>JGVQ01000129.1:0-248491 GCA_001007845.1 Nigrograna mackinnonii
CTATAAGCTATTTTTAAATAAAAAACCTAATATTAGTAATATTAGAATATAGGGATCTTTAGTATATAAAAAGATTCCTAAAGAATAAATTAAAAATCATAAACTAGACCCTAGGGTAGAACCTTACTATTTAGTAGGTTTTACTAGTAATAATATTTATAAGTTATTAAATATAATAACTAATAAAGTTACTAGTGCTAGAGAYGTAAAAATTATAGAAGGAATTTTTTATAAACGTTATAAAAGAACTATATTAGATAAATTTATAGATAAAAACCTAGAAAAAGAAGATTCTTATTATAATAATATCTATAATTATATTTATAATAAARAAAATCTATCTAATATATTYYCTAGTATTAATAATACTAATTTAACTATTATAAATAAAGAATATTATTATAATATGTTATATAGTATTTATTATACTAATAAAAAGATAACAGATCCTAAAAATTATAAGCAAGTTTTACTACATAARGATAAAACTAGCTATATAAAAGCTATRGAACTAGAAATTAGTAATCTAAATAAAAATAATACATAGAAATTAGTACCTAGACCTAATAATACTAATGTTATTAAAGGTCGATAGGTATTAAATGAAAAGACTAGTATTACTAATTAGCCTATTTATAAAGCTAGATAGGTAGCTAAAGGATTTCAATAATAATATAATATAAATTATAAAGAAACCTTTACTAATACTAGCAAACCTAATATAATTAGGTTATTATTAGCTATTTTTACTAGTCTTAATTAGGAAATACAATGTTAGGATGTAAAACAAGCTTTTCCTAATATAGAAATAGACTCTATAATTTATATAGAGTAACCTAAAGGCTTTAT
This sequence comes from Nigrograna mackinnonii, assembly GCA_001007845.1. Taxonomy (NCBI): domain Eukaryota; kingdom Fungi; phylum Ascomycota; class Dothideomycetes; order Pleosporales; family Nigrogranaceae; genus Nigrograna; species Nigrograna mackinnonii. Next base: position 850 of record JGVQ01000129.1, read on the forward strand.
AAATAAAGAATACCCTAATTATGTTTGTTTATTAAATAAAGCTCTATATAGCCTAAAATAAGCTAGTAGATAGTAGCAAATACTATTAAATTCTATATTAAATAAGCTAGGATTTTATAGTATTATGTCTAACATAGCTACTTATTTAAATAAAGATTTAAATATTATAATAGCTACTCACGTAGACGATCTACTAGTATTTACTAGTAATATAAATCTTATTAATAATTTATATAAAGACTTTATAAATACTTCTAATATAGAAATAAAGAACCTAGGAGAAATTAAAGAATTTCTAGGTGTAGAAGTRAATAGAAATAGAAATAATAATTCTATTTATTTAAYAYAAAAAGACTTTATAAATAAATTATTAAATAAATTTAATAAAGCTAATTTAAAACTAAGAGATACGCCTTTACCTCCTAATATTAAATTAGAAAATAATAAAGAACTAGCTAGTAAAATAGCTATTAAAAATTATTAAAAACAAATAGGATCTTTAATATATATTACTATATTTACTAGGCCTAATTTAGCTTATAGTACGAACTATTTAGCTAGATTTATGTCAAATCCTAGTATAGAGCATTTTAAAACGCTTGATTACTTATAAAGATATATAAATAAAACTAAAAATCTAGTTTTATTCTATAATTTAAATAATTATAATTTAAATTTAAATAATTATAAATAATTAGATCCTCTAAAAACACTAAATTTAAGCCTTAATTTAGTAGGATCTATAGATTCTGATTAGGGGGGTGACTATAAGACCCGTAGAAGTACTATAGGTACTATTTTTACTATTAATAATAATAATAAAAATAGTACTAATTGTACTATTAGCTAGCTATTAAAATTATAAAAAATAGTAGCTCTATCTAGCTATAAAGCTGAATTTATAGCTTATAAGGAAGCTATAAAAGAAAATATATATTTAAATAGTTTTATTAAAGAATTATTAGAATTAAAACTATTTAATAATTCTAAAATATTTAATAATACTAAATTAATCTATATAGATAGCCTATCTACTATAGAATTAGCTAAAAATCCTACCTACTACGCTAGAACTAAGCACGTAGACATTAGGTACTATTTTATTAGAGAAAAACTAAATAATAAAATAATTTACCTAAAATATTAGTATTTAGATACCTTACTAGCTGATATTTTAACTAAATCTACTAGTTCTACTAAGTTAAAATACTTTCTAGAAACTATAGGATTAAAAGAAATTAATTAAATAATTAATTATATAGCCGCCGGGCTATAAACGAATAGTGAACTATTACTAGTTTATAATAATATAAAAATACTTACTATTTATATTATTAACTACTAAGAAGCCTATAGTTGCTAGTACTATAGATCCTATTAGTCTCTCTTTTATTAAGAATCTAAATAATAGAATATAGTTATTAGGTTTCTCTATATTCCTATTAGTCTACTACTAGGATAGCTAAATAGTATTTCTAAAACCTATTAATAATTTAATCTAACTACTAAGTAAACTTTATTATATACTACCTATAGTATGACTAAGCTATAGGATAATACTATATAATAACTTTAAAAAGTACTAGAATATTATTAAAACTTACCCGGCAAATATTAAAAACTTACCTAGTAAATCTAAAATACTATAAAAACATTAGAAAATAAGCTAAAATATAAAAATAACTATCCTATAAATTATATAGATTACGGGGGCGTGTAAAATCTATAAGGATTCTATCCTTATTAAATAGACTACCTCTCGTGTGAACGATTAATAGCTTATAACTAGTCACTATGTACTTGCGTATGAGGGGTATCTTTTAATAGGTAATTAATTAATTACTTGTTCAAATCCTATCTATAGAGGAAAGGGGTAACTATTAATACTAAAACACGGCACTATGCGTAGTCACATAAGAAGTCATGTGATATCTAGTATTAACTAAACTACTACGTATAGACACTAGCAATTCTTTCTTTTTAGTTAATACCTGCCTATGTACGGTGTCTCCCTATCCTATAGTGTAGATCTAATTACGTACGTTAATCCTACGTACGTTAATTCCTATCTCCCTACCTATTCTCTGCCTCACTATACTACCTATCTACTTAGGGGTGTAAATAGTTAATCTATGAATAAGGGAAACTTATAGGTAGTAGAAGTAGCTAGTATTATATAGTGTAGCCTTTCTCCTAGTATAGTATGCCCTATTATAGAGCTGCTAGAAGGCGTGCTATTAGGTATTATAAGGTAGGTAGTAGTAAGTTATRATCTAGTAACTCCTAGTTAGCTTAATTAGCTATTCGTACTAGCTAGATCTATATAAGATTACTTAATCTCCTCACGCCTTATAGTTCTTAATAGGTTCATATAGAGGCGTTATATTATAAGGCTAGAAAGTAGTAACTACTAGGTAAGTCGTGTGGTAAGCGCTAAGTAGTAGCTAATTAGGTATAAAGCTAGGCCTAGTGCTTACTCTTAACTCTCTCTCCTTTAACCTATTAGTCCTCTCTTTATAGTATGTGATTGCGCCTTTCTTTTACCTTATTTCTACTATTTAAGCCTATTTCTATGTTCATACGGTGCTAACTTTAGTGTAGATTTAAATTTAAGTCTAAATCTAATCTAAATCTAATCTAAATCTAATTCATATAATTATAATAGCTCTCACTCCTACTACTAGTAGTTAAATCACCTATCTTAGCTAGCTTATTATCGCTCCTAGCTCTCTTAGTAAAATCTACTTAACGTTACTAACTAGCTAAGATACTAATCGTGCGTTTCTTTAAAGTATTTATATTAATGTAAGTCCTTTTATAGTCTTTTATGTTTTTCGTGCGGTGTACTAATTATTAATTCTAGGCTAAAGAAACTTAAATAGTTACGCTACCCTCTAGAGATATTAATATTATCCTAGCTACTAGTACTAACGTACGAGAGTAGGTTGCTAAAGTTATCTATTAAGAAGGATACTTCTATGTGATCCTAGTATAATCTCGTAGTATAATTACTAACATCCTATGCCCTCATCACTATAAGAGTAGTAGCCTTCTATTTAAAGAATGCTATGTTCTATTAGGTTTCTAGAGTAAGGCGTGCGCTACTTATATCTAGTAATCACACGGATCTAAGTATAAATATCATACTTAGGTGATCTTATAGTATGTGTAGAGTATTCGTGCGGGTTTCTTTTTATTTTTCTTTTATTTTCTTAGATGTATATAGATAGGAAATAAAATCTCTACTCTTCTCTCTTAATTTATGCTTCTAAATATGTGAAATATGTGTGTGTGTAGATAAAGATATAGAAATAAAATAAATAAGTATGCGTATAAAGAACATAAATAAAATATCTTAGTCTTTTTAAGTATAGTTTAGTTTAGTTATCTCTCTATATAGGCTCTAGCTATTTAAYRAAAGCTTTAACTCTAATCTATATATAGTTTATTAAAATAAGCTATTTAAGAGCTTAATTTAGCTTCTTCTTAGTTATTACATCTATAGGGTTATCACTACTATTAATCTAGTGAACTTTACTAATCTCTCACCTCTTATATAATTCTTAAAGTGATATAATATTAATTATAAGTCTCTTCTCATTAGTTATACTAAGTTTAACGAGGTATTAATATAGGGACCTTAAATCTATATAGATGATAAGTAGTAGAGGTAGAATCTATAGGTTACGTATAATCTACTAGATTATTATRCCTAGTATAATAGTACTATTAAATCCTATAACTATACTATATAGCTTACTTACTAAAACGCTCTTTATAACTCTCTTATACTTTATAGAGTTCTAGTGTATAATATTACTATATATTTTAAAGTTTTCACTATCTCCTATATAATCCTTAGTTATAATTATAATAAAGAAGCTAAGCTAAGAGCTTAGGTCCTTATTATTAGTAAATAATCCGTTAGTGAAGATGAATAGCTTTACATAGTTAAGCTAGATAGGTATATAAGTAATACCTCTCTATAGGTTATCTATTTACTACTATAGTTATACGTTAAGGGCTTTAATATCTTTAGGTAATAGCTCTATAGTTTACGCGGTAGTTAAGAGATTAAACGCTACCTCTAGTTAATAAACTAAGGTAATATAGGCGCCTCTAGCTTATTATTTAATGTATTCTTAGGCTGCGTTAATTCCCTATAAGTTAATTATATAGAGGGTCTTCTTTTATCTCTTTTAGAGTATTATAATCCTATCCTATACGTACGTGATCTTAGCACTATTAAATTTAACTAGTTAATCTTCTATAARGATAGTTTTAGGCTTTATATAGAACCTAGCTTAGTATAGTTACTTTTCCTCTCTCTCTAAGAATAARGGAGTAATAATACTAAGCGTATTATTAGTTTAGAGACTAGTAATACTAAAGTCTTATTAGCCTTCATGCGTAATTAATAAGCATAGGTTATATAAAGATACTTTTATCTTAAGCTTCTCTAGGTAGTACTTATAGTACGTTTTAAACTAATATAGCCTTAATTCTACTATACTATAGAGTAGTTATATAATCTTAAGGACTATTCCTATTAGAAACTACTTTTAGAGCTCCTTTAGTAGCTAGGCATATAGCGTGTAGAGAAGCTTATCTTTAGATTATACGTACGCCTACGTGATATTTCTAAGCTTATATTATATTCTATACGAATTAATTAGTGTGGCTCTAATTACTAGTATTAAGCGTTAGCTCATCCTCTAGATAGTAGGTGACTATGTAAGAATCTCCTCTTTCTCTTTATCTAAATAGCCTATAAACATAAGCCTTAATTTCTTATATAGCCTTATATTCTTCTCTTTYACCTCTTATATAAGGCGTAGGTTAAATATAYGGCCTTTATACTAGAGAGGATTATACGCGGTTACTTTAAAGGTTCTATTAGCTATTAGAGCTTTAAACTCTATGTRATTAGATTCTTTAAATAGTGCTCTAGGTGTTATGATAATACTATCTTACTAGAGCTTAATAGCTAGGGTAAAATCATCCTTTTCCTTCTATGTAAGAAAGGCCTATGTATAAGTTTAATAAGTAGATTATCTCTAAGCTAGCTCATCCTATATAGGTAGTAGAGGCTTAGGTAATAGATATTTACGTAGCCTACTACGCTTCTTCTTTAGTATCTATTACTCTAGTCGTATGAGGGCTTCCTTAGGTAGTAGGTATTTACGTGGCCTTCTAAGCTTCCTACGCTATAGAGGCTTAAGCTATACAGGAGTTAATCTATCTAGAGGCTCTCTAGAATCCTAAGTTAAATTCTTCTATAGGCGTCCTTATTTCCTAGACTTCTAAGGCTTAATCTATATAGGATCTAGTTTATCTAGGTCCTCTTATTCTTAATTTTCGTCCTTTTCTCTTATTCTTAGCTTATATAGCTCTTTAGGCTAGTTATACTACTTAATTTATRTATAATAGAGGCTTACTAGACTATTTTCTAGCTCTAGGATAACGTCTCTATTATTAAAGCCTTTAATTTTATATAGGCCTATCTATCCTTTCTTTTCTCTCTAAGCGAGCACCTTAGTGCTAATTAGAAGATTTAGGATATCATGTAATAGACTATTATAGGTGTTAATAGCTTAGTTAATATCTACTTTTACTCTTTTAGCCTTAATCACTCTTATAGCCTTACGTATAGTATTAGCTCTTAAGATAATATCTACTAAAGGTAGTAAGTTAGTATTAATCCTTAGGTAAATACTAAATACTAGGAGAGTAGGTATAATACTGTGTAGGCTAGTAGTATCATTTAGCGCCTTTACTACTATTTAAAAGATAGATTTATTACTTATATAACTATCTAATTTAGCTCTAAAGATATTATAGGCTCTTCTTAGAGGTGCGTGTATACGTTTAACTTTTCCTACTACCTAATGTGCCTCTATAGGCATTTAGTAGTAGTCTATACTAATGATCTTCGCATAGTTCCTAAACTTATTAGAAGCGAAGTTAGTTCCTAGGTTATATATAATATTATTAGGTAGGCCTAGGTACGTATTAATCTAGTATTTATAGAGCGCTTCCTAGGTATCTTATGCGGATAGAGAATTAAAGAAAGTAGCTACCTAAAAAGAGGTATCTACGTTAATTACGTATAGAACGTCTCTCCTACCTATCTATATAACGTTAATAATAATCTTATAGTTAAAGTATGTATCATCCTTAATTATGAACTTAAATTAGCTTAGTATAGGTCTATAGAGTTAATAGAAATAGTAGAACTTCTTAATCTATTCTAGTACCTTAGTGTCAACTATATAGCTAGCGTTTAATAGTAATCTATATAGGCGCTCTATATAAGGGTGTCTAAATCACCTATAGATTATATAGAGCTATAATTCTATAAAGAATAATATAGCGTCTTCTTTATTAACATTAAAGAATAGGTGTCTCTATTTACGTATAACGGAGATTATAGTGTTGTCTTTCTATACTATTTAGTTTATGACGTTATTAAAATAGGCTCTAAGGTTATTAGCATTAGTAAGAGAGAATAGAAATAGTATTAGCGTATTAAAGATATAGTAGGTGACTATACTAATAGGATTCTTAATGCGTATAGTACCTATAGATCCTTAGAGATCCTAGCTACTAAAGCTAATATTAGCCTTACCTAGCGTCTAATTAATCACTATTTAAAGATTATCCTGTAGGTAAGCTTTAAGCTAAGCTTTACCTATAGTAGATATCTATGCGGCGCTAGTATCCTATAGTTCACCTTAGTATATTATATAGTAGTAGCTATTAAGTATGAATTAATCCGCTTACTTATCTATTTCTATTCTATAGATATCTTCACTAGTCGTATAGTAAAGAAATATAGAGGAAGTAAGGTAGTTAATAGCTTCTTCACCTTCTTTAAAGTTATCGTCGTAGCTATCGTCTTTATTATATAGAATAACAGCGTTCTTATAATCTAGTTAGCCTTTAAAATCTATAATGTACGCTATAACTACGTTATTTAATAGAGATTTATTATAGAAATCTTTATATAAGCTAATATATTACTATTTAGCTCTTATATAGTCTATATAAGGGTGGTTTATTAACTAATAACCTTCTTTATAGTATATAAAATACTTCTTCTTACGTGTATCTCTCTCTTAGAGGCTACGTGTAGCTTATATAGTAAATAGGTAGTAGCTTTATTAGAAGTTTAAGGGTCTTATACGTRAGGTAAAGTTATATCTCTAATCTATATAGTAGCTCTTAGGTAGCTCTTATAGATACGCGTTTATTTAGCGGTCTATAGATATCTATAGGGCTAAGTATAGGTCACTAAAGAGTCCTTCACACGTTAGTTTAACTAAGAACATAGCTTGCTTAAGCTTAGGCTATCCTTAGTAGGCTCGTATGACTACTATATAGAGTAGTATCTTACTTTAAAACTACGTACTAAGTACTCTCTAAGTAAGTGTGAGTTTATTAATTATAATCTCTAGAGCTTCATGCGGAGTCTTTTTACTATTCTCCTACCTATAGCGTGCGAATGATATAGTAGTCTAATCTATCTAGTATTAGTTATGATTAACTATTATATTAAAATGTTAATTAAGTTACTTATATAGAAACTTCTATGTACGGCTAGGGCCTATATTATGCATGTAATAGAAGCTCGCACGGCCTTCTAGGATGTCTAGAAAGATATTAGCATATTAAGACTTATAGATATTAAGGTAGTAGCATAGCTTAATAAAAATCTTTATTTTATCTACTAAGATATTATATAGTTTACTAGTGTAGTTATTCTCTCTCTTCTATGCCTTCTAGAATAGAATTAGCTTCTCTAGTTAGACTCTCTCACTAGTAAATTTCTATATAAGTAGAAGTACGTATAGGTCTTATAAGATCTACTATAGAGGAAGTAGAGGAGGTAGGGCATATAGCTCATATAGTAGTTATACTAAGGACTAGCTCTTAATGTTTAAAGGCGTTTATGTAGGAGGTGTTTAAGAAGGTGTTTATATAGGAGGTAGCTACTTATAAGCTATTAGTATTGCTCTTAAGGTTAGTTCACGTGACGGCTAACGGCTAGAGAAGGTGGAACCTTCTCTCTCTATTACGTATAGTTATTTAATAGATAGATGTGACTAGGGATCTTCTATATAGGGTGGGATTAGTACTAGAGGCCTAATAGTATATCTCTATTAGGATATATTATATAGCTTCTTATACTATGTAGCCCTTTTTAAGGATACTAGATATATGCCCTTACTAGCTAGGACACTAAGTAGTTCTCTAGTTATCACATAGGAAAGGGATTTAAAATAATCTACTTCCTATCTATTAAAATCCTTAATAAATAAGTAGGTAAATTTATCTCCTATAAGGCTTATCATGCGGAGGTCTACTAAGGCATATCTAGCGTATAAAGCTAGCTAGATAGCTATAGGATTTAACTCTAGGTTAATCTTATCCGTCTAGTATTATAGCCTTATCTCCTTCTAAAGTGTTCCTTCTCCTATATTTATATCTTTTATAAGTTATTTATATGAGTATATCTCTTTAGGCGTAGAGTATTAGCTTAGGGATTTATTTAGTAGTAGTAAGAGAGTACCCTCTCTCTAGCTTAAACTTTTAGCTATTATTAATTATCTATTATGTTTTCATTCGTGTGATAGGTATAGAGTTTCGTAGGGTTACTACTAGCTTATTTATATGGCTTATTTTCCTATATAATTACACACTATTACGTTCTTCTTCGCACGAAGATCTACACACGTGTAGAGAAGAATTTAATCTCTAATTCTAGAGGATCTACACACTAGTTTTAGTATGATATAGAGGGCTTACTTCTCATAGGCCTAGGCTCTGTCTTCACTCTTACTAATTTATAAGTGTTAAGAGGTTAGCATCCTACTATCTAATTAATTCACTAATTAGTGTTAAATAGACTACCTCTCATGTGAATAATTAATAGCTTATAACTAGTCACTATGTACTTACGTATGAGGGGTATCTTTTAATAGGTAATTAATTAATTACTTATTCAAATCCTATCTATAGAGGAAAGGGGTAACTATTAATACTAAAACATAGCACCGTGCGTAGTTATATAAGAAGTTATGTAATATCTAGTATTAACTAAACTACTACGTATAGATAATCCTTATAATTTTCTCTATAATCTTTATAATTTTCCTATATCTTTATAATTTTCTTATAATTTCTAATTATAGAATAACTAGTTAAGCTACTATAGTGATATTTATATAATTTAGTTCTATTTTTAGTCTAGTTTCGTTTAGTATTAGTCTTATTACGTAATCTTGAATATTCGTTAAGATATTTCAATTTTCTATTATTTATAATTAAATTTAAATTTAGCCTAAATATATAAAAATACCTTATAATAAAAAAATTACTAAAATATAGATTTATAATAGATAAATTATGTAATAGGCTAGTTATAACTACTAAACTAGTACTATTATTTAGTTTACATTAGTTTCCTACTAGTATATAGAAATAATAGATTTAAATAGATTTAGATTAGAAATCTTATAGATTTCTAATTATTAATTAGTAACTAAAATCTAAATAACGGATTTATAAGATAATAACGGTATTTTAAGGCTATTAGTAGATTTATTTTATTATAAAACTAGATAGAATTCCTAGGTAAATATTATAGGACTAGTATTAGGAGGGCTACTAGAGAGCTACTAGAGAGCTCCTAGAGAGGCACTAAGCTATAGGAGGTATACGCTACTAGAGGAGCTATAGGAGAGCTACTAGCCTAGAGAGAGTCACGTGCTAGCACCTTTATATAGTTATAATAGAACCTCTAAGCCTCTTTAAGGATTCGTCTTATCTCTTAATATATCTTATTATTAAGCCCTATCTCTCTATCTATTATTACGTGCCTTATAATTCGAATTCTTCTTTTAGTTCTAATTCTAGAAAGATAGCTAGTAGAGATAGCTACTTCCTATCTTTACACTAACACTCTATTCTACATAGAAAGGAGCCTTAAAAGATAGTTACTTTAACCTCTTACTATAGAGGTAAATAACCTATAAGAGACTTTCTAGAACTAGAGCTAAGAATAGTCTAAAGACCTTCTAAGTACGCACTATAAGTAGAGTAATAGCACCTCTCAACCTATACTATAGGCATAGTTAAAGAACTTAATAGTAATATAGAAATACGTGAGAGAGAACCTAAAGCTAGAGAATAATTACTATAACTACGCTCTAGAGCTAGAACGCGACTAGAGTACTAACCTCTAAGTACTAACTTAGAGATAGTAACTTCTAAGATAATTAGAGAAGAGTAAAGTTAATCCTAAGCACCTAGCGCTTAAGTATTAACTTAACTACTCTAAGAAGGGACTATAGTCCCTTTAAGTAGAAAATACATAATTTATAAGTTATCTTATAACCTAGAATTACTAGATAATACCTACTATAGTAGTATTAGAGAGCCTATAAGCCTCTATAGTTAGCTCCTCTATAAAGGCCTACTCTCCTCTAAAGCTATAATTATAAATCTACTATAGAGAGTCTTTAACTTAGAAGATAAAGAAGTACTCTTAGCTAATATTAAGAAAGCTAGAAGGCGCCTTAAGCTAGCCTAAAGAGCCTTTAGAACTAAGATAGTAATAGAGAGCTCCTAGAGAGATCTAGAAGATTATTCTAAAGAAAAAGCTATTACTAATATAATCTATAATAAGAAGAGCGCACTAAAGTTAAGAGAGAGAAGATCTCTATTAATATAAGCTCTCTTAAACTAGATTAGAGATATAAAAAATAACTTTATAGTCTATAGATTAATAAGAGACTCTATTTATAGGACCTACTAGATCTCTATGTTAATTAAATCTAAAGTATATAAAGATATCCTACTCTAAGAAACTAGAGAGAGATTACTCTAAACCTAAGACTAGTTAAAAATAAGAATCTAAAACCTAACGTAGAATCTAATCYTTACTAAGTTTAAGAACTACTAGAAGTTCTAAATAGCTAAGTAGTAAGCTACTAATAACTTTAACTCTTTTATTAACTACTTTAATAAGAGAATATTAGCTATAGACTTATACTCTTTTAAGGACGTTAATAGATAAGAACTATATAAGATTAAGATCTCTATAGTATAGAGTAAACTACTAGATAATATCTATTTAGAAATATAGAGAGCTAATACTCTATAAAATATTAAAACGTAAGAAGATTTTAAGTAAAGAGTACGTAATATAGAAACTATAAAGAATATTATAGTTAAGTTCTCTAGTAGTAGACTAATAGAGAAGTAAGTATACTCTAGATTAAGAGTAAGCTTAAACCTAAAAAAGCCTATTTAGTTAACTAGACGTACTAATATTAAAATAATATTAGAGAATAGTTACTAAAGTAACTAACTACTCTCTAGAGATARAGCTATAGATAGGTAGAAATTATTTAAGTAGAAACTTTACTATAAATAATAGAAGCTATAAAAAGAATAGTAAAGTACTACTTCTAAGAGAGTAAAAAAGAAGCCCTAGTTATAAACTTATCTAACCTATAACTAAAGCTAAGCTTAAGTAGAAAATAACTTAAGATTATAGTCTAAGTAACTTTATACTTTATTAATAGTAGAATAGAAGAGCTCTAAGCGCTCTATAATAGTAAAGTAAAACTTAACCTAGTAAACTATAAAGTAGCTTAGAAATTAAACTTAGACGTAGAACTATACTACTATAAACTAGAAGTCTAGTTCTTAAACTAATACTAGCTATAGCTATACTTAGTGTATACGCTATAACTAAGCTATACTAACTCCTAGAGTACTCTTAAGATAGTAAAGCTAGAGTAGTTTTAGGCTACCTACTTTACGCTATATAACTTTATCTTAAGATACTCTTAGCTAGTAGAAGTAGACCTAAAGATCTAATTTAAAGATAGAACTTTTAAATAGTAGCTAGAAGTATCTCTAGATTTAGAAGATAGGCTTACTATCTACTCTCTAGAAGAAGTAATAGAAGACTTAGAGAATAGTAAGATAGCCTACCTACTATACTCTAGGACTTATTAGATAGACTTATTAACTCTAGTAGAATAAATACATCTCTTATAGTATAGCTATAACTTATAGAGTTAAAGTAAAGAACTAGAGAGAAAGTAGAGTAGAGGTAATACTATTTAGGATACTCTCTACTTCTAAAACTAAAGACTACTATAGCTATAGTACTAGTACTTTACTATAATTACGTACTTAGAGAAGTATATATAAGAACTCTTAGATTTAAACTAGCTCTTTAAAGCTACTACCTATTAAATAGTAAAAGATGCTATAGACTAGCTACTAAGATAAACTTTACTAGTAAAAAGTCATCCTAAAAAATAGGAACATAAGAATTATCTTAAACTAAAAAGTAGAGTAATCTAGTTAAATAAAGAACCTAAGACTTAAGAAAAGAGAGGAATACTCTAGATAATAGAGTATTCTAAGAGAATATAACCTACATACGTAAGAAATATTACTTAGCTACTACTCTAAGACTAGAGCTCTACTACTCTAGACTAGGACACTCTCTTAAAATCTAAAGAAATAGACATAGATAATAGATAGTATCTCTCTAAGAAATACTACTCYTACGCCTATATCTTTAGTAATAAGAGAGTAAAGGCTATAGCCTAGAACTCTAAGTATAACTATACTATTAATCTAGAAAAAGGTAAAATTCTACCTAACCTACCTATTTATAACTTTTTATAGAAGGAATTAGAAATCTTATAAGACTACTTTACTATAGTATAAGAGAATAAGTAGATTAGACTTAGTAAATCTTCTATAAGAGCTCTTATTTTTTTTATACTAAAAGCTAATAAGACTTTAAGACTTTACGTTAATTATTAAAAACTAAATAAAATTACTATTAAGAATTAGTACTCTATCCTACTTATAAGTAAGATACTAGATAGATTTACTTATTCTAAGGTATTTACTAAGCTAGATCTATAAGATACCTACTACTAGCTAAAGATAAAAGAGAGAGATAAGTAGAAAACTATATTTAAGACGCGCTATAGCTACTTTAAATATATAGTTATACTCTTTAGCCTTATAAACGCTCTAGCTACTTTCTAGTCTTATATCTATAGAGCTCTAAAGAGTCTTTTAGATTATACTTATATAGTATACTTAGATGACATCTTTATCTACTTAAGAGAAGAGTTAGAGTACTAATAGTACGTTAAAGAAGTCTTAGACTAACTTAATAACTAGGAGCTTTATTATAAAGCCTCTAAATATATGTTTAATACTAAATTAGTAGAATTCTTAGGATTTATTATTACCTCTAATAGCGTAGTTATAGACTCTATAAGAGTATAGACTATTAGAGAATAGCTAGAACTAGAGTTATATAGAGATATTTAAGTCTTCTTAGAGTTTATAAACTTCTATAAGAGATTTATCTATAATTACTCTAGTATTATACGTCCTCTTATTAACTATATAACCTCTACTTAAGTACTACTTATAGACTAGTAAAGTACTACTAAAGAGAAGAAGAAGATAAARAAAAGACYTACTAAATTTATCTAACTATAGAGTTAGCTAGAAGAAGTAAAGAACGCGTTTAAAATATTATAAGATAAGTTCTTAGATACTCTAGTACTCTAATACTTTAACTCTATTAAGCTAATAATAGTACTATCTAATACGTTAGACTTTACTATAGTAGTAATCTTCTTATAACTATAGTCTATAGACATAGCTATAGAGAAATACTAGAGACTAGTAGCCTTCTAGAGCTAGAAGTTTAGTAGCCCTAAAGTATACTAGCACACTTATAATAAAGAGCTATACGTAATTATAAAGTACTTTAGATACTAGAGATACTATTTTAAGTACGCTCTAAGTACTATCTAGGTACTCTCTAACTATAATAACTTATAGTACTTTATAATAATAAAAGAACTTTCTTCTAAGTAGGTAAAGTAAGTAGAGTACTTTACTAAGTTTAATTTTAAAGTTAAATATAAACTAGAGGTAGAGAATCTAGTAGATAGGCCTTTAAAGAGACCTAATTATACTAAAGGCTTTTATCTAGATAAAGGTTAAGAGTTAAAAGATATAATACTCTCTACTCTCTAATAAAAGCTCTAAGTATAAGTAGTTTAAATACTTATAGCTCCTAGTATTAATAGTTAGTTAATATACTTATATAATAGCTCTAGTAAATAACTACTAGAGCTCCACCTATAGGTAGACTATAAGATAGATTATTCTAACTTAGAATTCTCTAAATATAATTTAGACTAAGATAATACGTTATTATTAGCCTTAAACTATCCTACTAATAAATACTATTAAGAAAAGGCTAACTCTAGAGCTAGACTATAGTTTAAGATAGTAGAAACTCTCTTTTATTATCTATAAAGTCTCTAAACGTTTATAGTTAATAGCTTTACTATTAGAATAGTATAAGAAGAAGACGCCTAAACTATTAATTCTCTACTAAGCTTTATTAAGTATATTTACTAGGTTTAAGAATAAGACCTAAAATATATTATCTTTATAAGAAAGGTAGAAGAGATATAGCTAAGCGTAAAAAAGAGTAAACCTTTATAGAGTATTAATCTAATAAGTATCTTACGTTAGGCTAAGAAAGTATAGATCCTAGAGAATAAAACCTTTTATAAAAATATATTATATAAGAATTATAATAACTCTTTTAGAGACTATTATAAGAGAGAAAAAACTTATAAGTTATTATCTTATAAATATTACTAACTAAAGATTACTAAAGATATATACTAATATGTTAAATATTATCTTTAGTACTAATTAAATAAGATTTATAGGTATAAACTATAAGAGCTCTTAGAGCTTTTACCTCCTTCTATAGAGCTATAAAAGTACTACTTATTAGACTTTATTATAGACTTTCTTAAATCTAAAAATAGGAAGAAGAATACTTTTAATACTATCTTTATTATAGTTAACTAGTTCTTAAAGTACGTTTAATACCTACTTATTACTAAGATAATTACGTTTTAGTGCCTTACTAACTTTTTAATAGAATAAATCTTCTTTAAGGTAAGGGCTCCTAATACGTTAGTGTTAGATAGAAGTTTAGTATTTATAAGTTAGTTCTAGTTAGATCTATACTTCTAGCTTAAAGTAGATTACTACCTAAGCACTACGTTCTATCTTTAAATAGATAGCTAGATAGAGAAGTAGAATTAAGAACTAGAATCCTATTTATAAATATACTTAAACTACTATTAGGATAACTAGTATAAACTTCTACTATCTATAGAATACGCGTATAACTTAAAAGTATACTCTTTATATAGAGAATACTCTATTAAAGTCGCCTATAGAAATATCTTAAAGAGATTTAATAGTATTCTAGATAACTACTAGCTATAGCTAGCACTCTATATATAGAGAGATAATAGAGAGTCTATAGACATCTACTATAGAGTAGAAGCCTACCTAAAGAAGTAGGCTAAAGACTAGGCTATAGCCTAAGAATATCTATAAAATACTTAAGAGCATTAAAGATAATAGTATAACTTAAAGAGACTTAATAAGTACTTTATATAGAGAGATAGAGTCCTTCTAAGGTTAAAGAACCTACGTACTATAAGGCTATTAAGGAAGCTAAGAGCTACCTATATTAGACTATTTATAGTCTATAAAAAGGTAGGAAAGCTAGCGTATAAGCTAGAGCTTCTACTAAGTATAGAGTAGGTTCACCTAGTATTCTATATATCTCTCTTTAAACTATAGAATAAGCTACTTATAAGTAGAGAGTTCTAACTTAATATAATTAAGCTAGATAACTACTATAAAATAGAAGTAATTATTACTTATAAAAGAGAAGGTAATAATAAGTTATTCTTAGTAAAATAGCTAAGATAGCTAGTAGAAGACGCTACCTAAGAACTATAAGAGAACTTTAATAATTATAATAAAATCCTAATAGAGTACTAGGAAAACCTCTAGCTTATAAGTAATAAAGAGAAATATAAGTAAAGAAAAATACTAGAGAGATTATAGTTAAAGACTATACTAGGAGAATTAAGTATAGCTTTATAAATACTAGACGCTAAAGCGTCTTTATAAAGACTTCTAAGAAAAAGAAGTAGAAAGAAATAAGTATAAGTACTTAGTATTAGAGGTAAGCTAAAGACTTACTCTATAAAAGTTTAAGTCTAAAACTCTTAGCCTATAGGTAATAGAAGATAGTATAAGTAAAGAAAGGTACTAGAGAGATTATAGTTAAGAACTACTCTAGAAGTACTAAGTATAGCTTTATAGAAACTTTAGATACTAAAGCGTTTATAAAAAGACTCTTTAAAAAAAGAGAGAAGAGAAAAATAAGTATAAGTATTTAGTATTAGTAGTACGCTAAAAACCTACTCTATATAATAATAAAAATTTAAGAAGCTTAAGAGTAAAGTACTTTTTATTATAAAATCTACTATAAAAAGAGTTAAATATATAAAAAAAGAAGGGCCTTACTCTACTCTTCTACTAAATCTATATCTTAGAAACTATAAAGAGGCCTTAGATAATTAATAGTAGTAAATATTAAAGCCTACTAAGAACTTATCTATAAAAGGCGCTTAATAGAAGGCCTCTAAAGAGTAGATAGAATAGTAGGCGCTTATAAACTAGACTAAATAAGAGATCTCTAGGTAGAAGAGATATAAGTAGTAAGATCTACTAAAGAGAACTCTCTATAGTAAGGACCTAGAGAAGTAATACTCTAGCTACTTTTATAGGCGCCTAACCTAAGAAACTTAGATACTATCTTCTACGTATAAGCTAATTACTATATATCTAGATTATAAGAAGCTATAAAAGGCTACTCTAAGACCTCTAGATCTACTATATATTACTTACTCTTTACTTTAGTACTTAGTATACTAGGCTTATAAGGCTTAGGCGCTAAAGAGCTAGGTTAAGTATGTTTTATAGAAGATACTTTAATATCTTTAAAAGCTAGACTACTCTAGATACTACTTAATAGAGAGGTTATTTAAATACTTAACTCTTTAGACTTTCTACTTAAAGAAGTAGTAAGCTAATACTCTTAGATAGATATTACTCTAAATCTCTTAGAAAGAAGAGTAGAAGATACTAGAAGAGAGTTATAACTAAAATAATAAGTATAGCGCTTATTATTTAGGATATAAAGACTACTATTATAAAACGCTAAGTCTAAAGCCTTATTAATAATAGTATTATTAAGATTAAGATAACTAATAGACTCTAGGCTAGCCTATAGGAAAGAATACTATTAATAAAGCCTACGTAATAATAGACTAGACACTTACTTATTACTACTCCTAATTTAAATTCCTAGAATCTTAATATAGCTTACTCTAAGCTATATCTACTACTCTACTCTTTAATCTAGTCTTATAGCGCTTTATATCTCTATAATTATATAAAGCTTTAACTAGAGTAGTAGCGTACTTCTAAATAGCATCTTAATAGTTAGACTAGTTACTATTATCCTCTAGATTAAACATGTCTTTACTACACGCGTCTATAACTAAGGAATAGAGGAGGTTACACGTACACTAGAATTACTTATTAGGCTAGAAAACTAGAAAAGAATAAGTTAATAAAAAGCTAGAGATAATAGAAAAGTACTAGTTAACTTATAGAGATATACTAGCTAGAATAATGCTTAGTATAACGTGTATAACTACTAAAAGAACTTATCTAAGAATACCTACTAGTATAAATAAAGTCACGCTAAGCTTTAACTCTTTTAGTAAAAATATTAATATAAGAGTAGTAGATGCTATTAATTAATAGAGGCGTAGCCTCTAAATAAGGTAGGACTTAAAGAATAATAATAGGATTAGCTAAATACGTCTCTATATACTAGCTAATCTTATTAGAGAAGGCTCTAAATAGTTTATAGTACTAGGAGTTAGAAGGAGACATATTAATAATAAATAAGTAGTAATATTAATTAAATTATAAGTTAATATTAGATATAGCTAAGAAATAAAAGAGAATAGAAGTTTAGAGCTAGAAGGCTAGACTTTATATCTATAGTAGAGACTTAGAGTAAGAGGCCTAATAGAGCTCTAATTAAAGTAAAGAGGTAATATAGTAAAGAAAGAAACTATAACTTACTATAGGTAGTAACTTACTATATAATAAATTACTTTATACTATAATTAAAACTACTAAAAAAGTAGCTATATATACTAAAATATTATCTCTAATAAATAAGAACTATATAGTAAGCTATAATCTATTAGTATCTAAATAATATCTTATAGTAAGCCTATTATATACTACTAATTTAGGTAAAGTAATACTATAGTACTAGTGAAATAACGTTTAATAATAGAGACCTCTAAACTAAAGTAAAAAGCTAGTAACCTAGAAGAGAAGTAGAAGAGAGGTCTTAACTAATAAATAAGACACTCTATAGAGACTACTAGAAGAGAATATAAACGCTCTAAATTACTATAACGCGAAAGTAATAAAAATAGCTAATAGTAACTAACTAAGAGAACCCTATAGAGATACCTATAGCTAGTAATGTTAATAGAGTAAGAAAGAGTAATACGTTACTCTATTATAGGTAAATAAGTACTAATAGAGAAAGTAGTAGGCTAACTATAAAGATAGGTTAGAAAGAGTATAAAAACTCTTAAGAGAAAAATCTACTATAGGCTAAGACTTAGAGAGTAGATACTTTAGAGTAGTTAGTAAAAATTATAACCTAGAAATAATAGAMTATAGAGAAGACTAAGTAAAGATAGATAGCTATTAAGATCTAGAGAAAATAAGTACTAAGATAGGTAAATACTATTAGAGTAAGTATATATAGTAAACTTCTCTAAAGAATATTTTTCTTTTATAAAAAGTTTTTTTAAGAGTATAGTTACTATAGACGTAGAAAGAAGAACTACTAAACTTAGAGCCTAGTATATCTCTATACATAGAGAGCTACATGCCTATTTAGAGGCTTAGAATAAGCTCTAAAAAAGAAGAGAGCTATATTATAGGACTAGTATTAGGAGAGCTACTAGAGAGCTACTAGAGAGCTCTTAGAGAGGTACTAAGCTATAAAAGGTATACGCTACTAGAAGAGCTATAAGAGAGCTACTAGCCTAGAGAAGGTCACGTACTAGCACCTTTATATAGTTATAATAGAACTTTTAAGCCTCTTTAAAGATTCGTCTTATCTCTTAATATATCCTATTATTAAGCTCTATCTCTCTATCTATTATTACGTGTCTTATAGTAAATAACTATTAAATTATAACTTTATTTATTATAACTATATCCTACTATAATACTATTCTCACTACTATACTTATTCTAATTACTATTTATACTATTTAATTAGTAGTTTTTATAGTAAGAAGCCTTCTTTATTAATATAATAGACGTACTAGTATACTAAGTCTTATATACGCTAAGAGTACTTTAGCTTTAATAGTAAGAAGTATACTATATTAAGTAGCTATAAGATATATAATAAATATACTAGTATATAGAGAGTAAGAATCTTTTATATAAAGTAGAAATCTTTAAAATCTTAGTTTAGATAGCTCTTATAGCTATTAAGAATAAGTAGCTTATATAACTCTACCTAATACGTCTTTATATACGCGTTAAAATACTTTAACTACTTAAGACTAAGCTTATTATTTATCTATCTATTCTTAGAAACTAAGAGCTTCTAGTTATATAAGATATCTATCTCTTTATACTATACTAAGATATAGACGCGTCCTTTATAAATAATAAATAGTAGAGTTACGTACCTAGTAGCGTAGATACTCTAGATTACTATAACCTACTCTTAATCTCTTAGCTAAATAAGCGTAGATCTTATATAGCGTTCTAAACTTATAATAACTTTTATAGAGCTAATTATACCTATCTAGAAGCTTATCTTATTAAAGTTATAAATATTATCTTTATAGATACTATACTTAGCTACTATCTTTTATATAAGCTTAAACTATATATTAATAACTTCTAGATCTTTTTATAATATCTTCTAATAGTCTTTTACTTAATTAAAAGCTATTTTAAACTTATTTATATATAATATAAATTATTTAGGCTAGTTCTTACTTATAAGTATCTTACTCTACGTACGTAATAGTTTATCTACTATATCTACTACTTTATAAAGCTATAGCGTAAATCTTTATAAATTAAAGTTAAAAATATATTATATAATTATCTACTCTTTAGTTATTATAAGCTTTATATAATTTAGTTAAGTTTAAAGTTAAAAAGTAATTCTATAAAGCTAGTTAGAAAGCTACTAGTATTATATATTAAAAGCTACTATAGCATGTTATACGCTTTAAAATTAGCGTAAAGTATAGGTCTAAAGAGTAAGTTTAATTCTACCTTCTTAATTAGATAGATTAGCTTTATGTTATTAAGATATAGTGTTACGTACGAAAAAGTTATTATACTAAGAAAAAGTAGCTAGCTTAGTAGTATAGCTAGCTTAGTAGTACTTTATATTATAATAAATATAAGAAAAATATATATTTATAATTACTAGTATTTATATCTAGAAAAGAAACTAAAATAGTTTAGGACGTTATATATAAAATCTATAAGGATTCTATCTTTATAATTTTCTCTATAATCTTTATAATTTTTCTATATCTTTATAATTTTCTTATAATTTCTAATTATAGAATAACTAGTTAAGCTACTATAGTGATATTTATATAATTTAGTTCTATTTTTAGCCTAGTTTTATTTAGTATTAGTCTTATTATATAATCTTAAATATTTATTAAGATATTTTAATTTTCTATTATTTATAATTAAATTTAAATTTAGCCTAAATACCTAAAAATACCTTATAATAAAAGAATTACTAAAATATAGATTTATAATAGATAAATTATATAATAGGCTAGTTATAACTACTAAACTAGTACTATTATTTAGTTTATATTAGTTTCTTACTAGTATATAGAAATAATAGATTTAAATAGATTTAGATTAGAAATCTTATAGATTTCTAATTATAAATTAGTAACTAAAATCTAAATAATAGATTTATAGGATAATAATAGTATTTTAAGGTTATTAGTAGATTTATTTTATTATAAAACTAGATAAAATTCCTAGGTAAATAACTATTAAATTATAACTTTATTTATTATAACTATATCCTACTATAATACTATTCTTACTACTATACTTATTCTAACTACTATTTATACTATTTATTTAGTAGTTTTTATAGAAAATTCTATAGATTTTATATTTCTTAGCTACTTTATCTACTTAGAAGTAGGATAAAGTATTACTACTCTAAATCTAAGATTTACCTAGATACTCTACTTATTTATAGCTCTTAGAAGACTATATAATCTAGGTTATATAACTAGAAGAATATCTATAGTTATACTAGTATCTCTAAAGTCTAGGTTCTTCTAGAGATAGTTCTTTATAAAGAAATCTCTTTACCTACTATACTATTCTATACCTAGTTAGGTAGCTAAATATTACCTAATAAATTACGTAACTATTAATTTATTTCCTATACCTATAACTCTAGTATATTATAAGGTTTAAATTTTCATAGATTTTATAGTATTAGATAGAATGATGCGAAATTAGGTGCCTGAATTAACTGTCATCGTTCTAAGTTTCTCTTTTGTTCTAAATCCTATATACCTCGGTAACCGCTCTGCGTATAGAATGCGGGGACGTGATAGACCCACTACTATAATGATAAATATACTGAGATGCATGCCCCGCATACTAGGCTACTTGAAAGATATATGGCACCCTTGAGACATTGATCCATCCCGACCACCGAAGCACCGATGCCCTCCATGTACTTAGAAAGCCTTTTCGGCCTTTCTGGCAAAATCGCCATTATTACAGGAGCTACGGGAGGTCTCGGGTCCTCTATGGCGCTTGCGCTTGCGCGGGCAGGCGCAGAAATTGTTTCCATCGAGATACCTAATGATCCAGGTTCGGAAAAGCTCAAGAAGACGATTAAAGACGCGTGTGGGCGAGACGTGGTATCCTTTGCCTGCGACGTCATCGATTCGAAGTCGCTACGTGCCTGTTTTTCATCCATATGGGAGAAGGGGATCTCTCCCGACGTTCTCGTTAACTGTGCCGGAATCATGCGACGCAATAAATGCGAAGACGCGACTGATGAAGACCTCGATCTTGTCCGTATCTCATGCTAGTTTGTGCATTCGTCTCGCTCTTGCTAATACGTCTATAGATATTTGGTGTCAACGCAAAAGCCACATACGTGGCCACACAAGAAGTAGGGAAACGTCTGATGGAGCTTAATAAGGGCGGAAAGGTTATCAACATTTCTTCAGTCACGGCTTACCATGCCAATATAAATACCAGCGTTTACGCTTCAAGCAAGGGAGCAGTGATGCAGATGACTAAAGCCTTTAGCAATGAATGGGCTAGCCGAAACATCCAGGTCAATGCTATTGCTCCAGGGTAAGTCGTGTCCTCGCCCTGGTTACCATGTTAACTAAGCCCTACGTGGATAGGTATATGAGGACTGCAATGACGGACGTGTATGCACGAGACGATAACTACACAGCATACTTGATGCAACGGGTGCCTGCCAATCGCTGGGGTTTACCTCAGGATCTTGATGGAGCCGTCATCTTTCTTGCTGGTCCAGCAAGTTCATTCGTAAATGGAGAGACAATAGTCGTGGACGGAGGTTTCGTAGGGAAGTGATCGTTTCGAGAGATATTGAAGCCGTACAAAGATTAGACAAGAGCGGTCGGTGGAAAAAAATGAAGCACAAGGCTGGATTCGCGAATTGGCGACTGGCCTGAGGTACTTGTATGCCGGTCTAGGGTGGTAGGCAGCTACACAAATCGGCGACTGCCTGGCACCCTAGGCATTTTCCACATTAGCGCTCGTAGCCAGTAGCAGAGTGGCTATGCCACATTGTCTTAATATTACCCCACTTCCCCCGCTTCCTCACTCTACATCTGGAGTCTTCCTTTCCTTACATTGGACTACTACTGCTAAGTTACACTAACAGTGTCAAGAACTAGTTCCCGCAACGTCATTGTCTCGCATTGTTGCTTGTAGATTGCAAACGATTTGCCAACTCTAGTACTTATGGATTCCACGGAGCAGTCAAGATCTGTAGCAGCAACGCCACATTACCCAGACCACTCCAAACGTATTGCAGAGTATGTTGCGACAGGTCGAATAACCACGCTGGTACCACCCAAACGTACTGCAGCCACTAAGATCTCACTGACCAATATCTATAGCCAACAGACTTTACTGAAGATCCCGCCTCGCCGCCCACACCCAAACGTTATCAATATGAACGCCTCCCTCACAAGGACTCCATTCGAATATTTGTGCTGCAGCCCGGGAAGAGTTACGAGCCGCTCGTATGCAGCCTTATACCAGCGCGCCTACACAACATGCCGTATGTCGAGGCGATATCATATACATGGGGAGCCACAGAGAAACCTTTCAACGTAACCTGTGATGGCCGCACAATTCCAATTACCCGTAATCTGCGAGATGCTCTGCGCCAGGTGCGGTTCGAAACAAGGACACGTCTTTTGTGGGCAGACTCCATCTGCATTCACCAGGAGGATGCAGAAGAGCAAGGCCATCAGGTTGCAATGATGGGAGAAGTCTATGGGAAGGCCAAACGAGTTCTAATCTGCGTCGGCGCTGACCCCGATCACCACGCCGAGGCAGTAGCTTCGCTTGTCGGAGATGTCAATGCCATGATGGATCGAAGCTTCGCAAACATAGACCTTTCGCCTGACAGCTTCCCGTGGCTCGACCCTAGGGATCCTCTCTTGTCGGATGTAAGATGGGAGAGTTTTAGTCATCTGCTTGATGTGTCCTGGTCGCATCGTGGTTGGACTATCCAAGAGGCACTCCTCGCCGCCACAGCCCAGGTCATCTGGGGTGACACCGAAATATCATGGGAATTACTCGGAAGGGCGCATCAGTGGTTATTCAGACGAGCCCAGCCAGTCACCGTTGCATTTGGGCTCCGTATGTCTGATTTGCTCTGGGATGATTATAAACTTCGGCGACCCGTCGAGGCTAAGACACTCCGGCACGAAACTGGGTACTATACGTACACACTGCTTGAGATCATGAGTACCGCAAGACGCATGGGAGTATCAAATCCAAGAGATCGGGTATTTGCATTCCTAGGTCTCCATCAGGCGCGCCCTTTCAAACTCAGGGAACATATGCAGACCAGCGAAGACAAACTTGGTTTTGACTACAGCAAGTCTCCGGCAGAGGTGTACCACGAATTTGCCACAGGCTACCTCCAAAATGGATCGGATCTAGCTTTGCTGCAGTATGTCGAACACAACGAGGAAAGTTTGGTTGCTGGAATTCCGAGCTGGGTCCCTCGATGGGATCTACATCTTTGTCGGTACGCTATTGCTGACACTACCTGGCCCATTTTACAATCGATCGATCGGTCTCCAGTGAAACACGCATTGCTATCGAATCAAGAAGCACAAGTGAGGGGTGTCATCTTTGACCGGCTTAGTCTTACCTCAGAGCCCCATGCACATGATGAGATATCATTGGAGATGGCGGTTAATAGTGTTGGGACGTTTTGGTCTACCGCATTGGATCGAAATATGCTATCTGCATATGCTCCTAGTGAACGTGCCAAACATCTTGCGCGCACTATGCGTGTCGGCCGATTCCGTGGCGTCCGCGAAGAATGGGACCAGCATGAATCGGCTTATATACAGTTGATCTGCGGACGTCATGAGCAACCGTACGATAAAAGAGGTTACGGGATAGATGTCGAAGCTCTGGCTGTCAATGGTGACCCATTGTTTGCCCATGGTGCGTGCCGAGAGCGTATGTATGGCAGGAAGGTGGTCCTTAGTGAGCGGGGATATTTCGGCTTGGCTCCTAATGTGGCCCAAGAAGGTGACTTGTGCGCAATCATATTTGGCACTCGGACACCCTTCTTGCTTCGTAAAGATGAGGCCTCGGGAAAATATATGATACTCGGGGAAACTTATATTGAAAGTAAGAGAGGCGGACTCTTGGGCCGTGAAAATGACAGCCTCCTATTAGGTGGTAAGGACTGGACGGAGTGGGGGTTAAAGGAGGAAGACGTTGTTCTTATATAGAGATCAATCGATGACCGATAGATCTGGTGTTTGTATATTCTCCTGAGGTACATATTTTAGCATTTTTGATTCTCTATGTTGTTTACTGACTTCAACCTGTGGATTTGACTCTTGCACATTCTGGTAATGTCAGTGTATTTCGAAGCTTTCCTGTATCGTTCTTTGTCGAATTGCGTGTACAACACCGAGACGGAGTCAGCGACCCATACGTGCCTGAGTTCTCAAGTCACACATGGTTCAGACAATTCGTGAACGTGGAGACAGGCATTATCATTGTCCTGGGACTCTGCAAGGAGGATGAGCGCCCGGGAATGCGACCCAGAGTTGCACTCATGCTATTTCAATTTGTTAGATGAACCAAATTAGCCCTGGAGAACAACGCGGTGACACAAAATCCATCGCCGGGAAGTCACCATGGAAATCGTCTTCCTATGCGCTCCTTTTTTGTTATGGGCCAAATACTTAGACATTTGAGCGAATCTCAGCGCCGACGTAGTCACATGTTCTGCATGCATACTTCTTCAAAATGAAATGCGAGTTGGATGTCAGCAAATGTTGACTTGGATTCAATGGTGTAGACATTAAACGCGACCTCGGCCCTGTAAGTCACAGCTGCTCGGTGAGTCTGGTGGTCAGAAAACAGTGACTCCCTCATCAGCGCTACTTTTAGGTCGTCTAATCGGGCTCACAACCAGAGATCCGAAATCTGGTGTAGGACTAACTAGCGCATTGGCGCCATCTACTGCTTCCCCACACCCGTTAAATTGGCCTGGAAACCTGCCTACTTGTTGTTTGGTACGTAACTATGGAGTATTGAGTTGCTGCAGGGTCCAGATCTTGCATCTCGCATATGCCGCAAGCCTACCCATGTGCCTAGAAACCCGTAGTGTATAGACCTATCATTCTCATTGTGCCTCTGGACACTTGTGTCCCCTAGTGAATCCTTAAAGACTGACACATAGACAAGGGGGGAATCGATCGCCACCCCGCTTCATTGGCTTTGGAATTCTAGTCAGATGTCCATGCTCGTACCCTCGGTGATCGAGAACTCTGGCTTGTATTCTCTTTTTCACACTATATTTCTATATTGTGGTAGCTTCCGCACTGCTGACTCGGCCGTAGCTGCATCTTCTTTTTGCCTCAACCTTTACACAGCGCCCAGCCCTAGTTATCCAACTTTCCCAGTCTTACATTGAATTGGCCAGAGCACCATGGATGTTACAGCACCACTACCTCCAGCGCCTGCTGAAGCTACCGTTCGCTCTGGCGTCCTTGCACCCGGGGTAGCCTTGGTCACCGGAGGAGCCCGTGGCCTTGGCAATGCTATCGCCGTTTCCTTCGCAAGAGAGGGCGCGCGGGGGGTTGCACTTGTTGATATTCAAGATGAAGCAACCTTTGCGAAAGGGAAGGCAGCCGTTGAGGCATTCGGCACGAAGGTGAGAATTACTACATGCATCTCAGAAGTGCAAACGGGCCGTGTATGTTTACTGATCGTGGTGCTTGGTTATGATTGAAGTGTATCACTATCCATGCAGACGTTACAAAAGAAGACGAGGTGGAGCGTGCATTGAACAAAGTGGTTGAGGAATTTGGACGGATTGATTATGCTGCGTATGTGCCTATCTTTCTCGATTTCATTTCTATTTTTCTTACAGCGGTGAACACACAAATTTTTTCTAATCTGGTGGGATGCAACAGCAATTTCGCAGGTGTGATCGGACCAGGCACGAATATCACAGAGACGCCCCTTGAGAAGTTCGCGGGGTGCATGCAAGTCAATTCGACGGGCGTCTTTTTATGCACGAAGCATGAGTTACGCGTGATGAAGTCTCAGAGTCCAAGTCCAGGAACGTGAGTGATCAAAATTGTCAATAATTCTGGTGCCCAGCACCCGCACTAAGCTTCATTTACAGCGAGCCTGGAAGGATGCAACAGCGAGGGTCGATAGTCAATTGTGCAAGCGTCAACTCTCTGATGACTATGCAGGGCACGGCGGCATATACCGCCAGTAAACACGCCGTGCATGGAATTACAAAGACTGTACGTATCTCCTCCGATGTCTTTAGCTACCCTCAGCTTACTTAGCCCGAAAAGGCAGCGCTCGAAGCCCGATCACATTCCATCCGTGTCAACGCCGTCTCGCCTGGATTTCTCCTTACACCCATGATTTTCGCTAACATGGCCGATCCGAAAGGCAGAATCGATGCGGAAGATGGTGATGGATTGTGGAAAACGTTTGAAGCCCGACAAGGTAGGCAGGCACATCCTTCTGAAATTGGCGACGCGGTGGTCATGATGAGTACCCCAAGGATGAGCTTGATAAATGCGGTAAATTTAATGGCGGATGGCGGATTTACAATCAACGAGGGATACGAGTGAGTTCGCGCACCATAGCATTAGCTACGGTTGATTATGGCGACTCAACTGGACGTCTCCGATTTGGTAACATTAGACCTAGAAGACGGCATATAGTCAAGTATTTTGAATCGATGCAACTGTCCTCCTCAAGCTGAAACCAGCGTCGTTTTCGCATGCAGTGCAGCATTCATATATTCTTTAACCGTTTCTGTGGTAAAGGGCGGCGCTGGTTGCGACTTCTGTATAAAAGGTGGATTATTCGGACGGTACTTGCTTTCCGCGTTGGCGTCGTATAGAGCCGGGTATTTGTCGAAGAACCTGGGATCTAACTTGAAGCGGTGAATCGGGTGGTCAATAGAGCCATATTTATTGGAAGCTGTGCTCCGGAGTAGTCCCATTACCGTGAGTTCTTGGTGGCTCTGGTTATCCAGCGGCCCAAAGCCCAAAGTCCGCTCGACGAGCTCCATAAGATTGAAACTGTAACCTTTGCCGATATCCGGCAGAGAAAGGCCGGAATGTGATTCATCGACGATGATCCTGGTCTCTTCGACTTCGACAACAAATGCGTTTGTCATGTCGCATATTACCTGATCCACGTCGTAAGATTCGTAGTTGAGAATTAGAAGGTCTCGTAGTCCTGGGTGCGGTACCCAATCGAGGATACATGGATACTTAGGACGGGAGAGTTGAATGAGGGTTGGAGTATTGCCAGGTGGAACCTGGGTGGCGGCTTCATGACACTTGCTGGTTTGCCACCAAAGGACGCGGGTCCCAAGCGGTGTTGACTGGGTTACGTCGAACCAGTATTTCATTGATGGCCATCCGTGCTCGATGAAAGCATTCATCATATTCTCCACAACTTGCGGCATACTGCAAGGCATTAATGGCTCTAAATCTTCCAAGAATGAGAAAGTGAAGCGTTGGATCGCTGACCTTGAGCCACCTTCAAGAGCTCCTCCCAGTCGGAGAAGTCCATGTATATGATCGAGGTGCTGGGAGAATGTCGAACCAGAGAAAACGTGGAATTTAGGTCCAAGATGAGGCCCAGGGAAGAGATTGGGCATCGTCTCGGTAGTTTTGCTCCCGTTGAACATTGCGTCCATGGAGACCAGGATCTTGTCTGGCTGGGTCATATATGCTGCCTCGGCGTCAACTTCAGTGTTTGGGTTGATCAATTCCAACTCGGCACTGTTGAAGTGATCTGGTTCCTGGCCTCTGTTTATGGACTCAGTGGAGCTGGTTGGCGGTGATTGGGTGCATGTTTGCGGATTGTCCTTCCAGAGTTGATAGGTTTGGTCTTCAAACAGGTCCATCTGGTTGGCAACATCATCGGAATCCTGCTCCGCCTCGTCTACTACCACTGTCAGCGGATTTTGAAACCATATGTAAGGTCAACTTACCGTTGTCGTCCAGGACTACCTTGATTCGTTCCCCCAACTGCGTCGCTGTCGCGGACAGGCTCGCGAGTTTCTTGCGGGTGTCGAGTAGTGCATGTCGCAGCCTGGTATTCGTATTCAGGAGCTCAGTGACTCTGGCACTATCGCCTCCTTTGGTGACGGTAGCGAGCTGTTGCTCTAATTGCTGTATACGTGCAGCTTTTCTCTCACGAACAGCCTTCTGCGAAAGCCTGTTCCTCAGTCGCCTTTGCAAGTGGTCAGCATGCACCCCAAAGCCCCCTGAAGCTTATACAGGGCGCATACCTCTGGTCCTCGCGCCAAGACGCAGGACTTTCTACAGAATCCTTCTTCGCGCGGCTCTTGGGAGGCATTCTGTTGCTCTCCTGGTATGTATGGTTTATTACACGCCTGCAGTCAGTCGTGCAGATTGCAGAGATGAAGAGGGACCCTGGGTGGCTGGCAGAAAATGTCCTCCGGCCAAGCACTTCCGGGCTTGGCCACGGCCGGACACTCGGACGGGATTTGCGGGGAAGGGGCATGTGCACATGGCACCATGGGGCATTAGGACAAAGGTATGGGGTAGGAATCAAGACTAGCACTGTGCTGGTAAGGTTTGGGGCGTCCGAGGGGCTCACGGGCCTCTACCAATGCCACTCGCTAAAGCACATCCGCATTTTAAGGGGTTTGTCAATATTCTCCAGCATCAGATTCGTCGATACGCGGTGGTGGATCTCGTAGGCGCCTTGTGAATATCTTCGAGCAAGTCGAGTAAGTTCAAAAGGAGTCAGGAATTTCCAGTGTGGCGGCGCGGCTGGCTAGCCCAGGAGACCACAACCGGGGTCTCGCCCCGTGGGGAGTCTCTGTGAATCACGCTTTGGTGACACACCACAGACTCTGCTGCTTCTGGCCTATCCTGCCACCCTGTGCACCAAGCTCGCGACAATCGACATGCAAGGGGATAAGTACGCCCAGGGTACCAACTGTGTGGGCCTGCATTCACCAACAATCCAGTTCACATCACCATGAACCGGTATAATTTCCTCTGCATCTTGTACGTGACCTGCGGGTCTATCTTCTATGGCTATGATTCGGGTAATACCTCGTCGAACAGACTCCTATACGTCCAAGACTGACCATCAATCTAGGATGTACAACCTCGATTCTGGGCTATCCAGCCTTCCTTGAATACTACAATCTCGATTCCATCTTAATCGGTGCCTTTGGCTCTGCCTACTATGGCGGCGCTGTCCTGGGTATGGCTTCAAATTGGTATCTCCCCGACAAGATCGGACGACTCCGATCTATCCAGATTGCCTGCGTTGTTGGTATAACCGGTATCGCCATGCAAACTGGTGCACCCAATTTTGCAGTATTCTGTACCGGTCGAATCATCGGCGGCTACGCAAGCGGCGTGATTTTCTCTCTATGCCCTACCTATGCGAGTGAAATCTCACCACCGGAGTGGCGAGGACGGGTTGGAGGAATGTTTTCGTGAGTATAGCAACCCAGCAACAAATCGCTTGTCTCATGGGTTTCTCTAGGATTATGGTCAATGCATCGTATATGGTCACAGAGTGGATGTAAGTACCCAAATGCTCGATGTAGAAAACGCGTGGTGACATGAATGCAGCGGTCTTGGTCTCTCTTTCGTTCCTGGTGATATGGCCTGGCGTTTACTTCTTGGTCTACAGCTTGTACCCAGTGTTGGTATGCTGATAGGCTCATTCTGGATGCCCTTCTCCCCTCGTTGGCTTGCGCTGAAAGGCCGTTACGACGAGTGCATGGAAGTGTTGAAGAAGATGCATGGATCCGGACAAGACGATGACTTCTATCTCTCAGAGTATCACCAGATTAAGTCACAAATTGAGTTTGAGAAGGAGGAGAAGCTTGGACTCAAGGCAATCGTGCAACGACCGTCATATCGTAAGCGTATCTACTTGGTGGCTACCTTGGCCTTTTTCATGATGTGAGTTTTTGACGAACCAATTTGCTACCAATGCGTTATGCTGACATACTCCTTCAGGATGACTGGCATCATCGCAATCCAGAATTACCAGGTCATCATGTACGGCAACTTGGGCATGTCCAATACCATGGCCCTAACCTTGACCGCGGTCTGGGGCACTCTCGCCACCTTTTCAGCCGTCATGACAACGTTTTACTTCGACAAGCTCGGACGCAAGCCTGTTATTGTGAGTGCGGTGGGACCTGTTACATTTCTGAATATTGACTTTATGCAGTACATCTCGTATGGTTTCCAAATCACAGGCTGTGTGCTGGTTGTAACTCTATGGGCACGATATGAAGCTGGCAACTCAAGCAATGCAGCCATGGGCAAAGGTGTAATTGGAGTCATGTACCTCGTATGCCTCGGTTTCTCAGGGCCCATGAATGCCTTTATTGCAACAGTATGTTCAATATTTCGATACATGACTCTCGCGCTAATTTGATTTATAGTATCCTGCGGAAATTATGCCAACTTGTATTCGCAGTGCGGGCGTCGCTACAGCCTACGTAGTGATGCACTGCATCATGATTGCGATTGTTCAAGTCACCCCACTTGCGCTTGAAGAGATCTCATGGCGCTACTTCCTCATCTTCCTATTTGCAAATGTCATCTTCGTGGTTATACTCTTCTTCTTCTATCCGGAGACGAAGGGCAAAACTCTGGAGGAGATGAATGCCCTGTTTGGTGACGATGTAAGTCAACACTACAAAACCCACAATGCCATGGACAGATACTAATCACATTTCGGACCAGGTCGCTGAGACTCTCGAGGAGGCTGCAATACATTACAAAGAAGAGAAGGGTGAGGCCCAGCATGTGGAAAGGCCTGTGTCATAAGGCTTTGGGACAGTATGAGCCGGAAAAAGGACTGTTTCAACTCCACCTAAACTGATCTGGCTCCGCATATGGTCACATGCCAGGTATTCTTGAATCATTTGTACAATGTAGTGATGTGGATGAGTAAACAATGCAGAGTTTTGTTTGATATCCTTTCTAGACCGCCATGCAGTTAGTGAAGCGAATAATATGGCCCAACAACGATCCCTTTCTCTTACTAGAACTACCTATCGCATGCGGTTGGCGCCCAAAATTTTCATTTAAGACCGAGAAGCGAGGGTAAACAGGCAATGCTTGCCTGGTCGATTTTGTCTGCACTTCCGCCTGACCTACAGAAACCCTTCTTAGGCCTGCATTTTTCGCCACTAATTCGTACATCGCGAAGAACAAAAGCCGTATCTAGCTCAGACTTGACTGTATGGGGATACGCTATTGGTTAAGCCTCCCCGCCAACTGACCTTGCACGAAGCAGTGGGTTTCAATGAAGTCCTGGTGGCATATCCTTGATCAAGGTCTAGAACGAAAGGATCGGAACTTGCGCATTGGAAATTTGAGTATATCGCTCCAAATCAGACAACATCAAAGCGTTGTCCGGCCAGACTAGACTAATGTATCGCCATGCCTGCATCTTTGCCACCAATCAACCCTTCGGCACGGCGATCATCCCGAGAAACTGCCATTGGCGTTTCCCGCTCTCGACTTAGCTTCTCTAGAGAACTGCTCGTGTGGGACCAATATCTCGATTCTGTGGCCCAGAACCGTCTTTCAACTTCGATTGCTTCCCTGAAAGTCAAAGATTTAGATCGGATGAATCCACAACGGCACATTAGATTTAAAAGATCATCGAAACTATTCCTACACCTGTCCGCCTTTTCAGGGAGAAATGTACATCCTATTAAGCGTGCCACCGCTCGTCGATTGATAAGCTGACACTTATTGATTACATCGACTGGATATTGGTAGGATGCACGATCACCTACCCAGACCATACAATGCCCTAATTTTACACCATCGAAATGTATTCGCACATGACCCATGATAACCTACACTTTGCAACGTTCCTTTGCATGTATATGGTCAATCACGTCACGTGAAAACTGCACGCTCCAGCCCAGTCAGTGTGTATCTTGTCACCTGATAGGCATCGAAGATGAACTTGCTCGTACGTATGAGTGGGGTGAGTATTGGTATTGTCATCGATTAAGATAGATGCTTCCATCACGTATAATTCCGACGACGATTCTTCAGTCTTTTTATAACTCCAGTATGAACCTCCTCGCATATAATGTCGTAGGCATTCGAGTCTCAATAGTTAACGATCTCAAGATGAAGCAACACGATGACTCTTTGGTAGCCTAACGGGCAGAAGTAAGTAACCCGCCAGCACTTATATGCCGTGTCATTCGCTTTTTGTCTGGGACGTCGTTTGCAAACGGACAACCCTTTAGTTTTATTTTAATGGTAAGACGCAATGACACTCGGACCCTCACAGAGTAAACAAGACTTGCTGCTCAGACAACTAGAACTGGGCTTTTCAGTGGGAGATAACGATTGCATGGCGCTTAATCGGATTTGGGGAATTCTAAACATTTACATGATGGTATAGAATTTTCAAGATAGATGCCTGAACACTATGTTGTATACATACCGGATTATTATTAAATTCAGCTTTTACTATTATGAAGTAGTGAACACGAAGACTACTGGATGATTTTAGTGCCCCCTTATCTAGAAACCCTGCCTAGAAGTTACCTCTTGACGCGAAATCAGGTACGATGGATCTAAGACTCGACTAAGTTTAGAGAATTACACTTAGCATGAATAGAGAGATAATGGGAAGAATCCTCTGAGAATAATTTGTGGGAGGCAAGGCATCGTACCTTGGTAAGAAAGTAGGACTGCAATGTACGCTCGTGGTACCTAAATTACGGCATACCGAGAGACATGGGGATCAGGAAGTATCAGCATCAATATTAGTGTCGTTCTATGATAATTATAGCCTTCTTTGACTATTGTTAGACCAAATTCAAAGATAGAGCCATAGTAAACTCTTCAGGGCACGCATGATGACTCAATGCTATATCTTTCTACAATGAAAGTCATGGTTGTAAATTATCTATGAGGCGTTGAGGTTCGCTATTCTAAGGGGCTAATGGCATTATTCTTGGCTACTGCTTTACTTAGTTAAAGATCCCCCCTAAGCGCCTCTATATAGTACCGAAGTTTATACTCTCTTTCGAAGTCTAATGGCACATATAATTAATAAGTTGACATGGTCACAGATATACGGCCGGGGGTCGTAGAATCTATCCCGTCTGGTTTTCAGCGTAGTAAAGTATAGGAAGTCGTCCAATTAGCATTAAAAGTACTAATTGTAGATGCTAATAGCGGTGTCAAGATGGTCTTTGTCACGGTGGGAAAAGCTACAAGAGTCCTATGCCGTTTTGAGCCAAGATACTCCATCAAGACAGTCCATTCTGGGGTCTCGGTGCATGAGCAGCAACGGCCGAATCATACTAGCAGCCGGTTGGTTATCCTTGACATCCGGCCGACGCTACATCACCTTCCACCTCTCTACCTTCCATGTGTTCACTCCAATTGTCAATGTGTGCGCTCAAGGGGAGCTCACGGCCGCTAGGGTCGATAATCTACATGCACCGCCTCCATCCGTCACATAGCACTTTGGTATTACACACAACAGCCATCTCTGGTCCCTCGGTAGACTAAGATAGGCCCCTGTTCCCCCTCTCGGCCCTCACGCATGTCTTCCGCACTATCGCTAGCACTTCTTCATGTCGATATCGGTCTATGAAGCCAATGTCCGGGACAGCTTGTGCTTGCCCAGAGCTCAAAAAGGCCGGAATCCTTATCTACTAGGTTTTCAGTCGTCGGCGTCAATCAGTCCAGAGCTGCCGTGCACTTGCTCCAACCCACAATGTCCAGTCCTTCTGTTTTAGTCATTGGGGGTGGCGCCTTCGGTACCTCAACCGCTTACCACCTGGCACATCGAGGATACACAAAAGTCACCGTACTCGATCGATTCGCAGCCCCCTCGAAGGATGCTGCGGCGACCGATCTTAACAAGATAATTCGATACGACTACCCAAATCCTTTGTATAACAAACTTGGCCTTGAAGCTATGAAGATATGGGAGGCGCCTCAGAATCTCTTCTCCGGGCTATTCCGAAGAACGGGGTGGATCATGAGCGC
This sequence comes from Nigrograna mackinnonii, assembly GCA_001007845.1. Classification (NCBI taxonomy): domain Eukaryota; kingdom Fungi; phylum Ascomycota; class Dothideomycetes; order Pleosporales; family Nigrogranaceae; genus Nigrograna; species Nigrograna mackinnonii. Next base: position 35,778 of record JGVQ01000129.1, read on the forward strand.
GCACGAGATGACCGCCGATTTCCTGCGATCTGCATACGAGACATCCAAGGCTGCTGGCCGTGAAGGGGTCAGATTCATTGATATTCCAGAAACCAAGAAAATGTTCCCACAGTTCACCGGCAAATTCACTGGCTGGACGAATCTATGGAGCCCCCAGGCTGGCTGGGTATGTAGACTAGCACATTCCAAGTTTTGTTGGGTTTAAGTCACTGATTCGCCTCAAGGTACCGTCTGGACAAGCTCTCTTACGTATGGCGACTGCAGCTCAGGCTGCAGGTGTGAACTACATCTCTGGAGATGCAGGCTGGGCAAAGAAGCTCATCTATGACGATAAGGGTAACTGTATTGGTGCAATCGCACATAACGGACAGGTCCACAGAGCCGATGTAGTGATTCTCTCTACTGGCGCGAACACAGCGGCTTTGATTGATGCCAAAGACGAGATTGTTGCCAGGTCGCATTGCGTTGGTGTCATCCAACTCACACCAGAGGAAGTCGAGAAGTACCAGACTCTACCAATCGTTGATGACTTCGAGCAAGGTTTGTGTCTCTTACTTCCCAGAGCCTGCCGTTCCACAGTCTGACTTGATGCAGGCATTTTGTTTCCACCTGACGAGAACGGTCTTTTGAAGCTTTGCAGCTGCCGCTTTATCACGAATTATTACAACTCTCATGTTGCAGGAGCGTCGCTGGGACATTCTCACGAAGACTTCCCAGAAGATGGCGTACCAAGGCAGATCGAAGAGGAAATGCGCGAGTTTGTTAGGGACATGCTCCCTGAGCTAGCGGACAGGCAATGGGTGTCTACGAGGATGTGCTGGGATGGCGATACCAAGGATGTCAACTTCCGTCTGTGCCCTTCGCCTTCACACGGCAACTTGTTTATCGCGACCGCTGGATCTGGGCATGGATTCAAATTTATGCCTGTGATCGGCAAATACGTAGCAGATATGATAGAAGGAAAGTTGGGCGAGGATTACAAGGACCTGTGGAAATGGCGATACGGAGAGGTGCCTCCAAAGACTGGCAAGGAGCCTCATCCGTTCCCACAGAGGGATCTAGGCGAGTTGGATGGATGGAAAGGGAGGAACAAGCGTACTGTTGCTCTCTTCAAGCCGATAGCATCGAAGCTTTGAACCATGTAAGAGCAAGAAGCGGGAGTTAGAAATCATAAAATCATAAAATTATAGCGAGCAGACTAGAGCAATTAGGTCTTCCACTAATCCACCTCGGCTGAGACTTAAACCCCACACACGTGACTACTCCATCTCTTTCAGGTTCAAGGCCCATGTTCATGTGCATTACCCTTGGCATGTAGAATCTATCGCCCAGCAGCTCTGGGTCCTTCTCTTTAATAGATCGAGCCCGCCGGGTGGTAGACCCACAGAAGAATCGGAATGCCGCCCCCTGGACGGCGGACCACTCTCGCATGTCAACGTTGCCACCGCAAAAAGGTCAAATGCTCAGGAGGTGAATTATCAGCAAATCCCCTCTGATCGAGGCCATCGCAACTAAAAATTCCAGATGTTCCCTGCCGCCATTGTCGCTCTGCAGCCTCCGAATGCATCTATCCAACGCGAGATCGAAGCATCACCGTCTCGGAAGCTTATCTAAGGGCCCTTGAAGGGACGGTGGTTCAATTCAATCATCCCGAACCATCCGTCGCCTACCAAGATGAGAGGCAGAATCTGCCACCTCCAGATCAGTCTCAAAGTAAAAGAATGGCGGCTGCCCGGTCATATGGTGGAGGAAAGTCATCCAAAAGCCAATTCGTTGAAAACACGACCGCAGACGCCTTCATCTCTCGACTTAGAAGACTAGGCACTGCTAGGAGTAATCCTGGTTTCCCGCAAATTAGCCAACAGGAGACAGCTTCTACTGAAAGTCAGATCACTGGAGAGGACTCCGCTGACCAGGAAAATGTTCCTCAATATGAATATTTTCCCTTGCCGTCTGACAGAAACTGTACGCTGGGATCACCACTCCACCTCAACGGCATTCACTAAAAGACCATGTAGCTTCCAATGTGACGCTCAATCTCCCACCGTATCCATACGCCACCCACCTAGTAGACCAATTCGAAGCATACATAGGGTATGAGTACCACTGGTATCTCCGAAAGTCTTTCCGGGAACGATTGGATTCGACATATTTGAACCCCCAATCAGAGCACTCAAAAGATCGCACCTGGCTCTGTCGCCTTCTCGTTGTTCTTGCACTTGGAGAGTCGTACAATAGTAGACAAGCCCCTTTGATCGAACTAACAGAGGACCCAGCTCGTAATCGGGCTGATTCATCCTCTACTGCACGCCCGCCACCTGGGGTTCAATTTTTTGACCAAGCAATGTCAATTTTCAAGACACCCTGCGAGGAGGCAACGATTGAACACGTGGAAGCATTGAATTTGATTGTGAGTTCAGAGGTTCTATCATTCGCTAGTCATAATGATAACAAGGAATGGCAACAGGCATTCTATTCCTACTCATTAGATCGCCGAAAATCAGCATTCATATATGCAGGCCTTGCCATGCGTATAGCCTGCAGTCTCATGCTTCACCGGCCATCCCAACAAAACAGTTCCGCCGCGTATCATGCAGAACACCGCAGACGAATCTGGTGGACGGCGTACCAACTTGACTCGATGACAGGCTCCGAGATGGGAATGAATTCCGCATTTGATTTTGAAGAAATTGAGGCCAAGCTTGGGCTTCCGACCGATGGCGGAATGTCGTCAGAAGAAAATCGCGAATTTGCAAGCTGTGAGATCATGACGGCACATATACGGCTGTGTTCAGTCCGGGTGGGGATACTCTCTGCAGTAAGCCAAGGGTTACCCGATGCTGATTTTGACCAAATCGAGGGGACCTTGAGACATCCCGTGCAGTTGTTGGAAAATTGGCGACAACAGTTACCAGAAAGTCTTGTTGTCGACTTCTCGAATGGAATTCCGTCAGCCTTGGTCCAAAGGCCTGAGTGCAGGTCTTTAGCATCAGTTTATCTACGATTTCATCAGGTAATGGCCCCGCCACTACGATATGGTGCTGTTTTCTAACTGATGTTTTTATCAAGTGTTTCATTCTACTTATACGCCCTGTCCTACTCCGACTCCTCACACGTATTATAACCAAGACCCCGGCCGATGCTAGTTATGGGAGCGTTATTCCGCTGTGTAATCGTTGCGTGGAGACGGCAAGGTTCAATCTCAACATTCTGACGGGCCTATGGCAGGTCGACAGGATTGGTAAGTGAAAACGTCTCCAGATGTCTCTAGATACAAGCCCTTGGCTCACTTCTCTAATAGCCAAATTTGGATTCTGGGAATCCCTTCATTTATTCTCAAGTATCAAGATATTCCTGATGGCGAGCATCATCAATGCGATCCAGCCATTCGTCATCGACTACAAGATTCAAGAGGATGAAATACTGTACGAGAATTCGAGAATGTTGTTACAGGAAATGGCAGGGGTAGGTAATCGGGCATCGAAAGGGCATGTCAATTCGTTGGAGGAGCTGGAAAGGATGAGAGAGGTGGTAGTCGTGGGTAATACTGGGGGCATTGATGTGGCTGACAGCTTGGTTCTCCCTGAGATGGATGTGGATATTGATCAATGGCTGGGATTGCTAAATGCATCTCCTAGTAACACTATGTTGCCTGCAATATGATATTGACTTGGACTCTGACTTTGTTGTTGCGTAGTTCGATATCCGGTAGTTTTTTTGTGATTGCATTGAACAGAAATGAGCATAGGTCCGATCTGAACCTGGGACCACCACCGACTAGTGAATTGCCACTGGTATGACCTCCTCCAGGAGATATCAACATCACCGGGAGCGAGTGGATGGCCGGCCGAGATGAAGGCCCGGACGCTATCTGAAATCGCCGAGCGGTGCAGGCAGCCGCGATGCCGGGCGCTAGTGCAGCCGTGCCGAAGACAATCTTGTGCAGGATCCGCAGCCCGGAAGACAGCCTACTGTATCGAGAATGAGAGAAAAGATGGTTAGATTTTGCTCCGACCACCTGACTCGGAATTTGACTGGGGAAGGTCCGGCTGGACAGCCCGAGTGTTGCGGGGAAACGGGGGTTGGTCTTATCTTCAGATTTTGATATAAAGTCGCCTGTTATGGTCTGAGACTGGGATCGCAGTGCACATGAGCAGAACTTTGTCTTTACTCATAGAGCCTATCGCGGCTCTTTTTCACCTCTCTCATTAAAATGTCAGGAGAAAAGAAGGACATGGCTCTTCATGATGAGGGAAAGGAGATTGACGTCCCAACTCAGGGGGTCAGAGCGCTTCCTGAATCCCTTCGTCATCTCTCTCCAGAAGAGTTGAAGACTGCAGAGCGTAAACTTGTTCGCAAAATCGACATCCGGCTAATGGCTACCCTTATTATCATCTACATCATGAATTATCTGGACAGGTCAGCGTCTTTGCTATACATGCTTCGATTGAGACTAACGATATGTCTAGGAACGCAATTGCTGCTGCAAAGGTTGCAGGAATTGAAGAAACTCTAGGTCTCACGGACTCACAATTCCAAATCTCCGTCAGCATCCTCTTCGTTGGGTTAGTTTCATTTTTTCTTTTTCCACACTATACTTTCGCTAAATTAGAGTAGCTACATTTTGATGCAAGTCCCTTCGAATCTGTTTCTGAACAAGATCGGAAAGCCTTCGCTGTACTTACCTGGTTGTATGGCTGTCTGGGTGCGTTTTACCCATGATGTGGATGATGGGATTCCCACTAACAACAACAGGGCATATTGTGCGGTGCAACCGGAGCCGTCCACAATTTCAGTGGACTAGTCGCATGCCGCTTTCTGCTTGGGTTCGTGGAGGCAGCTTACTTTGTGCGTATATTCCAACAGCATGACGTGATGGTAGATACATGGGGTCTAACAAAGACCAGCCGGGATGCATGAGTTGCTTGACTGCATGGTATACTCGTAAGGAGTTGGCGTTTCGAACAGCTCTCTTATACTGCGGGTCTTTGATCTCAGGGGCTTTCTCTGGATTAATTGCCGCTGGTATTACCCAAGATTTAGACGGGTGAGCAGAATCTTTCCCCTTCGTTAGGTAGCTGCAGTGTATTGACTTTTTGATCAGGAAGCTTGGAATTGAAGCCTGGAGATGGCTCTTCATCATCGAGGTATGTGCCGACAAAGACTCCAATACCCATCTTTGGGGTTGGCCACTGATATCATAGTGAACAGGGCGCAATAACTGTCGCTATCGCTTTGGGTTCCTTCTTCATCCTCCCCGATTTCCCTGCCAACACGAAATGGGTAGTAGGCGCAGAGAGAGACCTCGCCAACTGGAGATTGGTCGCCGATATTGGTGAAGACGATTGGGTCTCGTCAGAGGAAGAATCCCTCTTCCTTGGGTTCAAACAGTGCGTTGTCGACTATAAGACTTGGTTCCTGGTCGTTCTCATCTTCGGAGCGGTGTCTAGCGGCACGATTAACTCCTACTTCCCGACTGTGGTTGCAACACTGGGCTATGGTAGAACAGAGACTTTGCTTCTCACTGCACCGCCCTACCTTCTGTCTTGCATTGTCGCTCTTCTTGTCTCCTTCAACGCCGATCGGACAGGAGAGCGATACTGGCACTTCAGCATTCCGCTTTGGACTTCAATTGCCGGTTTCATCATTTCCGCTTCTGCGCTTAATCTAGGTGCTCGATACTTCTCCATGATGATCATGTTGCCCGGAGTCTACACTGCATTCACCGTTGGATTAACGTGGGCGGCGAACACTCTGCCTCGCCCCCCAGCGAAGCGTGCTGCTGCCTTGGCATTGTGTAACGCCTGCGCAAACTGCTCTTCTATTTATGGACCATTCCTGTATCCCGATAATACAGCTCCCAGATATCTGATTGCTATGGGAGTTAATGCGGGAACTTCGCTCATGTCGATCATCGTTGCTACAATCTTCCGCTTCTTGCTTAAGCGAGAGAATGAGAAGATGGATGCGATTGCTGCCAACTCTATCGAACCCGATAGTGCATCGGTGAATAACAGGGAGGCGGACAACGACCGAATCCTAGCGGTGAGGGGCTTTAGGTATCTATATTAAGTCCAGAGTGGTGCTAGGAGGAGGCCTTCTTGGAGCTTGGTAATTTGAGACGTATATATTGCGTTTCTTCTCGCCGCATCCCGAGGCCGGAGGCATGAATGGGTAGATAGAGCAAATATTCGCGTCGCAAGGCGGTCTGGGATTTGACCTAAATGCTATGCACATATGTCGAAATAAGCCTGTAGCAACTATGGCAAAATTATAGAAGGGAACAGAGATATTTCAATCGGCACACTTTGAGAGTTATTTTTAAATAGGCAATTCGTGGCGAAGTGTTGTCTCAGTAGGTAGTCAACGGCGTTTACTTCCGTCCATAAACTGGTATACTTGATTCCTTGCTCAAACTTGTCCTTTCAGCCGCATTAGTGTGCTTTAAGCACAATTGTCCGTAACAGAGCGAATGAGTTAAGAACAACGGTGGATGCTATCTATGCCGTTCTTGGAAATAGTTGCCGCGCGAGGCAACCGAATCACGACCATCTTTAACTATGATCTGTTGAGGGTTCTGTGATAGTGCAAGATATCATATCTATCTGAAGAGCGGATTGTGCCCTACTCTGTTTATTTATTAATTTGTCCGTGTGGGTTTATGGATGAGACTGTTAATATCGTGCTGGATTGAAAATTTGTGACATGGCCGGAGTTAATTGGGTTATCGGCAATTCTCGGATTACACATTGGATATCTCTTGTGGTGAACATTCTCAAAGAAGCCCGAAGAGCATATCCTAACTCTACCGAAGCAAAATTCCCAGCTTATGAATTCGGATTAGCCTTAGTTAGATACGATGAACGGTTCACGAACACCTATGTTCGCACAAGCCATCACCCTGGGGGTATCAAGATCACTTGGGTGAACCTGTACTCTGGGCTAATTCGAAAGGCGACGTAATTAACTAGCACCATGGAGCGCGCCATCCGAGGCGTCTTGTAAAAGCTTGGAGTTTACGTACATAGACTGGCACGCGCTAACCCTATGCGGTAGGTCAAACACATAGTTTGCATACGGAACGTTAAATCTCATCGGTCATGGAAATGGGAGTCGATGCACTCCACGTCCGATTCATTCATTATTCAATGTCATCATTGCTGTCGCGGCTCTGCTAAGGGTAAGCTTTTGCCAGGTGCTGGGCGAGATGGTGGAAAAATTGCCTGTCGGTGGATCAGAGGCGTGCTGGATGGGACTATACTAATGGGAGTAACGAGCATTACTATTGGAGCAGCGCTGTTGAGAATGCTTCTTGGCTTCCCAATCAGATACTGGTCTGAACGATATTCCCTCGGAAAACGGTTGTTAGCCACTTCAATGAAGGCTGGTAGAGGGACTATAAAATCTGCTGCACTCTCTAAGGTGTGAGTATCAGTGCCCCTGAAACTACTCTGATCAGCCTCATCGTTCAAGTATATATTGTGTTCGGGCTTTCTTGTCCGATTTACTTGCAATGGAGCCTGTTGCGGAGAAGGCGCGCGGAGAGGACCAGCCCATGGCACCCCATTCTGACTTTCCTAACAGCCGACTATCACAACCAGCACATTCCTCGCCCTACACACAGGTCCTATCCGAACTCTCATCAGACCAGACCATTGGTCTCTCTACCTCGGAGGCAAGCACTCGACTGACCGAGTTTGGCCACAATGAGCTCGATCAACAAGCGGGTGTACAGCCCTTGAAGATTTTCATGGAGCAGGTCGTCAATGCGATGACAATCGTTCTCCTGATGGCACTGGCTGCAAGTTTTGGTATTCAGGCATGGATTGAAGGAGGCATTCTCGGCGGAATCATCGTGCTAAACATCCTGATCGGCTTCTTCCAAACACTAAAGGCCGAGAAGACAATCAATAGTCTTAAGAGCCTAGGTCGGCCTACGGCGAGCGTGTTTAGGGATGGAAAGACTTTGACTGTACAGACTAGTGAAATTGTAAGTTCAAAGTTCTTAAAGGCTCATCTTCAAGCACTTATGTAGAGTGATATAGGTACCTGGAGATATCGTAGATCTCAACACTGGCGACTCTGTTCCAGCAGATATTCGTCTTATATCATCCGTGAACTTGAAATCAGACGAATCGATGCTCACCGGAGAGTCTGTACCCGTCACGAAAAACCCAGAGTCTACTTCCAAGCCGGACACTGGACCAGGCGACCGTTTAAACATGGTCTTTAGCTCAACTATCATAACGGAAGGAAGAGGTCGCGGAGTTGTAGTTGCAACCGGTATGGCTACTGAGATTGGGCTGATTGCGAAGGCATTGAACGAAACTTCACAGGGGAACAGGAAGAAGGGGCCTTGGTATATGATAGTAGGAGCCTGGATTGGAGACTTCCTTGGGCTTACTACAGGGACTCCACTACAAAGGAAGCTGGCTGAACTGTTTCTGTGGCTGTTTGGCTTTGCCATCATTTGCACAATCATTGTTTTAGGAGCCAACAAGTTTGATTCAAGGAGGGATGTCGTTATCTATGCTGTCACGACCGCCGTCGGTACTATCCCAGTGAGCTTGCTATTGGTTCTGACCATCACTATGGCGGCGGGTACTAAGAAGATGTTGAAACGACATGTGATGGTTCGAAACCTGTCAAGTCTTGAAGCACTTGGTGGCGTCACAGGTATGGTCAAAGGATCCAATAGACTGGATTATGGCTGACATTTACTCTAAGACGTATGTTCCGATAAGACTGGTACGATCACTCTCGGAAAAATGGTTGTTAGGAAGGCATGGGTGTTCGGCGTCGGAACCTACTCCGTCGAGCCAGGCCATGATACACATAATCCCACAGCAGGGGAGGTACGATTTTCTCAGAAACGACCGCAAGATCATGACGAGTCAAGTCAAGAGGTAATCTCACCCATGCAAGAAGTATACACACGGCGAAGCCTAGAATCGTATCTCAATGTTGCGTCTCTAGCCAATCTGGCAACACTTGAGCAAGATAGAGACACATCTGAGGAGGGCTCTGGAAAATGGACTGCTCGCGGAGCACCCACAGAAGTCGCCATCGAGGTATTCGCTGGCCGCTTTGGCTGGAATCGCCTTCAGCTCTCCGAAGGACCTGAGGCGGTTTGGACCCCAGTGGTGGAATTCTCATTCGATTCCAATGTAAAGAAGATGTCTGTCATTGCGCAGCATGCTACATTGGGGGAACACCATGTATTCACTAAAGGGGCCGTCGAGCGGGTCCTGGCTTCTTGCATCAACACTATCGATACTGCTAATCCTTCGAGCACTCAGCAGCTCACTGAGGAGATGCGCAATGCTATACACGAAGGAATGGAAGTTTTGGCTTCGCAAGGGTTGCGAGTACTCGCCTTTGCCACCAAACCGTACACTGGCATACTGCCCGATTCCGACATTGAAGACGAAGGAGAAGAGATTCCTCGCGGCATGGTTGAGAGTGATCTCACCTTCCTCGGTCTAATTGGAATTTACGACCCTCCACGCCCCGAAAGTCTACCGAGCGTACGATTGTGCCAGCAAGCGGGCATAACTGTTCATATGTTGACTGGCGATCACCCTCAGACAGCGCGTGCTATTGCAACGGAAGTTGCGATTCTACCGTCGGCAGAAAAGATGCGTAGCCTCTCTACCGACATAGCAAATAGTATTGTTATGCCAGCGTGGGAATTTGACGCGCTCACAGACGATGGACTGGATGCACTTCCTCAGCTTCCTCTTGTGGTCGCTCGCTGCGCTCCATCTACCAAGGTCAGGATGATCGAAGCATTGCACCGCAGAGGCAAGTACGTTGCTATGACGGGCGATGGTGTGAATGACAGTCCAAGCTTGAAACGTTCAGACATCGGCATTGCCATGGGCACTGGTTCAGACGTGGCAAAGGAATCGTCTGATATCGTTCTCACTGACGACAACTTCGGCTCCATTTTGAATGCCATCGAAGAAGGCCGCCGGATTTTCGACAACATCCAAAAGTTTATTTTGCACGTTCTAGCTGCAAACGTCGGCTTCGTCGTCGCATTGTTGACTGGTCTTGCTTTCAAGGACAGTACTGGTGTATCCATCTTCCAGATGAGCCCTGTCCAGATTATTTGGATGCTGATGGCAACTGGCTCCTTTTGTGAGACAGGACTAGGCTTCGAGAAAGCCGTACCTGACATCTTAAACCGACCACCGCAGAATCTTAAATATGGAGTCTTTACTCCCGAGTTCTTTGCTGATATGGTTGTGTATGGCTTGATCCAAGCCTGTTGTATCCTCGGCACATTTGCCGTCGTCATTTTCGGATTCAACGATGGAAATCTCGGGGTTGATTGTAATCTTGAGTACTCTACAGGATGCGAGCCGGTCTTTCGGGCACGAGCGGCGTGTTTCACCGTTTGCAGCTGGGTGTTCGTGTTCTTCGCTTGGGAACTCATCGATCTTCGTCGCTCATTCTTCGACTTTGAAAAAGGGATCAAGGCATGGGCGAATGGCTTGTGGAGCAACAAGTTCCTCTTTTTCTCGGTTGTCGTTGTGTTCATCATTATTTTCCCAGTACTTTACATCCCGGTGATCGATCACGTGGTATTCATGCATCACGGCATAAGTTGGGAATGGGCTGTCGTATTCATTGCTCTGGGAGTATTTGTGGTCGGTGCCGAGTCATGGAAGTGGATGAAGAGGATTTACTTCAGGAGGAAGGAGGGAAACTATGCTACACAGGAGCATATGGTATGAGGCTTACTGTGTAAAGTCGGTTTTCGTCCTGAAATTTGTTTACTAAGTTGCAACATGTCAACAGAAATAACGCATACAATGGTATGGGATTTGCGCTGCGCTGCTGTCGTTCGTGGATGGTACAGAGGGGGTATAAAGGTCAAATGAAAACTTGGGGGGAGGAGGGTCCAGAAACACCAAGGTCGTTTGGAGGCTTGCGTACGTGCTTTACGCTAGGGAGCACCCGCACTTACGAATGTTTTGGATTCTGAAACATCTGTCAAAAACCGCTGTATAGAAAGGGGATCTACCCCGCTTATAGTAGATGAATGACCGGTCTGATATTCGATGCTTGGCGTATACACCTGTTGCAAGGGTATATGAGTGGTTCATATGTTGACAATGTGCATATGCGAAAAGGAAACGGAATCAAGTGCCAGAGTATAGGTATGCGCGACTTTCCGATTCCGTGTATTATAGGCGTGTGCGGCAGTATTCATTATTTTGATTGGGCTGATTAGACCTAGAGGAAGCTGCCGCTTGAAAATCTATCCCCAAATCCTCTTGCTTTCTTCAACATATCATTTCTTTGCTTGTGTCCAATCTTCATGCCGCCGCCCATATCCTTCTCATAGTCGAATTCCCGTTTGCTAGGATCGTCTTCCTTTTCCTTTCCAGTCCCTTTATCCTTGTGCTGTTCCACTAGGCTCTTCCCTCGGGAGCCTTCGATCCTCTCCCTAATTCTTCTGGTCTGTTCTTCGTCTTCCCGGGCCTTTCGGCTATTCCTTCCGCTATCTGAAGAGTTTGCCGGAGCAGAGATACCAAGAGCCTCGTTTTGTAATCGCTTGAGCTTCTGCTCGGGAGTTTCCGTCCATATTCCCATCCCACCTCCTGATGCTGGAGCGCTAGCACCCTTGCCCGTATTGAACTTGCGTGCGCGCACTTTGGTAGGGTCCATCCGCGCTGCTAAATCATCCTGGGTGGGAGGCATTGTCATCCAGTCGTCGCGCTGTAGCTTCTTCCCTTGCTCAGAGTATTGTGGGTCTGTGTCGAACGCTGATGTTTGTGGGGTGTTGTCATCGTTGTCATCGTAGGTGGTATGATCCGCACCAGCTGGAGGAGGAGCAGGTCCAAAATCGTCATCGCTACTATTATCTGAATCATCATGCGAAGGGGGATTGGGGGGTCGTTCGGAAAGTGGAGCAGGTGGAGGAGCAGGTCCTAGAACACGGGCTGGCTTTGCTGTCGCAGGAGGTGCCGGTCCAATATCGTTATCAGGACTGCTCGAGCGGGAGCGCGATCTGGAGGAAGGGGGTCGAGCAGGGCCAGCAATGCGCGGAGGAGAGGAGCTTGTCGTAGATGGTGGACGAGCAGGACCTAGGACTCTGCGGCGCTTCTCATCGGACTCGGTTACGCCTGAGCGGTCGTCGTCTTCATCGCGGTTGCGCTTAGTTAGATGCGGAGGCAATGAAGGGCCTATGGAGGACATGGTTGGATAATCAATCCCGAGGATTGAGTCGAGATGAGGATCGTGAAGGGCCAAGGTGAAGATGGGAAGATGAAGTGAATTGATATGCGGGAGCTTTGGCCAGGCGGGCACGCGGGTTTGTGCAAGCTCCGCCGGCAAGTCCCGCGATCGACAAGCCTGCGCCATGGAGCTTGATACGGGCGTGACGGACTCCTACCTCTACTGCCTTCACGACTTCTCTTATCTCCAGCACGCAGCTTCTCTAAGAGCCATTCCGCCCCTGCTTCACATCGCCCGGGTTTCCCTCGAGTCAGAGACTAGCATTACTGCTGCTTGTATTGCCACCTCCATCAGCCCCAAGTCCGCGACATCTTGCCAGGCACCGCCCGGTTCAGTCTCTCCGCCGCCGCCTAGAGTACTCGATCAATTGATATCCGGTAGGAGAGGCATGTTTTGACCGAAAGACGCAAACTCGGATTGCCTTTCGCAATATATTGAAATTTCCATGATCTCGTGAAGCGATGCACTGCGGAAGACGAGCCTCATGAGCTCAGATTCGGGAGAGAGCCATTCCAGCGCTCACAATGACGAAGAACGACCTTTACAGCCGGATTCAATCGCACCGGACTCACCCGTGGAATCACGGGAGATAGGGGGGTTTGGCGATGCGCAAGACGTAGTGGAAGGGGAGCAGCAGGAGCTTGAGTCGCTCGGAAGCGGGGCCAATGGCTTAACATTCGCGAGGCATAGAGGAGCTCACAGCAATCATGATGAAGAGGAATCGGCCTCCGAGAAGGCAATGCAGTTGGTGATGAAAAGGCGCGGCAGTCTTGAATCGGCATCAACACCGGACGATACTCCTTCTATACAGGTGGGAATGTGATGTAAATGTGACGGTTGAACAGTGTCTGACTTGCTCAGGGATCCTTATTATCCTCCCCTGGAAGTAGTATACCTGCTTCGTACAGCTCCTTGCGCGCCCATAGACCAACGTCTTTGCAACCTTTTGAAAGGCGGTTTTCTTCTCGATTGTCTCCATCGCCCCTAGGCTCACCTCGAGTGGCATCTCCCTCCTTCCTATCACCCAGGTCTCGTCAATCCTCGATTTCAAGTAATATTCTATTTCAAACACAACCAAATGAGGCGGATACCCCACAAGCGCCCTGGGAAGTCGTGCGGTGGACCAAATTGAAAAAGATATCCGGGCATGTTTTTTCGGAGGTTGGTAAACGGAGCTTTGGTCGACCAACATGTCTCTGTGTCGCGGCATCACTTGTGATAGGAACATCGAAAGGCTTTATTCTAGTCTTCGATTATCAGCAGTCTTTGAAATCGATCATCGGCCCTGGGACTAAAGGTAGATGTTGTAATGATCCACTACCCTTCCAAGTACTGACAATACGGTACAGCTATAGAATGCGGCCCCGTGACGGCTCTGGCCATCGCAGCTGATCATTCAACCGTTGCTGGAGGACACGCGACAGGGCACATTTTCACCTGGGAGCTTTCAAGACCCGCCAAGCCGTTCTTGCACATTCCACCTCTTGATCGCGCAACTTTAGATGATAGACGTTCAGATGGCCACGTGTCAGGGGTTGCAATACTTCATATTGGATTCCTTGGTACTCGCCATACAGCCTTGGTGTCCGCCGATGATGGCGGGATGGCCTTCTCACATCTCGCAACACGTGGATTGGGTGCAATTGCAAGAACAGTCAAGATTACTCGAATACTTGGGAGGTACCCCTTGTCGGCAAAGTCTCTGGAAAAGCCTCGAAAGCCGAGCTCTGTCCTAGCTTTCTCACCTCTTCCTTTGGGGAACATCGAGCAACCAACTGATGACATGGGCCTCACAGCGCTACTGACTCCGTATCTACTTGTAATTGTTTCAACGACTCCACTTGCTCAAACACAGCACAAAGCCTCTCGACCGAAGGAAATCGCACCTCATAGCACTCTGAGTGGATGTCTTGCCTGGTTCCCTGCAGTGAAGCTAAAGAATCCCACCGGTGATCCAAACAAGACACAATCCAAAACCAAATTGGTATATTGTTGGTCCAACATCTTGACAATCCTAGATGTGGATTGCATAGTTGCGCCGCCGACCGAAAAGGAGAAACCCACCGAACTTCAATTCAAACCCCGAAGCCGGTGGAGAAGCGAAGAAGCCATTGTCTCAGTTCAGTGGCTAAGTCGTTCAGTCCTCGGAGTTCTCACAATCAGTCAACGCTTGATAATCCTTGAAGATACCTCTCTCCGAATGACCGATACTTTCGACCTTCTCCAGAAGCATATTTACCATGCAGATCTCTTCTCCAGGCAACTACGCCCTGTCGTTGAACATCTTGATGAAGAGGATTCTTCTATGCATGGTGTAGTCGCGGACGCGTTCTACATGAGCTTTCGTGCCTACAAGGGACGGTTATTTCTGCTTGGCTTTAATGACGTCTCGATTGGCACTCTGTCGAATTGGGCCGACAGATTGCTTGCTTTGATGGAAGAAGGCGATTTTGTGGCTGCGATAGCGCTCGCGACATCATATTACATTGGGGATGCAGATAAGCTTACAGTGGGCTTACCCGATGATACCAAAACCAGGCACACTTTGGTTCAGGAAAAATTGGTGGAGATGATTTCAGCCTCCTTGAAATACACATTTGCGCATGAAGACGACTCTGCCCAAGAGAAGCAGCTGCCCGAGCTAGCCGCTGCGTGCTTTACCGGCTGCATGAGCATGAACGAGCTGGAGTTTCTTTTTGAAGATGTATATGATGCTTTCGAAGATGGCTCCGCCGAAGAAGTGTTTTTCAAGGCTCTCGAGCCTTACATCCTGGATGGTGATATCACTGCTGTCCCTCCAAACGTGTTAAAGGATTTAATAACTTTTTACGCATCCTCCGGATGGGCCTCGAAACTAGAGGAGATGATCTGTCGTCTGAGTACCGACACCATGGACATCAACCAGGTCACAACACTGTGTCAGCAGTACAATCTCTACGATGCGCTCATATACGTTTGGACACGTGCAATTGGCGACTACATTACGCCATTGATAAACCTCCTATCTCTCGTCAAAGTACTGGACGTGGAGGCGGATGAGACGGAGAATATATACATGGCTTCTGCGATGAAAATCTTCCCTTATCTTGCCTACACTCTCACTGGTCGAGTGTATCCAAGTGGATCTTTCATGGATGATGAACAGGCATATGGTGCCAAAAAGGACCTCTACCGGTTTCTCTTCTCCGGGGGAAACTTGGAGTGGCCACCAAGTTCAGGTAATGTCTTCTTAACGCGAACGGATAAAGGGACAGAACCAGAATTTCCCTATCTTCGGCTGATTCTTGAATTTGATGCATCAAGTTTCATGAGTATGATGAATGAAGCTTTCGAGGACAGCTTTTTGAACGAGGACGAACAAGATGCAATGAACGGGCACAAGACGAATGGCACACGCCATGGATCTGCCTTGACACCGACAAGGCAATTCATCATCAATAACCTCTTGGGAATCATGACCCTTGATAATTTCGACCCAGAAGACATCATATACTTCTACATGTTCATTGCGCGCAACCTCCCAAAATATCCTCAGCACATCCTCCTCCCGGGGACTTCGTTGCACCGAATACTTGTCGGTCTTTGCAACTACCCTACCGAGATTCTGAAAGATGATTGCCAGCTTTCAGTAGAATATCTTCTATCAACGTATCAGCCCTCAAACCTACAAAGCCTTATTCCACTGTTCGAAAAGGCAGGATTCTATCGGGTGCTCAAATCTGTATATAGGGGCACACAACAGTACGCAAAGCTCCTGGAAACGTACCTCAACGATAGCGAAAGCCAAGAAGACGTATTTGACTGTGTAAGCGATTATCTTCGGCCAGGTCGTAATCTCCCTGAGAGACAGATCAACGAGATGAAAGCAGTCATAGTGAGTCGTGCCGGGGATTTCGCAGCTATAAATGCTGCGCGAGCGGCGCAAACCCTGAAGCAATATGCACCTAGTCTCTTGGAGCAGGTGTTGAATGCGCTAGAAGACGGCACTGAAACGCAATTTCAATATCTCGAGACCTTGGTCGAACCACAGACTCAATCAGGAACGGCACCGCGGCAGCTTGGAGAAGGCCTCCCCGCGGGATTTATTGAGCGATATGTGCAGCTCATGTGCAAGTTCAATAGCGCACATGTCGCGGACTTTGTCAGTTTTTTGGATTCTGGGGATCTAAAACTTGATCCTGTTCTACCAGCTTTGGAGAAAAGCGGTATTATTGACGCTGCAGTTGTTCTCCTGGCTCGCGATGGTCTTGTCCGACGTGCCATGGATCGTCTTGTCAAACACATTAACACTCTTGAGATTGCTCTTACAGGCCTCATTAAAGCATCGACAGAGTCGCCGGATATAGCAAATACAGAAGAAGCAATGCAGGATCTTCTCGACGATGTTGAGAAATACATGAAAGTCGGCATATGGCTTTGTCAAGGTCAGACCCGCTCATCGGCTTCAACAGAGCCATTTCCCGCTAGGCAAAAGAAAGCGTACGGAGAGGTCCAGGAGGATGACCTCGCGCTAGACGAGATGCTTTGGCTTGATTTGGTCGACACGGTCGTAACATTGACAAAGAACGCCTCCAAGGCCATTTTGGATCTTGAGGTTGAAGCTTCAGCTTTGTTAACAGCTACTCCACGCGTCATTGATACCTCAAGGATTACTACTTCTCTACGGTCCGCTGTTCAAAAGACTTTCTCAGCTCTTCTGGCATCCACTGCTACCCATCAAGTAGATAAACAGTCAACAAGTGCGCAGGAGACTTCATCAGCAAAACGTACATCTTCATTTAACCAGAAACCACAGACACAAACAAATCCATCGTTCCTACGCGTTTTGCGCACTTTTCTCACTCGTGCCACCAAGTCTTCCCCAAGCTTATCTGACCTCCGTTCCGTACTAGCAGAGATATTCTCAGCATACACGTTCGAGGAGACGATATTGTCACTCGCTAACCGGTTCCTGGACAAGGAGGGCTTCGAGAGGGTGGAAGAAATCGCAACTTTACGTCAGAGAGGTTGGAGGCCTCGAGGCCAGGTATGCGAAGGTTGTAAGAGAAGAGCCTGGGGGCCCGGCACCGGTGGTGCCATTTGGGAGAGTTGGGAAAAGAGGGAGGACGAGCGCCACAAACGAAGACTTGATATGGATGCTGACGAGAATGGCAAGGGTAAAGGCAAGAGCCTTCACCAAGGTGATAGTCATAATGAAGCAGGTAGTGCTGCAGCCAGCGCCTTGATTGTCTTTGCTTGTCGGCACATGTGGCACAAGACGTGTCTAGAGAAAGCATCGTCTTCTGATGAAGGGGCGGGAAGAGGGCAGCCGTCGAACAGGCTTCGGTGCCCGCTCGATGCATAAATGTTTAGGCTCCTTTCTTGTATTCTGCTTGTAGCGAACCTCTAGCGGGAAGCGCATATCTTCTTTATCGGGAGGAATCATGTTATGATAGACTCAAATCCCCAACAAGGGACAATTTTATGATGTAAAATACGCCCATGCACATTCACGTGGCAGGCTTTGGGGGTAGCTAATCACTTAGAAAGGGAAAATTTAGTAGCAACGCCTTTAATGTCAGGCTTGCCAGTACAGACCTCCTTGTATATACTTTTACTCAACCTTGCGGAACACATGGCATGGAGCTTGTAAGAAAAGACTCGGAGTGATAGTCGCTTCCTTCCCACGGACGCTTTGTCAACGCTGTCCATTCAACAGAACGATTATAAATGTCTGTCTCCGTCGTTATGAGAAGAACACTACAAGGCGATGCATCCGAGGTCCCCCTTTACCCCGCGCTTTTCCCAAGATCTCTAATTGGGCATGTGTACGATCGTCGGATACTAGAAGGACAAGGTAAACAGGAGCAAGGGTGTTTGTATAAGTGTACCTCCCTATCTGCACGTCTAGAAATTGATTAAATCTTTGTAATATCAGGCAAATTCCATGATTTCAGATTCTACATTCTAGCACAAGAAATATAGCGTGTTTTAAGTTTAGAAGAGTAGGTCGGAATTATGGGTGGAGAGCGATGAAGTCCTGCGCATGGTGCTGGTCATATTCGGCTAATAGACTAAAGTGGGCTTCAGGCGCGAGAGTACCTCCCTACACTTTTCTTCACGCTGATGAACTAGGGCCTTTGAGTAAAGGCTGTGAGTAGCATTCATGTTTTTCAGAAACATCTTTACTCCATTTATCACGGTGTTCCCTTAATGTGTACACCTACTCGGTAGTGTTCGATCTCATCATATCTTAGAACTTCCTCGTTCTATCTGATAACCGATCACCACAGTGCCTGGGCCAGACTGGATAACTTTGCCAGGCCCCAAGGCCTTAGTTAGCATCCGGCAGTGGTGATCACTTCCCGTATAATACTTAGTGAATGTTAATATCGGCGTCTAATGCGTTCTTACCGCATGGCAACCCGGTTCACAAATAATATCATCATTCTACACAGATCCTTTCCAATCACCAAGATCGGTGGCTTTTTCTGTAGTATGATGATCCATCCCCATGTTTCCAAAAGAACGGCATATTGATGTCTCACAAGCTTGATTTGAGTAATGTCTTTCCCTTCGACGTATTCGCCATGACTCTCACGCGCGAAAAGCCTGTTCATCATCCGCAAAGGCTCAAGGAATGGTATTCTTTTTCCGTGAGTCGTGAATTGGTCTTACCTTCATCCTAGTACCATTCCAGGTCGGATTGTGATATCCGCGAACTAAATGTTTCCCCGCATGTTCGGGAAGTGGTGGCTATGGTGACAATGTTATAAAACAATGAGTGTCTTCTTGCTAGAGATAGGTGACACGATTTCATACCGGACCCTCGGCATAGAAACACTCATTGCATCTAGTTGGGTTGTGATCTGTTAAATTGACGGTACGGCATCTCACGTTGACTACTAACTGAGAGGAAGGAGGTTGAATCGAAATTCTCAATGGCTGCCTTCCTCAAAAAGACGTTGGCTCTAGGTCTCATCGCCCTTGTCTCACAAGCGGCGACAGCTCCAACAAATAACGAAAATAATGCCACCAAAGATTCCGGATTTCAAGTAACTTACTTTGGCGAGCGGCCTTGGTGGTCTCCAGACGGTACCAAGCTAGCCTTCATGTCCAAGAGCTTTGGAGATGCCTACGAATACGACATCTTAACGGGACGAACCACGCTTCTGACCCACTACCGCCATTACGGCTACCTTCGAGCACAATACCTCGCCAATGGCGATCTACTCCTAGGCGGCGCAGCAGTCGACGAGCCAGACATGGTTGCCGCCCGCAACGACATTCAAGAACTCTGGGTCCTCAAGCAAGGCAGCACCGAGCCCGTCCGCCTGAACCAGCGCATCTTCGAGGGCGTTGCAATGTCTCGCCTGAGCAACAAAATCGCCTGGTCCAACTATCACTGGAATTACCGCGACGAGATCCCAGACGGAGAGTCACGAATTTACGTCGCAGACATTGCCTACGATGCCGAGGGCGTGCCGTCGCTGGTGAACAAGTCTGAAGTCGCCCGACTCCAGAGACCAGATTGTATGGCCGAGGCGCAGGATTTCATCAATGGCGATACACACCTAACATTTAGTTGTTACGTTGTCGAGAATGCGCCGTCGCCGCAGGCATACGTCAGTAAATCCACCCTACGAGCTGTCAATCTCGAGACTGGAGGAATCTCAATCTACCGCGACGATTCCGAAGAAGAGTTCAATGAATGGGAAGGCGCATGGCCAGACGCGCCGTACTCGGCCGTAGAATCGAGTCGCGACCAGCCGTCCATCGATCAGTCTGAGGGTGGGAGTCGCGCCCTGGATATCTGGAGGTTGCGTCTGGATCCCCCGGGTTCTGAGGATTTTGTCCGGTTGACGTGGTTGTCGGAGACGCCGGGTCATTATGGGAGTAATCCGGTTATCAGTCCTGATAGTAGGTATATGGCGTATCAGCAGAGTCAGGTTGGGCAGGAGGCCGGGGTCGGGTATGGGATTTATGTGCTTGAGCTTGAACCTGTTGAGGGGACGTGGTGAAGTGGTTTTTACTATTTGGGTGTTTCATAGAAGATTGGAATTAAAGTCTTGATGTGCTTTAGCTATTTAGACATAGTACTGTGCCCTGAACTACCATTCTCTGCATCTATGAAGATCAACCACGCCGATGTGGCTGTGACTTGTCCTCGCAACAGGAACCTTAATCTTCTCAACATATCAGATAAGCTTGCAGGTTTTGTTAGGTAAACCATGCAAATTTGTATCAATCTAATCTTAAATCTTAGCCATAGGCTATCGTCGATATCTACATTATGTTTCTTACACGAAACTTTTATATTCCGAGTTAATGTCATATAAGTCAAAATTGTCTCATGTTCCCTTCCAAAGTCCATGAAGCGCCGCGAAAGTGCATTCGAGATATTCTATGCGACTCTACACCCTCTTCGACACATCCTCCTCGTCATCTTTACTCACCCGCCCAACACTCTCTTCATCTCCATCGCTATCACTCAACAACCCATCCCACGCATCGTCATCCACACTATCCTCATACAGCTGCTCATTCTTGGTCTTGGTAACTTTGACATTGACAAACAGCACCCAGAGTCCCAAATCATATGTAACCCTACAAATCCCACTAGCCAAAAATGCAGCCCAGAAACTGTCATTTCCAGCGAGTAAACCAGTGATGGAAGGGCCCACGCTCATGGCTAGTGTGCGTAGCATTGATGTGATGCCCATGACACCTGTCCGTTCTTCATCTTGGACGACTGCGGCGATGAAGGCGGTGCGGGGTGCTTGGTCCATTGAGTTGAGGGCTGCGCGGAAGAGGAGGAGGGCTATTGTTGGGCCTACGGTAGAGGGGAGCGGGATGAAGGCTGAGGCTATGGACGAAGGAAGGTGGGTGAAGACCATTGTGTTGATTAGGCCGATGTAGCGTGAGAGTGGACCTGCGAAGATTGAGGATACGGCACAAAGGAATAGGGATGCGGAGGTTATGTCGCCCAAAGTGGCCTTTGAGAGGTGGAATTTCAGATCTACATAGTAGTTCATTAGGGAGTAGGGAGTCATTCCGTCGGCTAAGGAGTCGATGGCCAGGAGGAACCAGAGTTTGTACATGATTGAGCGGGTCGGTTTTGATATCTGGGAGAAGTAGCTCTTTTTGGTTTTATTGCCCGAGTTGAGACGCTGTTGTTCCTCCCTTCTTGAAGCTTGCTCTTCGAATCCGTCGGTCGTTGAAGGTGTCACTGCTTCTAGCAGCACCTCTTCCTCCTCCTCTGCTCCACCTCCTTTGCCCTTCTTATTAGCCTCTAACTTCTCTCCTGTGATCTCACACTTCTTGCTCAGGCCAAGACAGAGAACACAGCCGATCGCGCCGAACAGAGCGTAGCCCCAGAAAAGCACGTGGTATGCGTGTGTTTCATTCCCACCCTTCATATGCTCGACGTAGTGAACCACTCGTCCAGCGACTTCAGACCCAACGGCACCAGCCAAAGTGGTAGCCGTCACATACCAAGTCAGCACATCGCTTCTCGTATCATCATTGGTAATTCCACTCAGCATGCTTTCCTCAATAGCACGGAACGGTCCACAATCCGCGCCCGTGACCGAAATAACGCCAAAAACAGCAGCGACTAAGAGCACCCAGAAATTCTCGCTGAGCGCAAATGCCGTGCCAGAAAGCGTCATCATCACGCTGCCAAAGAACAATATCTTGCGGCGGCCAAGAGAGTCTGCGACGAGGGTGAGGATGAGGGATAGCGCCACATCGCCAAGAAGAGTGAGGGTCATAAAAGCCCCGATGCGAGAGTCTTTGAATCCGAGCGAGGAGAAGAAGAGAGCCAATATCAGAGAGGGAATTCCAGCGGAGAACATGCGCAGGCTGCGCAACGTGATGATGAGGTAGGCATCGCGACCTGTGGCGTTGAGAGAATGGGCGCCTACAAAGCGAGATATGCGTGTGAGGAGTCCTGGGCCGGCCATAGATATTTTGACCTTTGAAAAAGAATAATAGCGGCACGCGACGACTTGTAGGCTACAATACAATACGGGGCACTAGGAAGGCCAAGTAGAATTGTAGGATCATGGAGAAGTAAGAAAGAGAGTAGTAGCAAGGCTACGGAAATAATGCAAGTCTTGACTCTTCACTCACCGTCACGGAAGGTTCGGCATGGTTTCGTGCAAGGCCGGGCTAGGGACCTGACAGGATCCCCCGATAGCTAGCCTCTTTCTCTCTACTGTGATGATACTGTGGCTCATGAATGGGTGGCCCTGCTAGCGGGCAGAAGAAACGGTTGCAGTGCGTGGGTGGATGGCCGATGATCGGTCGTGGTCGTGGTCGCTGGCCGGATCTTTGATACCCCGCAATAGATCAGCGACTAACACGGCGACGTCATTTGCTGTTGAGATTGTGTGAGCACGAGACCCTTTCCGGGATAGATGCAGGTGGTGTTTTTTTGGAAGGTCAGAATCCCCAATTCTTGATATTCTCCCAATCGTACAAGGGGTCGTTGATTGTCGGATCTTCATATACTGGGCAAAAGCTACTTTGTAACATGAACCCTTCAAAACTTCTCATATTGCCCATGTTCAATCCAACACTCTGACCTCCTTTGCAACAGCGTTGCATAGCTCCACTTGGATACCAGCACCAGTGAGAACGTGTATCCAAAGTCTCTGGGTATCACTCAACCTATCGTTCTCGCTCTTGACCTCTGCAAATTTGACACTTCCTTTTGAGCCCTCTTCGCCATCCTTCCAAAGGAACAGATCCGGGACCCCACCACCTCGTTGCCCATATTCCTGAGCCATCACTTTGCACACAGTCGCTAGAGCCTCGCCGTCAAAACAACGAGCGATATCAAGTAGATCTGCAAGGTCGTACGTCCAGTCGAGGCCAACAACGCATGTCCGTCTTTCATGGTGCTCATCCCAGATCCTTTGGATAATGTCTGCGGCATCCCCGTTCGAGATCTCATTCAGGCGATGATTGATCTCAGATATCCGTGATGGAAAGAAAGCATCAGTGTGCAAGTCTAGCGGACAGGTTTGATAGGGTGTCTGGAAGACGTTCGGGATGTATGTGAATAACACATCAAAGAACAAATATGCGAACAGCGTCCGCACAATTCCTCCCTCACTGTGATATCCTTTCCAGCCCTGGTTTCGGTACTCAGACAGACACATCTCTTCAACAGAGCACTCCCCGTCTTCTCTCGGGTCTATCCATATTGTTTTTGAGCCTCTCAACCCGGACCCAGGATGAGGTGAGCTGGTCCGTCGACCTGGTATTGGGTCGCGTTCAACTTTGATGCCTTCCATCGTCACCTCTACAGGTTTTGCAAGGCGAACGTGGCCAAAGTCGTGTTGCGCACGTTTGGCAACTTTGAGAGATTTCTCAAGTTTCACTACTCGCTTCTGCAAATCGTAGTGATGGATGATATGGACAAGATTATCTTGAAGCCCATCTTCGCACGTTCGAAGAGCAATGCGTTTCCAGTGTTTCTTCTGGGTCTCCTCGTCTCTGTTATATTTTGGCGTGAGATCCGCCAAGTAGTGTTCCTCTAAAAGGGCTCGCCGTTGATACCATGCGCCTCGACGAGAATGATGAAAGAGCCGTTGTTGAAGCAATTCTGTCAACAGTTCATGCTCCCTTTTATGTTCCTTCCGCCGTGCCAGAACACCGGTTGCTTTGTGTATAATTCTTGTGTAAACCCAAGCGGGAGAAAGTCGGCGTAAATATGCACCCTCTCCACTTTGGTAGATGTTGTCCTCTTTCCGCTGTTCCTCACGAAGGAGTACTTGCCAACGTGGATACACCTCCTCAAATGTATCGATGATTTCTTGATACCCTTGCTCTGTTGGTCTTCCATTAAACTCTAGAATGTTATCAATGCGGAATTGAGTCCTGATCGAAGCCTCAAATTCGAGTAACGATGCCCGAGAGGTAAAAATATTGGCGGAGCGTGAGACAATGAATTCCGGGAAGTTGCGCCGCGCTATCCTTGCGAGAATGATTGTTGTGAGCGACTTCTCGGTCCATTCTGTAGAGCGGTAAAATACAAGGTGTACTCTTTCAAACAGCTTGAGAGGAGCAAGAGAAAGACGAATACACGGTCCAGTCTCATTCATTATTTTACGCGTAAAGTGAGCATCTCGATTCGCATCTGAGGTCGTATCTTCAAAAGTTTCCTCTTCGGGTGTCTCAGGCTCTATGCCGGAAGCAGATGATCGTCTTGACGACTCTGTATCCGATCGCTTCAATCCCACATATCCTAAGCCAGATTGTCGCTGGCTAGACCTACGAAGCGCTCTGAGCAGTTCCTTCTTGTTCTTTCCTTGAACTTTCGCATCCTTTGCAAGAGCCTTGAGCTCGTCTAATTTCAACAAAGACGATGCTTCCTCGAGGGTATTTATCTCCTCTTCCGACTTATCCGCAAATGTAAAGGCCGATTCCAGCGTAGTCTCAGGGGGCGGCTCTAGCTCGCCGGGATGGGCTTCGACTTTTGAGGATGACGCTGGGAGATTTCTCGTGCGCTGTAATATATCGATTGCAGCGTCCATGTCGGAGATATCGCTGTGATAACCGAGGTTTTTGATTCGATGCCATGTCGCTGTTTTTCGAAGGAACAAGCGAACATATCTATGGAAGCAAAAGGGTCAGTCTCGTACGTGAAAATCAATGGCACAAAATCGTACAGATACTGAGCCTCATAGCTCAAAGACCTCCACTGTGTGAAAACTTCCATCTCGGCCTCATCGAACAGATGTGTCTCCTCATCCAACACGGTATCCAATGCTAAATTGAAAGCATCGACGTATATGGAGCTTTTACCCCTGACCCAATTACGATCTTTCAATCGCCCCTCTACTTCCTCTGTATTGGCATTCTGCGATGCTTTGAAGGCTTCGTATTCTGCGATAGCTTCTGCATCCGTTTTCACAGGCGGCAGAGCACTCTCTAAGTCTGTAGTCGCCGGAGGCCTAGATTCATCCACCTCGTCGTGCTCTTCATCTTCGGAGTCTGGCACCTCCCGTCGGCGAAACTTTTCCTTGGTCACCTGCGGGAAATCATCCAGTCGTTGCTTCTTCGCGGGGTGGTCATTGTCGCCGTAAAAATTTGTTGACTTTGGGTGCGCAATCTTTCGACTTAACATTCGATTATGTTCAGAAGGATTTCGCGGGCTAAGTGGCATGATTTGCGAAAGGATGAATGACGACCCCTCGGTGATGCAACCTCTCGGGACGCGTCCGACAAAGGCTGAAGCGAGCAACGCGCTATCACGAGAAGCGCTAAACCTAATATGTACACATATGATTCATCCTTCTTCGTTCAATTGTACATGACCTCCTACTTCAATCTGACTTATCTAAATAATGGACACTTCATTCGCCTTGACCATTGTAGTTGTAATAGCCTTACTTCAGTGTTGCGATTCGCTATGCCCTTCGGTCCCGTCTTTGATCCGGTCGTCTCTTCTATTTTACCAGTATCCTTCTGGTGGAGTGACTTGATTATTCAACGATACATATTCTAATTAGCCTGGGGCGCTCTCACATGTACTTCCCAGCGAATATGTCGATAAGTCTGTGTTATTTGGTGTATTCGGGATCAAATGGAGCCTCACTGCATTTATAGTCTTATAGCCCGCTAGATGAAGCTATCACTGCACATTGTCCTACCTGAGACATGCGCATGTATGTTAGTGGACTGGCATTGCTGTGAACTCCGTCGTCGTTGCTGGTCTATCTACTGCGAGACATATTTTCCAGCGGCCCCCCAGTTCTGTGCCGCAATGTTGTTCATATTGAGATTTCATTTGATTGGGATCGAGCCTAGATTGTCAACGCCGCGAG
Organism: Nigrograna mackinnonii; assembly: GCA_001007845.1. Taxonomy (NCBI): domain Eukaryota; kingdom Fungi; phylum Ascomycota; class Dothideomycetes; order Pleosporales; family Nigrogranaceae; genus Nigrograna; species Nigrograna mackinnonii. The sequence continues at coordinate 61,844 of JGVQ01000129.1, forward strand.
AACGCATGGGTGAGGCACAGCACACGTTGGTGTGGGTATGGTCATTTGTCTCCTATGTTCGAGGGGCGAGATGCCACCTTCCTTAGGTATATCCTTTCCCACACACGCATACAGGAGGCCAATTCCCTCTTACGAAACTCTTTCCATTGCCGTATATATTTACATCCACAATGTTCTCTTGTCTCACCTCAATCCTAATTCTTGCCCTTGGGGCGTGGGCATTGTGGTCATTCATCTGCTTGTACCAGAATTACCGCATTGCGAAAAAGATTGGGGTACCTTTCCGCGTCATTCCAATCAGCCACGAAAACCCATTATGGATGGTTGTAGACAAGAAGGTTTTCATACCAATTTTTGAGAAGTTCCCTCTGGGTTCAGGGTCGTTCACACGGTTTAATTGGAGAGGATGGGAGTTTGCCGACAAGTATAGAGCGCACAAAGAGATGGGTGATGTCTTCCTGCTTGTTACTCCTGGCAGGAACTGGCTGTATGTCTGTGATCCAAACGCTTTGAGTGACATTTTCCAACGGAGGTCGGATTTCCCGCGTCCTCTTGAGATATTTGGTAAGTGGTCTCCTCATTGGCATCTAAAATAATCTGATATGTGTAGAAATGGTAAATATTTTCGGGGCAAATCTTTCCACTGTGAGTAGTTGATTCACTGCCCTTTCCATACCTTACTAATTTGACTTTGACAGACGGATGGACAGCAGTGGCAAAAACATAGGAAAGTCACTGCCAGCGCGTTTAACGAGCAAAACAACGGACTTGCGTGGTTTGAAAGCGCACGACAAGCAAGGGACATGGCGAAATATTGGGGCACTAGGAGGGCCGTGATTAGCACTGCAGACGACACGCGAACTCTGTCGCTTCATGTGCTATCAAGTGCAGGTTTTGGAAAATCATACGCTTTTCAAGGACATGAGGAAAAGTCGTCAACCGATGTGGCAACAAACTACAAAGAGTCTTTACAGACGATTCTCGACAATTGTGTGCTTCTATTTGCCCTGGGGCTGAAGAACGTATCAAAGAAGTGGATGCCACGCAAAGTTCAACGGGTACATCGGGCTGTCAATCGGTTCAAGGCATATATGACGGAAGTCTACGAGCACGAGAAGGTTGCGATAGCACAAGGGACGTCGGTTTCGAAGAACTTGATGAGTTCTTTGATTCGGGCATCGCAGGAATACGGTGATGTGGGTGGTCTCAGCGAATCAGAGATCTATGGAAACATGTTCGTTTTCAACTTTGCCGGCCACGATACGACTGCACACACTCTCGCTTTCGCGGTGGTCCTAATTGCAACACAGCCTCTCATTCAACAATGGATATATGAAGAAGTGACTGGTGTTATTGGGCAGAGGTCAGTGGACGAGTGGAATTATACACGCGATTTCCCTCGGTTAAAGCGTTGTCTAGCGGTCTTACTCGAGACTATCCGCCTCTACACACCAGTACCAATCGCCAAATCTACCGGCAAACGTGGAACCAGCCTCAAGGTCGGAGAAGAAACATACTTCATTCCAGGAAATACACTAGTCATTCCGAACCATGTCGCCGTGCACACCCACCCAAAACACTGGGGAGATGATTCCATGCAATGGCGGCCCTCACGATGGATTGACAAACCCATGGGATCATCGGAACTCGACGACGAGTCAGTCATCACACCGAGGAAAGGTAATTTCATTGCTTGGTCTGAAGGGCTTCGTATATGTCCCGGGAAGAAGTTCTCTCAAGTGGAATTTGTGGCTTCCATGGCAGCAATCTTTCGCGATTGGTATGTCGAGCCAGTGTTGATGCACGGAGAGGCAATGGAATGTGCAAGGGAAAGGGTTCTCAAGCTTGTGGAAGAGGATACAGCTCAGGTTCTGCTGTTACAGATGCTTCATCCAGAAAAGGCACCTCTAGCATGGAAACGTCGCTGAACTACCAGGATATATCTTCCCGAGCGCCACCAGGCAACACACATGTAAAAGAGTGGACTGACTTGGGTTATCTGACTAAGGATGGCTGTCACAACACTGCAGGCGCATCACCCCGGCTAGGTTTGGTAGAGCCCAGTACCAAGTAAATAGTTATATTACAACAATACACCATCCTATGGATCCTGACCACCCATCTTCCGATAGTGGTCAACCATTGAAATAATCTAGTGGGCTGGCCGGGATTTACCCTACTCAACATTTGAGGTTTCCATCCACTCCAACTTCGTTGCCCAACCCAGGAACTTTCGACCTTCATAGAGCGATTTCAGGACCTGAAAGTGACTATATTATTAGCACGTCAACTAACAAGGGCAAACGACAACGCTCCAAGTGTAAGAATACAAGAGATTCCAAGAGATGTTTATCAGACTTGCAAAAGCTCGGGTCAACCTAGAGCTAGTCTGCAGTAATTGAGTTTATGTGGTTGCGTAATGTTACACTGTTTTACCCTAGTTTGCTGTAGTTTGTTCTCGAGGACATTTCAGTCTTGGGCGATATCTTTACAGGTGATAACATGTTTGAAAATCGGGAGGAGAACTTGTTCCTAATGATCATTTTAGGAACAGCGACTACCCACACTACCAATCGCTCCATTATCAATACAGTATAATTCTACATGTTCTCTACAAGTACACAATAGCCAAAAGTTGATTCTACATCTCCATAAACTCCCTCGTAATCTTCTCCCCATGCACCTTGCCCAGAGAAAAATGCGTCTCGCCCTCAAAAGTCTTCAACACCGACCCTTTAACCCTCTCCTGCATATACCTGCCCATCTTAACAGGGGCATGCGAATCCTGCGTGCCATACCAAAACACGACATTCCTCGCCCCCTCAATATCCTCAAGACGAAAATCCCAAGGTCTAGCCAACATGGCCGCATCCTCGAAATACCCGCCAGTACCCTGCCTCAACGTCTCCCTCATAATCTTAACCATCTCCATGACATCCTCATCAGACCCAATCATGGATTTTTCCCGCTCACTCAGGCTTTTGAGAATGTATTTGCGGATCACGTTTTCCAAGGGCCGGTGGTCGGGGTTCTGTGCATGGCGACCGATTAGGAGGTCCATGGCGAATTTCCAGGTTCGTGGGAATGACGGGAAGATGCGCCATGCGAGATATTGTCGGAGGTTCATGCCGGCGAGTCCAGCTTCGTAGGGTCCGAAGCCCATGAATACTCCGGTGCCGGTTAGTACGTCCTTGGGTATGGAGCGCGCGCACGCAAGAGCATACGGTCCACCGCCGCTACCGCCCATGACTTTGAACTGGTCAATCCCCATATGCGAAGCTAGATTTTGGACGTCTTTTGCATGGTCCAGAAACCCTCGTCCCGGTTGAGGAGTAGATAATCCCATACCCGGTCTATCGATGCCGATGACGCGGAAACCGTGCTTTTTGCCATCGTCGTTCCAGCCGCTGGCGTCCATTCTGCATCCCGGGAGGCCGTGGAGCATGAATAATACGGGCCCGGTTTGAGCGCCGTAGGTGGCGAAGCCTAGGGTTCGACGGTCTGGGAGTGTGAGGGTTTGTGTTTCGTTTGGGGATGGGGTTGGTGGTGTTAGGGATTTGGTTTTTTCTTGCGGGGTTGTTGGTGTGGTGGTGGTCGTTGATGCATAATGTCGAGGATGATATGGAATTGTAGTAGTGACAGGGCTTCTGTAAAATGGAAGATTTCGTCCGGGATATGTTCGAGAATACGACGATAGGGCGCGCCGGCCCATCAGCCCTGCGCGCCGCAGATTGGAGTACAGGTTTATAGACATCTACGCTGTCGGCTTATCCATCATCACCTACCTACAGATTACATTTAACGCCTGCGGGGGCTACAGGTGTATTATATGCATTTACTAAACGAATAAATGGCTGCCTTGCGATAATACAAAGCCTGCAGGATTGGGGGTCTACTCTACATTAGGAAATGTTTTGGCCAAGAAGCCCCCTGTCGCGATCCCGTCGCGAAGATTCGGGTGTGGAGGTCAGGACCGTCGGAGCACGGGTGCCCGATACGGCCGACTACTCACAAACCAAGCATGGACATTCACTATGGACCACGCTTCGATCAGGTCAGAATACTTATGAACCCAATATCACAGCGTCACTCATCAGGGCACAATGATCTTGTTTGAACTCGAGTTCCATTTCATTACCCAATCAATCCCATATAATCATACAACAAGGTAGCTATATACCATACCGATCATTCCATGAACAATTACCAACAACGCCATAGCTTTTTAAAACAAGACGGAAAATCCAAAGGAGGTATGTGACAAAGGAAATAGTATCGTTTAGTGCTGACAAGCCAGACATTTCATCCTAGCGATTCCATCATTCAGAACATAACAGAAACGGAGGATTATCATGTCTGTCCGAAGCCCACAGGAGAAAGGAGATATGTGAAAAAAATCAAGAAAAATGGGGATTATAGGTGGAAAATGATCCAGGTAATAAAGGATGAGAAGAGTAATGAAACTCGTGAAAAAGGGAATTATGACATTTTGCTTCCAATTGCCCCACATGCGGACGACTCGGTCAAAAGTCTCTGAGGTGCAGGACCTTCAGACCCCCCGATCCTTGGGTTTGTACCTGCAGAGGCTAGGATGAACGAGCCATCCGCCGTGAGTTTGTGGTATCATTCCATGAAGTTTTTGATGCGCCAATCTTGATCCAAAATGGGAAACCTCCTCACCCACTCAGAACGCTACGAGCGGATGGGAGTTTATTTGTTGCCGCCGCCCATGAGGCCGCCGACAATGGGGAGGTTCTTTGCGCCCCCACCCTTCTTCTTCTCCTTTTTGCCGCCACCGAGGACTTCTGAGAGACTTCCGAGTCCAAGGCCGCCGAGGAGCTTGTCGATACCAAGTCCACCCAAGAGGCCGTTGACGAGACCTCCGAGACCAAGACCGTTGAGTAGCCTGCCAACAAGGTTCAATACACCTGTAAGCAAGAGACCGACGGCGGCAATGATCTGGAACAGAGGCTCGGTAAGGAGAGCCCAAAGTGGGTTGAGCTTCTTCTTGGCGTGTGGCATATCGGCAATCTTCTTCTTCGCATTGTCGATGGTAGTAACAACAGTTGTGGTGAGTTCCTTGAGCAAGTCGGCAAGACGGTACTCCTCAGGTGTAGCCTCGCGAGTCTCTGAGCGGCCCTTGGCCTGGGCGGCGATGCGGCCGTCAGGATCACACCCACGGAGCGAGCCGTTGCACTCTTGGAGGATGCGGGATGCCTCCTCGATGAGTGGTCGGACATTGTTGACGAGCTCTTCTTCATCAAGCTCATCACGTGGTGTGCGGTCTGCAGCTTCGATGTGCTGGAACTTCTGTTAGCCGTGATCGGAATAATAACCAATGTGAAAAACGTACCTCGGTGATTTGCTTGCAGACTGGCTGAACGCGCTCGAGAGTCTGCTGACAGATATTGGCCATCTTGTCAGCGAGCTCAGCATCTTCGCGCCTCTTCTTCTCCTCATCGGTCTCATCCTCTTCTTCCTGAATGTTCTCTAGAAGAGTGACCTCTCCAACCTTGTTGCCGTCATTATCAATAACGTAGCCGTTATCGTCGATTTCAAGTCCAGCACAGTGACCGAGGTCGCCAGCAGTTAGACGTCCGATAACATCACCATTCTCATCGCGGACCTCACCCTCTTTGTTAACACGCATGCCAGCCATGGGGTTGATGCGGCGTTCCTTTTCTTCTGGCTCCCATCGTTCGGCCTTACCGATGACATTCCCATTCTTATCACTGATGTCACCGTCTTCATCCACCTTGTGGCCAACGAGCTTCTGAACGTCACCCTCAATGACACGACCAATGATGGTGCCATCTTGAGTCTGAACGGTTCCATCCTTGGCAACAGAGTTGTTCTCGAAGCCAGCGAATGGTCCCTCGGGTCCGGATGAAACGCCTTGGACGAGCTCAGCACGACCGATGACATTTCCAGCATTGTCCCAGATCTGGCCTTTGCCATCAACCTTCTTGCCAATCATGGTTTGTGGGTCGCCCTCAGCAACACGGCCAAGGATGGTACCAGAAGAATCGACAACATTACCAGCCTTGTTGACGGTGCATCCTGCAAGGGCGCTGAGGTCAATTTCCTCAGGCTCCTCCTCTTCCCAAGGTTCAGCATGGCCCTTTACATTGCCATTCTTGTCAATGATATCACCATCCTCATCAACCGAGTGGCCGATGAGTTTCTTGGGATCGCCTTCGGTGATCTGGCCAACTCGGTTACCATCACCATCTTCGACGAAACCGTCTTTGACGACACGGAGGCCTTCAAAGCCGGCGAATGGTCCTTCCGCCTTCTCAACACGCTCATTCTCAGGAATAAGCTCACAGCGGCCGACAACCTTGCCAGTGTCGTTGTGGATTTGCCCTTCGGCGTCAGATTTGCGGCCCGCAAGGTCTTTGAGGTTACCTTCGACTAGGCGGCCGATAGGAGTACCCTCACTGTTAACAAGATATCCTTGCTTATTGAGAGTGAGACCGTCAAGGACAGACAAGTCGTCTGGGACTTCTTCCTCTTCCTCGAGGGGTTCAGCGTGTCCTTTAACATTGCCATATTTGTCGACAATATCTCCGTCTTCGTCTACAGCAAGACCGACGAGACGCTTGGCATTGCCTTCGGTAACTACTCCGACAATATTCTCATCGTCATCAGCAATCTTGCCATCTTGGACCACGCGAAGGCCTTGGAGACCAGCGAAGGGACCTTCGGGCTTAGCTTCACGTTCCTCAAGTGGAATGAGCTCGACACGGCCAATGACCTTTCCAGAATCGTTCCAGATTTGACCTTCCTCATCGATCCTCTTTCCAGCAAGCTCCTTAGGATTGCCCTCGATGAGGCGGGCGATAGGCACGCCTTCATCGCCGATGACATTTCCTTGCTTGTTGACTGTTCTCCCAGCAAGGCTTGAAAGGTCGATGGCTTCGGCTTCTGGCTCTGGCTCCTCCTCTGGCTCTTCGTAACGCTCAGCATGACCGACGACTGAGCCCTTCTTGTCGATTATGTCACCGTCTTCGTCGACAGCACGTCCGATTAGCTTCTTAGCGTCGCCTTCAACGACCTGGCCGACACGGTTGCCATTCTCGTCTTCGACATAACCGCCCTTGACGACGAGCAGACCGTCAAGGCCAGCGAATGGAGCCTCCTCGTCAGGTTCTTCGACGGCAACGGTCTGAGCACGTCCGATAACATGTCCCTTGCTGTCCCAGAATTGACCTTCGGCATCGCAGGTGACTCCAGACTTGGAAAGCTTCTTTGCATCTCCCTCGACGAGCTCTCCTACAATAGTGCCATTCCCATCGATGAGCTTGCCAGCCTTGTTTACGGTAAGGCCTTCAAGAACTGAGAGTGGTGGAAGCTCCTCGCCAGCCTCTTCGGCTGCTTCGCCAGCTTCCTCAGCGGCTTCCTCCGCCTCATCGACCTTTTGTTCAATAATCTGTGGAAGGGTCTTGACCTTGCCAATGACGTTTCCGTCCTTGTCAAGAACTTCTCCCTTCTCATTGATCTTCTTGCCGGCGCAGTCATTGATCTCGCCCTCAACGAGCTCACCAATGGGTTCGCCTTCTTCATTGAGAACCTGGCCCTTCTTGTTGACTTTTAGGCCGTCGAGAATGTCAAGGTCGGGAGTTATTTCAACCTCCTTGATTTCGGGTTCGACGTCACCGAGACGCTCCTTGAGAGCCTTCATAGCTTCAAAAGCAGCTTCTCCAGAGACAACATCAACCTTTCCAAGGACATTTCCATCCTTGTCAGTAACTTCACCCTTTTCGTTGATGACCTTCCCGGCACAATCCTTGACGTCGCCTTCTTTGAGCTCTCCGATCTCTTCTCCTTCCTCATCAAGGACCTTGCCCTTCTTATTGACCTTGAGACCTTCCAAAATGCGGATGTCAAGTGCATTCTGAGCGGCCTCCTTAAGTTTGTCAGCAGCTCCCTCAGCGAGCTCTACCTTACCAAGAACGTTGCCATCGGCATCGACGACTTCGCCCTTATCGTTGACTGTAAGGCCCTTGACTTGGTCGAGTTCACCCTCTGCGAGCTGGCCAACGACTTCGCCATCATCATTAAGGATATCGCCCTCGGAGTTGACCTGAAGTCCCTCAAGAGCTTCTACACCAGGCAATTCTTCCTCGATGGCACCTTCGGCACCTTCAGCGGCTTCTCCAGCTTCACCAAGCTTGTCGGTGGCTTGCTGGGTGACGCCATCGGTGAGGCCTCCTTCGCCTTCTCCCTCCTCTTCTTCCTCGTCTTGGTCAACGAGGTCAGCAGCATCAGGGTGTAGTTCAGCGCGGGCGATGACGTTGCCATCCTCATCGAGGATCTCTCCGTTTTCGTTGAATTCCATTCCCTCGATTTGGGATGGGTCACCCTCAACCAAGTGGCCTACAAAGTCACCATCTTCGTTGAGAATTTGACCAGTCTTGTCGGCAGTGAGACCCTTCAAGATGCTAATTGGAGGCATGGTCTTGCCGGCCTGGTCCTTGGCTTGTGCCAACTGGTCCTTAGCAGCCTCTGGGAGGACTTCGCAGCGACCGACTAGATCACCGTCGTCATCGAGAATCTCGCCATCGTCACCGATTTCGTAACCGACGAGGTCCTCAGCGTCACCTTCAACAAGTCGTCCGACTGCGTTTCCTTCCTTGTCGTTGATAATTCCCTCCTCATTGACTTCGAGTCCTTTGAGGATCGAGAGGTCGGGGACATCTGGCAAATCCTGGCCAGTAGTGTCCTCCACTGAGTCCTTGACGTCTTCTGCAGTGTCTTGGACGCCTTCAGCGGCATCGCTTGCGGCGCCCTGAACATCTTCGCCAGCGTCTTGGGCTGCACCTGATGGGTCTTGGGAAGCCTTGCCTGCCAAGTTGGAGGCTCGTCCAGCAAGTCCGCGGGCGCCGCTCAAGGCACCCTCCGCTTGGTCTTTGCCACTGTCTGCTGCCTTGCTGGCAGTATCTGTGGCGTCGTCCTCGGTATTATCATTAGTGTCGGCTTCATCGCCAGCTTTTTGAGTTACATCATCGCCGGTTTCCTCAGCCTCTTCCTCGACCTGGTCTTTTGCGTCTCCAGCCTCTGATATTGGCTTGGGTTCTTGCTGTTCGAGCTCATCACCGGCTTGTGAGACTTTTCCTGTGGTGTCTTCAGCGGCCTCTTCGGCCTTTCCTTTGGTGTCCTGGACATTTTCTGGGGCATCCTGTGCCTTCTCTCGAAGAGTCTCATCTGAAGGACGGCTGGGCAGATCGGGGGTATCTGTCTCTTGTTGTGGGGGGGATTGGGTGCCCTTCTTTCCGAGCTTTGGCGCGGATGGCTGTGGCTTTCGTCCGAGCTTGGTTGGGGTGCGGGGGGTGTCACCCTTTCCTGCTGCTGGAGATGGCATGTTGTCTTCTACTTCAAAAGGTTCTCTTGTGGTTCTAAGGGTCCTTTGGGAAGCGGCTGAAGCTGTGCTCGAGATGGATCTTGAGCGTACTGAGCGGGGGGAGTTTCGATTGGGGGTTGGGGGGAATGAGTAGTAAGTGTAGGAATTGGAAGAATTTTCTGTCATATATCAATGGACGACGTGTCGTCTTTAGTGGGAAGAAGAGAAAAATATCATGGGGGCACCGGGAGGCCTAGGGATTTATGGGAGGAAGGGGGAAGGATGGGCAGGCAGTTGCGGGAGTATGACGTAGGGGCCAATGAGTCGAGGAGCATGTAAGGGGAAGCTGGCGCCGCAAACGACGACAGGATGTGGCAGAGAAACTTGTTTTTTGGGAGCTCTGGGGAGAGGGCAGAGGGAAGCGTGCGACGGAGCTGCAACAATCTGTAGGAGCATTGCGTCACAGTGGTTGTGGGAAGCGGGGCGTCAGCTCCACGGCGGGAGCACCAAAGCCACTTGGGCCAGCCAACGACCCACGGGCTGGGTGAGGACGCGAGAGGTTGCTAGGTGCCACTTGCTGGGCGGGAGCAGCTGTGGCTGGGATGGAATGATGCATCGACGATGGGTCCCGCCCGGTTGACGTTGGCTTGGGGGTGGATATCACAGCCTGGTTGGTGCTATAACGGGGGGCGTTAAAGTGGGTGGAAGCCTCCGTATCGACACTATGGCTAAAGAGACAAGGGGGAAACCATGGGAAAGTACGGGAAGAAGATCAAAATGGCATTTCATATGTAGTGCAGACAGACAAGAATGCAATCACGGAAGCGGTACTTGGGGGGTTGGGGAGGGGTTGTTGAAGGAAAAGGATGGCGTATAGGTGGATGGAGATGGGGGATGGGGATGGGGATGGGGATGGGAATGAGGGGAGCTCCTTGATCCTCGATGGCATTTGGCATGGGCATCTCGAGACATGCAACAAAACAGCTCCCCGCGCCAGCCAACCGGCCAGCAGCAAGCAAGCAAGCAAGCAAGCACCAAAGTAGCAGGCAAAGCTATGATGAGAGCTGTGTTCCAGGCCCGATCGACAGATGTGTGGCTCCCCTGTCCACTTAGGACGCGTATCGAGGAAAGAATCCCTGTCAAAGCAGGAAAGCACGGGTGCTTGTGCATGGTGCTTGTCGAAGGGATCCCACCTCTCAAGACATGAGATGAGCGTGGTGTGGCGTAACGTGCTTCCCAAGTGTGCCGTGCCGGTGGAACCAGAGACAAGGCCAATGACGGAAACAGGGTGAGGAGAGAGATCAGGCGAATCCAAGAGGCAGGGAGAAGGGAGAGGAGGGCGGAAGGCAAAGCGAACCAGACAAAAAACTGGTGGCCAGCTTGTCGACGCTGTGAAAGTCGTAGCGATGACGTTGACCGGCCACTAACCCTGGCCAACGTCTCGCTTGTCCCACCCCTTCTCTGTCGATCATCTCATCACTTCACTCGCCGCCTTCACCCCACCCACTCATCATCCACCATCCACCATTCACCATTCACCATTCACCGTTCACCCTCACTGATCACTGCTTTGCCACTCATATCGCGCGTGCTTCGCTCTTTCTTTCTTTTTTGTGTGCTCAGACCATCCCCAATCCTGCCCAGTCCTTCCGTTCCCCAGCTCCCCGTCTCAAGCGAATAGCTTGCAGCTTGCAGCTTGCTGCTCGCAGGTCCCGTTTGAGCGGCCTGAACATGGCACCAAGTAGTGTAATCGTTCCGTCCAGGCCGTCCTCCCGCCTAAGAAATCTTTCAACCCTTCTCACCTATCCCTAAAATACCCCTACAAGGGCCGCCTACTCCGTACTTGCAACCGGCTCCAAGCTGGGGGTCGTGCCTGTTCCTGCGTCAAAACACGGCCCTTAGATCAACTTTTCCCTTCGTACCTTTTCCATCTCCCATCATAGATCGCCTACCCATCCCGTTGTGGCTCATTCTATGGTATGCTCCATGTAGAACCACATCACATCAATCCGTACTCGGTATCCAACTTCGCTGAACCCGTCTCCACAGTTCAGTTGAAAAAATCTTGACATGGATCCAACATTGTGTCACCAACACAATGGATAATCAGCTCAGAAGAGCATCTACACGACGTGATGCTAATCCTCAATCAGCATCAATCATCTTATTGCCCGGGCATCGGTAATTGGCGACCTACATCTGGGATGCCAATGTCCAGAGTGCCTGGCCTATGTGCCGCCAACGATTCGCTTACACGAGAGACTTGCGCCGCACAGCGCCTTTTCGTGGCTGCCCGCTAATAATAAACCGAGTGTCCTCATCGGCTAGGTAGGCAATTTACCTTTTACTTTTTCTTGTCCCATGTGCATTGACCGTGTCGTTGTTTCACCATCGGAATCCCCAAATTCCCCATCCTTGCACTTTCGTAAAACCCCATCGAGATGATGACAAGTCCATGTCATTCCCACATCATTCCATTCCGTCTTCGATCTCCCTTCAGATTCGAGGGCACGAAAGGCCAACGGGGAAAGGACAGAACACTCAAACGAAAGAATTCAATTGAACTCAGAGGAACGTCACGACGTGCACGCTGACACTGCATCCATCCACGCAGCGATAAACCATGGTTCGCATCGCGTCGCAGAGCATTGGTTACGTCGCGCTAGCTACATAATCTTACAAGGGTAGCTCTTCCGCCACCACCGCAGTGAATCCGAGTGACATCACAATCAGAGGACAGGGCAACGTTAAACGGGCGAGTAACGAGCTCTCCTTCCAATTTCCATTGCCCGTGCCGGTCGCATGGCCCTGAACATCACCCATCTTCCCCTTCCCTATCCGCATCCGCATCCGCGTCCGCAAGCCTGGTGTCCAGTCCTCCCGTGCCGTGTTCCCCTGGGGCACTTGGCTGGCGTAAAGGACTCGCTGATTTAGTTATACAAAGGTATCGCACGATATTCCGAATCGTCTCGTTGTCATTGCTGAACATACGTACCTACCAAAGTATGCCTTTGTCATTAGTCTAGTTGCAGGTGCGCGTTACTTGATACCCGAGCCCAGAAAAGGAATTCTATTAATTATCGATGGAAATGCCTACAAAGAAAGCAACCTAAGTTGGAGTAGAGGAAGGTAGATAGAGGTTTTCAGGAGCCGGTCAGGGCGATTGCGGGATATCATCTGAACAGTAACCACGACCCAGAAATCAGTGAAGGAAAACCAGGTACCAAAAATTGGTACATAACCCAATGCAAGGAACATTAAAAAACGCCCGGAAAGATGGTGCACGCGAGGTGCACTTCCCCACTGCAGTCCCAAACTCGGACTTCGACAGGACCCGCGGTATGGGTAGTACAGTATCCACGAAATCATGCAGGTCCCACCTTATCACGATGTCCCGAGGGCGGAATAGCACTCTCAACATCCTCACCGGACCTGCTCAGGACTTTCTTCTGCTTCTTCTCCTTGGCGTCCTTGAGCTCATCCTTGGTGGAGATCGAACCGTTTCGGATCTTTTTCCACAGCTTCCTCTTCCAGCTGTTCTCTTTGCGTTCTGCTTCCGCCTTCTCGGCGTTTGCTGCGAGTAGCTGGCGCTCTCTCTCCGCGCTCTTGCTCTTGTCCTTTGCTTCTTCTACTTTTCGTTTATGCTCCTCGGGGTGCATGACTTTGGTCTCAGCTTCGGCTACGTGCTCCACGCCGTGCTTGAATTTTCGACGTGTTTTAACGTAGGCTTCAAGCCCCACTAGGACGGCGTAGGAGCGGGAAATTGAAACTCGAGACATGTCGACTCCATTGTCTTTCAAAGAATGGACGAAAGCCCGGAAATTCTTCGTTGGTGGTCTGTAATGGCCTGAGAGAGGTGAGAGGCGACGCAGTTGGCCATTCTTGATCTTGATCAAGCCAGCTGAAGAGATACGTGCCCCGTGCAGGAAAGAGCTGTGCTGGAAAGCACCGGATTGTTTGATGCCGATGTACAATCGGAAAGATGTATCAGCCACCTGTGAAGCTACTCAGCACAGTCATTCGCAACATGCCGGGAAAGACTTACGAATATCCACGAGTTCGGTTTGACGGAGCCCCTCAATAGATGGTTAAGGATCGTCGCTGCCGACACATATTTGATTTTCGAAATTCCCTTGGCTTGGTCAAGATCGTGATTGACGTAGTGCTCACCCTCAACTTCACTACTCTCGGCAGAATTGGAGGAGCTAGATGACAAACTCGATGAAGTCGACCCTCTCCGCTTTTGGATGGGATGTGGTTTGGTATCAGTAGTACCCTCTTCCCTAAATGCAGGCGTGGGGTCATCCTTAGGCACTACACCATTTATGCTATCTTTGTAGTCAACCGTGGTGCTGATACGCTCCCCGTTCTTTGCCCAACATAGTCTTCCTTCATTATCAATGGTCACGAGATACTGCATGCGCTCTTCTCGAGACAGGTACCGCACTTGCTCTTTATCCAACCTCTCTCTAGACACGGTAGGGTGTTCAAAATTCCTACCACTGCCTTGATCTAGCCAGTAAAAGAAATTCTCCTTGGTGTCCGATTTTTTCCAGTGGTCGTGGTATGCTCTCAGATTACTACCGTAGCGGTGTTTCTGGTCCACCATTTCGAGGAAATACTGCAGATCCATCATCTTAGCTGTCTTTTCTCGCTCAGCCTTCTGGTGCTGCTTCTTGCGCAGGTATTCCCTTCGTTCCTCTACGCTCATCTCGTCTTCATTTTGTGAAGGATCCTCCGGGTCATCTCCGCCTGCCCTCCGTGCTATTTCACCGACCCGTTTCCAATTTTGACGTGCGGCTTCGGACGCTGCCCTAGATCGAGCTTCGGGGGTCGTCAAGTTTCTATCGTTGGAACGTTCGGAGCGAGACATGGGCCGTGTAGCGTTCTTCCACTTTGCTTCGCAGGTTTAGTAACAAAGCTTGTCATTCATGAATTGTAGGGAAGCTGACCCTCTTTGACCGCCTGTCGGGGTTAGTCAAAGGTCTAGATGGCCAGTCTGGTGCGCTGAAAAAGAGCATGCTTCTGTGAGGAAGAAGAATCATACCTCCGCCCATCGCGCGCTGGCATCTAAGCCCATGCCCGCCAACTGCCGGCGCGCTCTGTATCCCCGGTAATGCTTCTGGATTGTTTGCGCCGCCTGCTCCTGTTGCGTATGCCCGCTGGGCGAAGCCGCACCTTCTTCGTGAGGGTTGACAGCCGCATTCTGGGACTCACTCGAAGCTTCTGTGCGCGACATGTGAAGGTGGTGGACATTGTCACAGGGTCTGGGGGGAACGGAGACGCGGGGGATGTTTATCAAAAGCGGGAGGGGCACTAGCCAAACACACCCCTGCAGGAACCCTGTTTTGGCAGACGTAGTCGGAACAAATTGCCGGCTACGTCATTCGCTCCCGAAAACCTTCACCACCGTCTCGACATTTTCGGAACGGTCTGGCTCTTATTCTGCATACTGGGGTCAAGACTATTTTAGACTACTTTGAATCTTGTCATATATGTCGCTTGTTTCCGTGAGAGCCGCTGAACGCGCGGCCATCTATGGGCTTAACATTTTGTATTTGGTAATGTCCAACCTCATGCTTCGCCTGAAAAGTGAATGTCATGAGATTATAGGGCTGCTCTACACTTTACATTCATGCCCATGTCTCTTAACTATTATAAAATCGGCGGGATCAACAAATCCTTAGTATTAAAGTAGTAGCCTACAAGATTCATATCTGATTACTATGTCACATATTTATCAAAGATTGCTACGATGGCTTGTTCATTCTCGAAAGAATGATATCAAAGGGAGGGTAATGAAGTTCAACACTGTCATCCTTCTCTACGAGCACAACCTTACCCAACGGCCATCCATTCTGATTCGAGTATCTATTAAAGATAAATCAGTATATGCCAGAGCTAGATATCTCGTGTTTGGATTCAAGTGCTAGGTGTACTTACCCATCGAAATCAAACCAATCACAGACTTTTAATCCAGGTATCATCATCCTCCAAACCTGTGCACCTGGTCCAAATTGCGCGCTGGCTCCTGCTCCCTCTGCTGGAGTTAGTGCTGCTCCATTTGGTGTCGAATAGTAGCGGGGCTGAGCCGTAGCTGTCCAGCTCAATCTATCCAAACCCTCTAACGCATTCGTGCCATTCACAACCAGCTCCCGTAAGTGCAATATCTGATCTTCAATCTCGAGGCGTGCATAAGAAGTGGTGTTTCTCTCAGCACCCTCTACTTCATCGGGGAATATTCCTGCATCCACCCCTCCAGAATACCAACCAGTGTACCGATCGTGTGTTACAGAAGCGAGCGCCTCGGCGAAAGCCGGTGCTAGAATTGCATGCACAGAGTCTTTCACAGTAGTAGGCACAATTCGCTTATAATCAGGCAACCCTGAGTGTTGTGATAGCACGACGACTCCGTACCCAAGGTTTGGAATCACGTCAATCCAAGAGTGCCAGCCGCCACCATCTCCGGACTTTCCATAAGATCCATAAACTTTCTCAGGTGACGAGTCGTTTGAGCCTGTGGATAAAGTGAAGAGATCAATTTCCCAGCCTGGTCCAACTTGCTGTATGCCGTCTTCCAAGGTGAGCGTTGGCTTCAGGGAACGGCGACGCTGTGCTGGGGATATGAGAGTCGGTTCTGGGCTTAGCCATATTTGATGGAGATACTTTGTTAGATCATTCGCTGAGCTCTGTAGTATTTGTCTGATTGTTAGTTTGTGACGGTAAAGAAAATGGCAGATTTTGATAGGAAGGGCTTCATACCCACATGCCTGCTGCTGGATCATATCCGAGGCCTACCCTTAGGTTCACCCAGTTTGGCCCTCCAGGGACTCCAATATACGGATTCAATTCGCCGGGAATGGCTCCGAAGAAGCTATGTGACATTTCCAATGGTTTAAAAATGTCTTGCATAACGAATTGGCTCCACGTCATATTGGATTCTGTCAGGGTATTGTGATGCGAGACAACGGCAGCTGGTTCTTCAATATTAGATATCTTCAACTATTGAAATCTCAACAGGACTACTTACAAGCTAGAATAGAAATCCCAGCATTTGAATCTGTTCCCATTCAGTTAGCGAAAAAAGTACCTTGAAATAGTCAGATTGCTATGCGCTTACATCCCGCCCGTTGCCCTGGCGCAAACATCAATGGACTGTTCCTGACCTTCTCAAGCACACTATCAGGAGTTGCACCACCCCATGCAGCCCCAATTGTCTCTGTGTCCGCTTTACCAGATTTGGTGACCAAATTGAAGGGGGTGATGTACCCTTCACGAGTGATTCCAGAGCTATGGCTGGCAAGCATGGCTAATGTTATATCTTTACCACCGTCCTCCCAGTCCTCTTCGAGCAATCCAAATTCTGGTAGAATGGCGCGAACCGGGGTTCCCATACTGAAATTGGGAATAGAAGCTTCTCGTGGGCGATTTTGGTTTTCCACCACTAAAGCAGAGAACGCGGCGAAGTTTTTGGATACCGACATAATCCTGAAGATGGAATCGCTGTCGACTTTGTTCTCCGAGCTTTCATTACCTTCCACGGTTTCATTGCTCTTCAACGTTCCATTATTGAACGCAAAGGCCTTTTCTGGGGTCGATGCATGGACCTGCGTATACAATTATTCTCAACTTCAAGCGTGACTGCGGATCCGTCCGGCTATACTCACAACAGCGAAACTAAGTCCATCTCGCGTCGTATTAACGAAGAGCGCAGATAAATTCCTTTCCACTTCCGCAAACGCAGCAATTACACTCGGATGTTGCAAGACCTTGGGATCCGCGAGTAGCCTACTCGGTACATCTGGCACACAAGCCGACTGCACCGTCTCTAGCAGCAAACCACCCACGACGCTGGAAAAGAGCCTCATATCAGCAACAAATGCGAGCGAATAGCAATCCCAATAATCCCAACCAACAAAGTGCCAGAGCAATCGCACGACAAATGTATGTACCCAGCGACCAACCCCGCTCCCCTCACACTCCTTGTATATATACGACCACCGTATCTACGTACCGCTGCACGACCCCGCCTACGTAGATATGTAACCGCAACATACCCCGAGGCATGCGGTTCTCTGCCTAATTAGGTCATTGTCAAGAGTCGCACGAGCCAATTGTGCGGAAGATAATGCTTGGGGTAGAAAGCCACCTGCCTATTTCGGAATGATTGTAATGTACGGAAGCCTCGCGAGAGTTGCTAGCGGGCAAGGGGACGATATTGCAGCACGTGATGGGTAGATGGACCGTGGTTTGTGGGGAGGTTGGGAAGTGGTACGGTAGGATGCAGGATTGATGGTGCGGAATTGCTGCATACCTTGTGGTTAGGTCTCTTATCTGCTACGCAGATTTAGCCTGAGGAGACGAGAACGACAGCTCGCTATATTTCCTACTCCTGGGGTGCAATTATACTAAGGGCATCCCTTCAATATCTCATCATCTCTAAGTGAGGTTTAGCATTGTTATACTAGGTGCCGCCTCCAAAGTTGACACGCTTTGGAGATCTAAACAACACCTATTGTATGACGAATGAAAATCGAGTGTCTCCACTCCTGCACTACGAATATTAGTACCATTGGATAAGACTTGTCAATTTCCATCACCCAAGCTTGCAAAGAACGAGCTTTAGATACTATCTACATGGAAATAGTATAGGTTACATTGCAATTGTGGTAATGTTGAAACCTCACAATCACTAGAATTCGCAGCGTAGAAGACAGGGAGGTATGGATCCAATCATCCCCCAACTATCAGAGGGGGTATCTACAAGTAATGTACCTTGGAAGAAAATACCTTACCTTCACAGAAACCTTAAGAACCAATGTCTGACGCGGGTCAACACGAGTATCAAAAAGGCCAAAAAGAAAAAGGCAACAAACCATGTAATCCCAATTGAAAAGATGATAACGATGAAAGAATTCGGAAGCCCCCCCGGTAAGGCAACAAACCCAATTACTATGGAAAACAACATGATCCAACTAAGGACAAATTTCAAAGTGTGAGCCCTTTCAAGGTGAACTCCATGATTAATGCGGGGACGATCGCGTAGACCGCTGATCATCAAATTCGCTACAGCACCCAGAATTAAGAACATACCGAGCAGGTCGAAAAGGAGGAAGTTTAGATCGCGGACCCGGGTCTGCATGCTTAGAATTCCAGCTGCGGCGGACAGTGGTAGAAATACCGTGGCCAGGATTGTTAATCGGTTCACACTTGCCGTCCTTTCTCTATTGTACCGATCTTGTAGATGCTGGTACTTTTGGTTCATAAAGACTTCTCCTAGTGCAACATCTCGGGTAACTAATGCGAGACCAGATCGAATATCTGCAAATCGGTGCTTGAAAGGATTTGTAGTCTGCTGCTCTCCACTTATGGATAAATTCGCATCGACGATGCTCTCAGCGGTACCCTCAATAGCATTTGCAACTGTTCGGACGGACTCCAAGCACTCTTGATATCTCTCCACACCCCAGTGAAGGAACTCTATTCTAGAAGATTTTGGATCTGATCTGCCATAATTAGCTGACCTTTATGTAGCGAACGTGCAGGTCGCACGAGTGGTACGCCGATCTTACCTCATACTACAACAATGAAGATTAGCATCGACATAGAAATTCCGAACATTGTCCAAGAACAGGACCGAATGCTCCAAGGAGGCTGTGAGCAGTTAAAGTATCAATAGCTGGAGAGCTTTGGTTTCATCACTGGCCGGTAAACAGCTGAGGCTCAATCTTTCGTGTATCACCCGGCTCGCATATGCCATCCAGGTTTGCCAAGCTGATGCACTGCAATGAAATTCTCTACCTTTGGGTATGGCGTGGCAGATCACTGTTGTTATATGTAAATAGTCTGAATTTTTCTGGGCGGATATGAATAGTATACTCTTGACAAGATTTTCATCATCTTTTATGGCACGTACTATGATGTCAACAGTCTGATCTTGTTCCGGATGGTCAATAGTGTAGGTAGGACTCTCGAGATCAAATTCCTATCTTCTAGAACTGCAGTCATGGCGATGAAAAGCGAAGCACCGCAACCTGTATTGATGGCCCTGGAGAGGTTCTCCCGAAACGGCTCCTAGTGAAGAAAGTGGGTGGGTTCTTTCTGGACGTAAGAATATGACTGAAGGATATAAAGGACATGGAAAGGGATAAGACTCGGGTTTTTGCACCGATTTGAATGTGGAACAAACGTGCCACGTTTCTCGTTCAGCTTCGCTCATTTCGCGCCTAAGGGAAAGGGAACCGAAATTAGGATCCCAATTCATATATCTTGCATCCAAGAATAACCAAATAGAACCAGGCTCCTGGGGCTGAATACTTCGGTAGATATCGTTCAGATTCTTGCTCACAAAGCACTCTCCTCGGAGCTCAGCGGCACTTCCGTCGGTGCTGATGTCTATGACTTGAAAGAAATAATCTGGTTTGGGATCTTCTCCGGGGGGCGGTTTGGGTTGGGTGTTGCCGCTTATATTACCCATCTCGATGTCATTTCGTGGTGTTGTATCGACTGCCGTTGCTGATGTCGCCATCGTGGTAGGTCCTTACTGTCGAAAGAAGTAGAAGTTTTAGAGCTCTCATGAACAACTCTTGGAAGGAAATATGAGTGTTGAGCGTAGGAGATATGCAACCGTAGCAAGGCTGAGCGTAGGCCAGATAACCCTGCATATTGATATCACGTGGACGAGCCCTGTCTCAAAATTGAGTGACGCAGCCCTTTCCTAAACAAGAAAAACAATTAAAACTAGTCTTCAAAGTCATAGGTCATTGCTCGCTCTAGTAAAAGCGCAACCAAGTCGGGATATAACTAGGGATTCTACTCGGACATTTGAGAGTCTCAAACCTTTTCCACTGCCTACCCCTTCTCTGTTGAGTCAGCCTCAGCATTCGAACCACTTTTCAAATAAGCTTGATGCTCTGCGTCGTTAGCTTCGAAGGTTGCAACATACAGTCAACTACGCGCTTCTAGAACTTGCATTTACTCAGATGCGTATAGAACTCAGGTACCGATCCAACACTTCTTCTTACAAGGTTGATCCATAGTCCAATGTGGTGCCCTATTTCTACAAGCGGGACAACATGCCTCAAATGGACTGGGCAAATGTTCGTAGTCACTACTTTAGAATCTGACACCGATTGCAACCAAATGAGCAGCCTGAACGAATCCCAATTACCCCACCCTACAAGACGAAGAATATAGAAGACCTGCTAGGTTGTATACTTGCTTCTTGCAGCTTTCAAGACCTGCCTTCTTGAATTTTCTCACTTCATATTCACGACTCAAAACCAAAACACCCAAGTGTAGATCCAAAACCCACCCTCCCAACCTAGACACCCCACAACCACATGCTTCTCATAACGCTCTCATTAATCCAGAAATCGTCATCATTCCAACCATGTCTATGAGGACTAGACACCGGCAAGGGCGCGGCATGTCCCAAAGTTTCTCCAATTTCAGCGACGCGGCCAAAGCCCATAGACTGTACAGCACCCAATTTCTCGGTGTAGGATAATCCGAATGGAGGTCTTTGTCTGAAATTCTGTTTCGGATTTGCCACCGTAGTGGGACTTGGACTCGACGTTGGGGCTGCTTCAGGACTTCTAGTTCTATTTGGGGTTGGAAGCGGGATATCTTGTCCCTGCACGGAAGGAGAAACGATGGCGCGGAGCGCGGAGAAAACTGTTGGGCGCGGCTGCGTATGATACCACATGCGGTCGGGGAGATGTGGCGATGATTGCTGAAGGGACTATATTAGTAAGTCATTTATAAATTCGGACCGTTTTTTCTACGTAGTTGTTGTGCTTGAAGCTCAAGAGTAAGGGGATGTTCACCGGATGATATCTGAGCATTGTCGGCCGAAACGGTAACACGAGTGGAGCGAATTGTCCATTGAGACGATGTGGAGGTGATTGTTGGTGCATGCTGTGTCCGAATAAGTGGGTAATGACGTTCGCAAGTAGAAGGCGAATGGTGTTGAAAGTGGTTGACATTGTGTCAGAGTGAGTTGATATGATACAGCAATGATGGAAGTGTAGTAATAGCGACGGTGGAAGATGTCAATTGAGCGGATTGAGAAGAGCCCGTATGGATGCGATTTATGCCTTCGTGTTTCATTGCAAATGTAGACCTGTACTGCTCCTGCCAAAGTGTGAAACTGGGAAGGAGGCGCGTGTAATTTCTGTCAATCACTTCTTTCCCATCAATCGAGACTTTTAAGAGTCACCTTGGGTACAACTAGATTGTGCGTACGCCACTGCTAGTTCTTATTTTCATGATACGGGCATTTCAAGTCCGAGTTCATGGCGATCTTTTCACTTGAAACATAAACATCAATTCTTCTGAATATAAGCTGACTCATGTGTAAACGCCTCTCCTTATGCATAATAATCCGGAAAACTAATGTCATATGCTCAATGCGTAAGTGCACACCATTCATAATGGTCAGCTTATAGCTCACTTCGAGCCTTTGCCAAACTTGCTCTTCTTCTTTTTACCGCCTTCTTTGAAGCGGTCCGCCTCTTTATGCGCCTCTTCTACGGCTTCACCGGCTTTCCTCTTCTTTTCCTTGCTGCTAGACTTGACACTGACTGTTGTGCTCTTCGATGCGCCGTCTTTCGTAGCGTTACGGATCTGGCGTTCTGCATCTGCCCAATCGGTCGAGCCCGTAGAGATCTCATACCTGATGATTTTTAGCTACGGATGATCGAATATCAGAAAACAATTATTCACTTACTTGTCCAACGGCAAGGCGTCAATCAAGCCTCTCGCCCTCTCTCGCTCCAACCTAACCACTTCGTCACCGCCTTCCTTTAGCTCCTCGTAAAGGTCCTTTTCTAGAGGTTTGAATCTCTGCTGTGTCTCTCCCTTTTCATCCTCAAGACCATTCTCTTCTACCTCAATCGCTTCTGGCATAGACTCTTCCACCGCACCTTCCACAATACTTCGGAAAGAAGTGGCTACCTTTCGAATGATTTTGACGAACATTGCCATTAGCTGGCTCGTAGTCAAGTTCAGCTCCTTTTCTACATCAGAAAACTCTTTACGTTGGAGCCCCATCGCAAGCAGAAGGGCTAATTGGATGCCGGCCAGCTTGACTTGGCTTTTGATTCGACCAGTGAAGTATAATGTTGCAATAGCTGGTAACATGTCAAGAATGACATGATAATCGAGCATGTTGTTTGCATATGAATCGAGTCGTTTCAGATCAAAGGGGCTGAACAGCTCATCCAACTCCGCCTTTCTGATCGGTTTTGGCGTCAAATCAACATCTAATTTCGAACCAGCAGATGCAGATTCGTCAATTGAAAGCGCTGTAATGGAAGAGAATTTCGAGAACTGGTAGGACAAGAGGGAAAGGAAGCGCCGCTGAAAGTCTTTGGCAAAAGCTGCGACCCAGCTACCATCCGAAGTCGATGTTTCAAGCGCTCGGAGCATTACGCAGGTGTGCTCTCCTGTCAATTCATTTGGTGTTTGGCGAAGGTAGACCGGAACGAACGACGCACGCTTCCAGAATTTGTGGAGAGGTTGTGTAAGACCATAGGAAACACCTACATAGTCCAATTGGGGCGCTTTGAGTTCGGATAGACGAGCAAATAGAGGAGGCATATCCTTCGCTTCCCTGACCTTTACATCATCCTTGAGCAACGTGGCATTTTCCAGCTCTGCCTCGGTCACCCTTCTCATCTGAGCAATGTCCTGTGGTTCGGTTTCTGAGAGGCTTGCGAGCTTGCCATCATAGAAATCAACAAGCAGCTCCAATGCTCGTGAACCATAACCCATATTGGTGAAGTCTGGGTTTGTCGCTATCCTTACGACACGGGCGCCTGATAGGCCTGCAAAATTTTCATCTTGGAATTGCTGGGACACGATCCAGGGTATGAGGTCGCCGCCGGCACGTTGTCCGCGACTGAGGCTGTTCAATACGCTCTCCCGGCTGATCTGACCTTCAAGCGCGATTTGTATAACACAAAGCGGCTCTGGCAGCTTGTTGTCCTCTGTGACTGGCGGAACCAGGACGAAAAGTTGATGCGCTGGAGCATCAGACATCAGCTGGAGATCATTCGGTGAGTTCTTGTAATGGCTTGCTACGTATAGTGCCATCATTTTTTGCAAGAACTTTTCGGCGGCTGGATTAAACGAAAACAAGGTATCCCTGTTGACATGAAGCAATTGGCATTCTGAGGGATGTGGGCAGCCCTGGACGTTCATCTTTGACCTCGGGAGAGTGGCATCTAAGCAAAGCACGTCGTTAAGCCAACGCTCGACGCTATCGCCTTGTGCATATCGTATAGGCTCTGAAAGTGTTATTTCCCGTAGCGATCGACCAGACATTGAAGTTTCAGTCCCATCTTTCGATTCTTTGCCTGTTGAGCGATCTACAACGTGGTTGCCTCCGTTCGCAATTCGGCCCCGAGATTGCTCTCGAAGCTGTTGAATTAACTTAAGGGATAGTGATCGACCAGTGCCCTCATAGCCATTGATTGTCGAGGCCATGAAAACGAGATACGGGCCCATCAATTTTCTAACCAAGGGTAGTGGAATAGCAGCTGCCTCGTCAATAACCACCAACTCGGCCTGACCTAATGTGTAGGCATCTTGGGGTTGGATGTACTGGATTGTCTGTCGATGCTGTCGGTGTATATTTACTCTTACGATCGCTTTGTTGAAGTCAGGGTTCGTAGACTGCATGATAGTGTAGTCCTGGTGGTCTATGTATCCTAGCGCATCGAAACCTTTGAATACGAATTCAAAGAGAGTCTTCAAGTTCTCTGGGCTCGGTGACGTGATGAAGATATTACTGTAACCGTGTGCAACTGCAGCAGCTACCGCTACGCCTAGAGCTGCGGATTTACCACGTCCACGAGCTGCAGTAAGAGTCACGGTGCTCTGCAGTGTCTTTTCAGCAATCGCTTCTACGAACGTCAGGAGAGCCTTTGCTTGATCAACAGTTTTCGCGAGCTTGATGAGATCCCCGACAGGCGGTGAATCCGCAAGAGACTCCTTAATTTCTTCCAACTCTTTCGCCTTTGGAGTTTTGCCTTCCATCTCAGGGTCGGGAGGGGGAAGCTGCTTGACATGTTTTCCGCCGGATATTGGAAGCACATTCAACTCATCATCTACAACTAGACAGGAATCGCATTTCCCGAGGGATAGAATAAATCGCTCGTTGAACCGTGCTACCACGTCGTTGTGTGCCTCGGTTCGGTACCTCGAGTGTATGTCCATGGAAAGGGTATAGAGCTGCTTCAAGCTATTCATGCCCTTCAGCAAGAGTAAAACTAGACCGCCTCCTTCCACCGTCTCCACTGTTCGCGCGAGTAAATTTGGTGTAATCGCTTCAAAATCTTGCAATATACACATGCCATATGTATTTCCCAGTATTTTCTCAGTCTCTTTGTAATATACGTAGCGAATGTTCTGCGTGGAGACGAACAGCTCGAAAGGGTCGTCGGTATCGACATCTCGAATACCTCGTTTGATCTCGTTCTTGATTTTCTTTTCGCGCTTCTTCCGGTGACTATAGTTTCTGCGTCAGCTCCGCTCCTCTATTCCTTATGATCGGCCCGCACCTTGAGAAGCCGAGTAATTTATTCTTATACGCCCAAAGCACCGATTTGTTCAACTTGACATCCACATTCAGCAGAATGTGATACAAATTGACTATAACATCCTTTTGACGGTCGCCAACGATGACGAAGAAGCTTCTTTTCTTCTCCTACGGAATCGTGAGCTCGCTGGGTCGGGGAGCAACTAGGATTAGAGCATACCTGGGCCCCATTCCGGATCAATGC
Organism: Nigrograna mackinnonii; assembly: GCA_001007845.1. Taxonomy (NCBI): domain Eukaryota; kingdom Fungi; phylum Ascomycota; class Dothideomycetes; order Pleosporales; family Nigrogranaceae; genus Nigrograna; species Nigrograna mackinnonii. Next base: position 86,975 of record JGVQ01000129.1, read on the forward strand.
CGGTATGCGCGCATCACTGAATCAAATTTAGACACAAGATCATACACTGAGAGTTATATGCTACTCACATTGCTTTCTTTGGCATTTTCAGAGCTCTAGAGGCTCCGGCGCCCTCCTCTGCGTCCTCTCCGAATCGCGGTCGCGCAAGGATTCTATAGGGTGATTGTTGGTCGCAAATAGATTCCTTAGGGCACCGATGCCTTTGTATTTAGATCAGACAAAGCTCTTCGTGTACAATCGCTGGTTTGCCCGCGTATGAGAGACGTAAAGCAATTCCGCACGGCTCACAGAAACTTCGAAATCTTGGCGGCGAGGAACGGCAAAATATTTTGTCGGAGGTGCAGACGCCGACGCCGCCTTTAGCGTCATTTGCCAGTGACTGGGTACTAGTATTCTAGTGACGAGACCCCAACTCCTTCATACATCTTCATAGATCTCGACGATCATCTTACGAACCCTATTAGACCAACATACTCAAATTATCTACAAGCGGAACTTTACCGCAATGATGATGAATATCCCTGACCAAGCTACAGTCTCAATAGTGAACAAATCTTATACACTATCGGCATCGGCAGCGGCTTCAATACCACAACCTGGGCCGAACAACAAGGCCGATCATTCACTTTCGATATGTTAAAGCACGATTTCATACTCACCGCGGCCGCGGACATGCATACTGCCGTAAAAATGGCAGATGCCGATTATTTATTGTGTGTGAGGTTGAGTAATCGTCAGCATACACCATGGGTACACTAGCGGGTAATGACATCTTGCGCCTATCGCTCCCGAACTCTATCTACGAAGACCTCACACTAAGCCACCTTGCAGACGGCGTCTGCGAACATATCCAGTGACAAGACTTGCAAAGTCTCCGTGGAGTTATTGTGACTACTGACTTCTAAAGTTCTGGTCTATGTCAGCCAGCTCCCGCGATGTGTAATACGGAGTGTGGAAATGTGGATGAAGGCGTGATTGAAGATATTTGGAATCGAGCGGTCTGGAATTGCCCTGCATTGGGATCATGAAAGAGATGAGGGGGTTAGGGACCAATATAAAAGAGTCGATACTCAACGTACGGCGTCTACTAACCAAGATCTCAAGCTCATCATTCGCACAACGAGATAGCAGTCAGATCAAACAATCACCAATATAAACCCAATATTCACAATGACCTTCCTCAAAACCCTCACTAGGTACCTTCCCCTAAGTACTGGGGAGAAAGTATTCTACCGCGAATCCGGCAGCATTGACTCCCCAACCATCCTTCTCCTCCACGGGTTCCCATCATCCTCGCACCAATACCGCGACCTGATCCCCCTACTTGCCCCAAAATATCACGTCTTATCCCCCGACTTCCCAGGATTTGGCTTCACCAGTGTACCAGAAAACTACACCTACACCTTCGCAAACCTAGCCAACACGGTCCAAACCTGGCTCAACGAACTACCCCAACCCCCCCAAAAGTACAGTGTCTACATCTTCGACTACGGGGCGCCCGTGGGTCTCCGTCTCGCCCTGCAAAACCCAACAAAAATCCAATCCATAGTGACGCAAAACGGCAACGCATACGACGAAGGCATCGGCGCCTTCTGGGACCCCGTAAAGAAGTTCTGGGCCAACGACACCGCCGAGAACCAGGACGCCTTGTCCGTACTCTTCGAGTCCGAGACCACAAAATCGCAATACTTCTTGGGGACCACTGATCCCGAGTCCCGAATCGCACCGGAGACTTACACGCTCGATCAAACACTCATGGAACGACCGGGAAATAAAGACATCCAACTAGCCCTCTTCTACGACTATCAGAACAACGTCAAATTGTACCCGCAGTTCCACGAGTATTTTAGAACGAGCAAAGTCCCCGTGCTGGCTGTCTGGGGCAAAAATGATATTATTTTTGTGAAGGAGGGGGCTGAGGCGTTCAAGAAGGATGTGGAGGATTTGCAACTCGTGCTTTTGGATGCTGGACATTTTGCGGTGGAGAGTCACACCAAGGAGATTGCCGGGTTGATGGAGGGGTTTTTGGGGAAGTTGGATTTGTAGGTGTGATGGGTTTAAGCTGGGGGTTGGATTTTGCTGGGATCGCTCTGCAGGTCTAGGTTGGTTTCTATATACGAAGAAGACTAGATAAAAACAAGTTTCAAACTCGATCTCGATCTCGATCTCGAGCTTGAGCTTGAGCTTGAGCTTGAGCCAGAATACCCCTCTCTTTCCCCACCCAAACAATAACAATCCTGCAAATTCAAAGTACCTAAAATTCAAATTGCAATCCAATCCCCCATCACTTCACGCATTCACCTACCTAAACCCCATAAACAAACCCTAATGAAAAATAAGCAATGAAAAGTTACAATATCTCATCTTTGTAGCACCTCACTCCCAAGCAAAGAAAGACAGAGTTCTAAAACTACAGGAGTGTGAATGGGTTGACGAATGTGAGGATTAGGTAGACCTAGTGTGTTTGGTTTCTAAGGTTTGGCCGTTGTCAGCGCTGAAGGGGGTACGATTAAGGGAAAAGGGTTGGAAAGGAAAGGAAAGGAAAGGGAAAGAAATGTGGGAAATACTCGGTGAAGACGGATCATGCATCGAGGAGAAAGCAATGATGTAGCGACGGTGTGGATGGAAGGTGCTTACGTTCAACTTTTCGCTTTATAGGCCGTGCACGTGGTATCAGGGATGTTACTATCATTCAAATTGAACTTGTAAGGTTAAAATCAGTAATCAGATATATGGCACTGGTGAATGGTATGACTCAAAGTCGCATTTTATTCATTACTCGCTATGTATTAGCCTTATCCAGAGCACTAGATCGAGGCCTGACAATGAATTGAGATCATGCCAGACTGTGTCCAGTCATTAGTTAGCCCGTCTACCAGATTTAGTCATGCCCATCTGTAGCATCTGATCGTGTGTCAACTCGAAGGCCTACAATTGGCGCTGAGAGAGACTACTGCTGTTACCTATATAGCAGGTAGAAAGCTAGTGCGGCGCTGCAAAGGACGGATCGGAGCCCAAATGGCATGTATGGACCATGTTTCCAATCCTGGCCTTCAACACATCGAATCGTAATACAGGAGGGCGCATCATCTTTTGGATATCGATGCTCTCCGCCACGGAAACCCACTCTGGCGCTGGTTCAGCGAGGCTAGAGGCAATGGTGATATGGAAGTTCTTTGAGCGGTCAAAAGCTTCGCTGGTTGGCAGAAGCTTATTCTTTTCATCAGCTGCTCCCTGTCCCTGGGTACTAGCCTCACTGGAGGTATTATCCTCCATAGGACCATCACCGGTGCCGCCGCTGTAGAGACCTGCGTGTCCATATAGCTCACAAGCTTTACTGCAAGCACGCAGTAGCCTATTCAAACCATCGTGTTCCGGTTTTGCAATCCCCATCACAATGAACCACCGGGTACGCTGGTAATTGGGAACCCATTTCAGGGACGTCAATTCGATATTCTCGAGGGGCTTGATAGTAGCCTTTTTTAGACATGTTGCCAACGACCTAAGAAAGCTATCACGCTGCTCTGTTTTGAGCTGTAGGGTACGGGAGAGCGAGATGTGGAGATTTAGTGGAGAGCCGAACTCTGAACGCACGGAGGAGATTATATCGGGGACGGGAAGAGGCTTCTTGCGCTCATTATTGGCCTGATATACTGCATCCCGGACCGATTGAATGAGTGTTTCCAAGAATGATATCTCTAGATTCGATGGGACCCCTCGGTCATGTTAGTTCAAGTCGAAAAGCAATGCCGGTACTTAGATGCGATGCGTCGCGAGGAGCTGCGATGGCGCAGACATACACTCTAGGTAGAGATGGCTGGGCCAATTGCCCTCGATATGGGGAGTTGCACGTTTGCGCCCACCGTGGAGTGTTGGATCATCGGTGGTGCTTCTGCGGGCGTTTGTGGTGTAGAGGTTGTGGAATGAAGCCGGAAGCGGGGGTAATTCGGAGGAAGTGTTGCTACGTTTACGCTTCAGAGAGGATGAAGGAATGGAGGACTTGGCCGGGGCAGGAGTAGGCTGGGCATCTGGAGGATTAATAGCGGCGTCTGCTTCATCGTCGGAGTCTGGGTATGCGACCAAGGACATGGTTTGGTCGGGGAATAACGTGGAGGGCGAGCAGAGTGACGGCCCTGCATAAGAGGGTAGAGGGTGACCCTGGGAGAGAGAAAGTGGGTAAGTGAATGTGTTGGTGCGGGTGAGTTTGGGCGTGGGAGAAAGTTGCAGCGGATAAGGTGCCCACAGGTGGAGAGTGACATCAGCCACACGACGGGATCCACTCTGGCCGGATTCAGGCGGGCAAGTCTAGTCACGTGAACGTCTCAGGGACTCGAAAGCGGCCCATTCGCAGGGTCGACGGGTGGCTAGAGCGTCCATGGAGCGTCGATAGAGCGTCGCTAGAGCTGATCCGGCCGTCTATTAGCTTGGCAGGGTGACGTATGTCTCCCCTCCGGCGTATGATGTATGGCATGCTCAACCTTTACTACGTGCGGACACGGGTGACGGGCTGGGCTGGGCTGGCAAGGCATGCCGCATCATCATTGCTTGCGCCTTGGAAGTGGACTCGGACTTGCACTGCAGCGAATGCAGGGCCATGTCCCGATCCAGTGAAATGTGTGGGATTCAACGAGCCCACCGATGACATGCTTCGTCCCTCCTCCGCCTTACGCGTTCCTGCCAAGTAGTAGCAATGCTCCCGCTGCCCAATATAGCTGCCACCCACCACCTTCTCCTGCCCATGCCAGCTTTTTCTTCACACCTCAACCAAAATCTGAACCTTTTTCAACTCCTGTATAGTGCAATAGACACACTATATACCTCTGCACTCGCATCCTGCCCTCCATCAATTGACTGCATTCTCACAACTCACACCTGACCCTGACATCACACATCGCATCCGCCATGGGCCGCGACGAATTTACTCAGGTATGTACATCGTCATCTCCCTTGCGTGCCTCTCGTGCCTCTCGTGCAAAAGGGTATGGTGATTGACAGGCACTAGGCACAACACTCCCTCATCGACCCCCTCGTCGAGCCCGATCCGAGCGATGAGACTGGTCTTAACAGTCACTTCTCATCCACCTTTGCTCCTCGACAGAACCCGACTCCTCCCGGCTCTGCTGGCCTGCAGAAGAGCCCTAACGTCAGCATCCGCCATCAACACACCGGTAGCTCTACTGATACCAACCCCTATCGCCGCAAGAGGGCTTCTCTCAACCCATCTCAGAGTCCTTCCCTAGTTGACTACAAGGACCCCCATTTCATGCGCAATGGCTACCCTTCACCACCAAAATCAGCAAGCCCCCGTCGTGATCACTTCTCCAACAACTATCGATCCGAAGCATTCAGTTCCATGAATGAGGGCCAGCGTCCTCGCAGATCCAGCCAACCCAGTTCCGGCAACGCTCCCTACAAAGATTCCAACTTTGTCCGCCGTAGCTCCCTTCGAGAACGGTACCCTGGAGACAGCTCTGTCCGACCACTAGACACCATCCGCCAGGATACCAAGACTGCTCATCGGGCCCATCACCTTCGAAAGAAGAACTTCCAGGGCACTGATGCTATTGACCGCCTTGACAAGTCGGGCATTGGCGGTTACCATCATGAGGGTCCTTTCGATGCTGCTAACATCGCTCGAAACACTTCATGGAAGCACAGCCCTGTTGCTGCTGTTCGTGACTCGAACGACGAGGCGTTGCGGGCTACACCACGAGAGAACATTGTTGATGCCGTGACCAAGCATCGTCCCTTGGAAGGCACTGCGATTGTACCTCCTGGGATGCCGGATAGGTTCGGCCGAGTCCTCGATTACGAAGAGGGCGCGGACCTAATGCGCGAGAACGGCGCCAACTACAAACGTTGGCCAGGAGTGGTATGTAGTCATGATTCGAGTGTATTTCGAGTCACATAACTAACATGCATAGGACTATCACAAGGATGACCTCAAGGGCAAGGGGGAGCCATCATACTCAGTTGACAAGGCCCTTAAGGACCACAAGATGTATGGTGACAATGGTGTCGAGATGTCTTCTCGCCGCCGCAACCAAAGCTTGGGTGCCAATGATGCCCCCGAGAGCGTCCCTCTCCAGTCCTCTGTTGACGGCCTCGGTCGCAGCAACACTACTGGCAAGAGCATGGGCAACAAGCTCAAGAGCCGATTCGGCAGTCTTCGCCGTCGCCGAGCGGGCGTTGAAGCTTGAATGATACGTTTTGTAAGACTAGATTGAAGTACACTCAACCGTACAAAGAGATGACATGTCACGACGATTGAAAGAATCCTTTGGCAAATAATACCAATGGCTTATGGCCAAGCACAGACACACAGTTCGTGGGGAGGTGGAAAGTGAGAAATGTAAGATATATCTACGGAAACAATGGCGACAGGTCCCTGTCTTTCCTGATTCTAGTGTGCACGGCACCAAGGCCCATAATTGCAATGACAAAGCGCCTGAGCGGTTTCTTCCTTTTCCTTTTTTCCTTTGTCCTTGGGAGGTTGGCTCAACGGTTTGATTAGGGGTTTCATGAGTATATATTATATATACGCTCTAGCTATAGGGCGCGGTATTGAAATGATAATATTCAAATTGAAAATGGGGTTAGAAAATGTGAACGTTTATTTAACGTGTGTGAAGAGGGATGTGAATGGTGAGAGTATAGAACAGGAGCAATAGTATGATGGCAAAGTTCGATTCACTATACGCAGAGATAACCCTTTTCCTGATGCTACTCTCTAACACGATTACGGTACTAGGGCCTAAAAACCGTGCTATGGTGCCCTTATATACGCTTTGTTTTGTCTTGGTTTATTTTAGTCAAGTCACGTCTTCGCTGGCATATCATTGTACTTGGTGGTTACGTAGGCTACCCCCCTTCCTCTTTGTTCTACTAGACTTTCCTACGTGCATGAATGTGTTTATCTGCGTATGTACGTAATCTTTAGTACTGCTTCGAAGACGAACCTCGGTTTTTCGCTTTAGATTAGTTTTCCTTCGAGGCATGGTTCATTTAGATGGTGGCAAAGGCGGGGAATTGGAATGGATATGAAGTTTCGTCAATTGAAAGTGTCGTCAATTTCTATACGTCTAGTCTTGCGACGAAGATGTGGCGTGTATGGCATGGCTGTGAGGTTTAGATTGTCTACGTAGGTATGTCGGGGGTTTTGAGAGTGGAGTTGTAAGTAGGGAGGTTTGATGGGTCGGCATGGACAAGGAGTAGTTATTTGTTTTGTTTTGGTTGAAAGGATGTTGGACCGTTTACATGGGGATTTGGCTTTGGATATTGAGAGATGGGGTAAGGGTTGGGTTGGGTGAGGTAGTGATGATGATGAAGCGGACGGATTAGAGAAAAACAAGAAAGCACGGGAGAGGCGTTCGGCTTTTTGCATGGCATAGGGTGTGGTGAGTAGTAGGATGATGTATGGACATCCATCAATTCGATGTGATATGAAGGGGGATGGGGTGGGATGGGATGACAGAGAGAGGGGGGAAGGGGGGTGGCAGATCATGAGGGGTTACAATACTCCTCGAACCTGTTTTTCCCTTTTCTTTTTCCTCACTTCGCTTCTCTGCTTTACAAGGGTTTTTTTTTCTCGCTTCACAGCGAGTGCAGTTAGTGCCTAGATTGATGGGCAGACACATACGCGGGATCGATGATGTTATTTGTTAAGTTATCTGGCTACAGATATGAAGATCTGTCCGGGATTCGAGTCTGGGTGAACAGGGAACTTGGTTCCATGGGTTCGCGAATTATGCGTGGCGAGGTTTGGGCTTTTTTTTCGGCGGGCAGGGTTCGCAGGGCTTCGCTCTGCCATGCTTTTTTTTTTTTACTTTGTTAAGTTCCTGATACGGGCGTGTTTTGCGTTTTGCATTGTGGCGTTCGTGGTATCGCTTGTTTTGGGTGGGTAATGGGGAGAGTGATGTTCGAGGGCCCGGTTGATTTGAGGACGTGGAGAATGTATACTATGCAAAGGTACTCTTGTAGGCAAATATTAGGTTTATGGTGGCAAGTGGTTGGGGTTGAAAGGAGCTGGAGTGAAAGGTGGTGCTTTCTCGGTTTTCTACATATGTATTGATGCCGTAACTAAGACCTACCTGGCCTTCGTATGTGGTGGATGATTGGTGGGTAAATTATATCCTCATGGATAGCGGAGCGCTGATAGCACAGTAGGGAGATAAAACTAGAGTGAGAACGTCTTCTGAATAATTTTAGTACAAAGTGATCTCATTTTAACATTATAATATTGACGATGGCAAAGAAGTGAGTGTTACCTGCTAAGAAGGAGACATGGTACAGAATACGGTGAGGACTGTTCTCGAGGTCTTGCTCTTTGCTAACAAGCAAATTACAATTCAAAATAATCAAAACGCCTGTGTTGCTTTGCTCACTACATGGAGAGCATACATGAAGACACTATGCACGTAACGCCAATTAGGAGGGCGATCGACCCCAGTAGATTGATGTGTTTCTCTTGGAGTTAGATCATAGTAATCAACGAATCGAAAAGAGGCGGCAGAATGAATGACCCAGCCTTTCCAGAACAGCTCTAAATGTCAGAGAGTCCACTGGAGATGTATACACACATATTCCGAGAACAAAAAAAAAGGAAGGCTTAAGATAGGGGTTTAACCGAGCTATGAACAAACAAAGCCATTAGGACAAGATTACGAGGGTGAAGTGGATGGCCGGAAAAGTCATGGCATAGCCTCACATTCCATATAGAGCTCTTGCTCTTCTGGCAGACTGACGAATGCTATGCGTTCAAAAATAAAGGGGGTGCAGCGTTAGGGATCCTCTCTTACCATAGTTGATTGTTAGGAAGACAATCATCTTTGAAACATTGCAGTAGACCACATCTAACATCCACTGCGCTGGAAACTATCTTCGCTCCACCATTTTCCAATTGCGGCCGTCTACATGGTCACCGGTTAGAGAGAAGAACAGAGGGCGTCCACTCCAAGAATCGTGCAAGGGTGTATCGTATTCCGTCCACGCGGTATGCTGCACTTCATTTGCTGGAGCATGGAATAGACACAGCCTACCCTAGTATACCTTGGGGTTTCGATGAGTGTATTCATATGCCTGGACTGCTGTGGAGGATGGCCGGTAAAACCACACTGCTGGATCTTCTTCTGTGATCGCTTTAGAACTTGTTGCAGCATGGTCTTCACCCTAGGCTTCTATAGGGGTTACGTGGGCCACACCATAACCCGACAGTGGTCAGAAGAGATATTGAAGGATATAGTCGCAATATTCATCTCCATCCACACTTTCCATAGGGCGATTATGTGCCTCTCGCATGCCTCACTTGTTCTTTGGTGGGTGGGGGGCGATAAGCTGTAGAGGATGGTAGGTCGCAGCTACGGCCTCAAGTGCATTTGGCGAGTACCTAGACCTGTACGATCTTTGTAAGATTATTCTATTGTCGGAGGTGAGGCGGTGAATGAAGTGTGTTGGCAACCTACGGTAGCCTTGAGGTGTAACGCCATGCCTCCGGACGTGAATTGAGCCTCAACAACGTCATTTACTTTTGCACCCTGCTATGATACATGTCAATGGATTGTTCGCTCCGGAACCAGATTTCTGGTCGAGCTGCGCTCTTTTAAGTGGCGTGACAGTCCAGTGTGCACTGCAGGCATGACATCAGCCTTGTCCTGACGTTGTATGAGGAGGCTCAAAGTGCCCAAAGGAAGAGCTCTTGATTATTAGCAGTCGAACATTGAAAAGTCTTCCAAACTATTGGCTCAAAAGGCTCGGTGAATTGGTGTGAAGAGATGTCTCCCCATGGGCTACCTCTGAAGCCTTCTTCTTGGCGATCTCTTCTGCAAGTTATCCTCGTGAGCGCGCGCGAGCGGCGTTCCCGGCTCGTGATTCTGCAGCACAAGATATGGTGCAGCTGGCGCGCTCGCGCTGCAGGTATGAGTGGCTCCGAAATGTATGCTGCTGCAATGCATAAGATGATGATACGGCTCTTCCCTGCTCTCGTTTCTCTAGGAAGTCAAGGTTGACGCGGATCGCGTTGCCGGGCTCTCCATGGGTCGATGCAGGTAAGACAGGCTGTGTATGTTCAGTGAGTGTGTGAATGAATCGAGGTTGCACCGAGAGGCGCTAGGGCCTGGACAACGGAGAAACTACCCAGTAGTCATCCGTTGTAATTCATCCCTGGTGTCCTCTTCTCACCCTCCCACCATCACAGTTCTCTCCCGCTCCCCACACCTTCCTTTGACGTAACGAAGACCAGCTTGCGAGTGCTATGTAGGGTTCTGCCACCGCGAGAGGCACCAGACTGGACCCTCACGGCCCGTCCCATTCAGTAGCCTACCATCGAACCGCCAGTCTCTATCCGACGCCCCCTTTCCTCAGGCGTTGGCGGCCATGAATGCCTATGGGACCACATGCAGCACTGCAGCACCGCAGCCCAGCTGTAAGGCTGCATTGCACGGTGAGATATAACTGGTAACTGCTAGGTGGAGATTCGTGATTTGCCGCGAGAGCTGTTGGACAACCTTTTGACTTGGGCGTCCTCGTCCTTCTCCGCGCACCCTTACACCCTTAGGTCGATTTCGGTTTGGACTTGGGTAACCGGTGAGATTCGGTGCTGGCGTTTTCCATGGCCTTGCTACTAGGTGTGGACCATCTTCACGAAGACCAAGTGCTCTGTAAAGACGCATCTACTCGGCATCCCTGGCGGTTGCACCTCCCTCAGAGCTGCATCTATGAGGATAACACGTACTGGACTGCAGCCGTGCCTCCATTGGCTCATTCTGTCCACTTTAGGACTCCATTCAGCGGTCAGGAAGAGCAAGATGGACGCATGAGGGCACGAACAGGCAAACAGACAAAGTTGGTTTGGCTGGGCGTGATTTGAAAAGCCTCAACATGATGAGCTTCCCTCGGTCTATAAAGCAACGAAAATTTCTAGGGATGTGATAATCTAGAAGTTCAACATTCAACTTGTAATCTGCGCTGGTTATTCTAGCTCTTGGCGAAATGGATAATACTCACCTGACCACTTCCACCAACCAGGCTGCATTAACAACCGGAGTGCCAACACCAACTCCAACATCAACGCCGTCACGCCGCTCACTTCGCCTGCTCTTGCTCATCAACTACCAGAAGCTGTTCAACGAAATCAACGAGTACCACCCTCAAGCAGATGTTCGACAGCGGCATTTGGGCTTGCGAGCAGCCCGAGCACAGTACTACGAAGGCTTTTTGGATGACTCGGGACAGGAATATGCCGCGATCGCCGACTCAGTGAAGAATGGAACCCTAGACCCAACGAACGAAGAGGTTCTGTCTAGGTTCGAAAAGGTCATGTTTGATATCGACCAAGGGCTGAGTAACGTCAGTAAGTATTGCTTACCTTCCTACCTTCTTTCATTCACCTCTGCAGGTCGAATTTTCCTCGAGGACAGCACCGCAGCACAGGCGGCAGAGGTGCCCCGGTCCTTTATGGATAATGTATGGCGCCATCATCTAAATCAACACGAAGGCCCGAACTACGCTCCGAACGGCCTGCCGAAAGGCTTCTATGGCTCTGACGGAGATCCAGTATCTCCTCAGCTCATGGTACCCCAAGGTTGCGATAGCGATTTCCTCCACGAACTCATTACCGACAGGCTTATGAGACCATTCAACCAGCACATTTTCGTTCCCCTGCAAAAGGGATACAACTGGGTACTGGGCCGCGACCAAGCGCCACAGCCTCAGGGGCTTCGAGAGCGAACAATTGTGCTTATAGTCAACGCAGTGGAGTGCACAGTGTCTGTGGCCTGCGTGTCCGGGTCCGTGGTATTGCTATACAATATGGATAACAAGAGGGATCAGCTTGTTGCTGCTATTCTGCTTAGCCTGGTTTCCTTATTTGTCATAACTTTCTTGAGCGTCAAGGCCATGCGATTGTTTGGATTGACGGTTGCGTAAGGCTGAAGAAACCGCCATTGACTGAGTGCGCTGCTAACTACTCTTAGGCACTGGGCAGTCTTAATGGTGTTCATTGCGACTGCAGGCTACAAATCGAAGGAGGATTGATCGTCTTTGGAGTCTTTCCCGTAGTCAGACCGGACTAGCATGCGGTAAAATTCCGATGTGGTTGCTCTCATCTTGGTTTTGCTGTGGGGGCAATGGCATGACTTGCTCAATGCACTCATGCCCTCGCCACTTTGCGATCGCTAATCAGGCCCCAGTCCATTATTTTCTGGCGAGTCAATGCTGGCCACATGTATTCGATCTTGAACCGCCAATTCCCATTCCTCTTCAATAAATCCAGATTTTTTTCATTTTCGCAATGATTTGCGCCTTCCATGTTCGTATCAGGCGGACTGCGGGATTCAATGCGCGTGCAAAGGTATTCTGATGCGTTGCCAGATGACCATGTCTGTCGTAGAGTGTTGCTACATCTTGTCAGTACTCGAGTGTTGGTATTAATGGGATGTAGAGTGAGACGAGGAACTTGAACCATGAGGTGGATTTCAGAAGACGTCGACCTCGAGGTCTGGGTGGGACTGCAAAAGAGCTATGACCTACCATGTCAATGCAAACATCTTCAGGGGGTTTGATCCGACTTGCTCGAAGAGCTTGGGGGTACGAAGGCATACCGGTCTGGTGCCAGGAATACTCGAGAAGCCTCCAGCTACCAGTTGAACCGCGACCACGACCACGATTACGCTGGGGAGATGCATCCGTCTAAAATGGACGCCGAACTGGCTGAGCTGGATGCTTGGGACACCGTTTCCAGCGCCGGCCTAGCGCCATCATCCCACCTCTCTCCCCTCTTCCCCTGGCTGCCCCTCTCCCTCGTCATTGGAAACCCTCTCAAAAACTACCTTCATCCTTCAGCTACGACATCCTCGATTCTCTGATTCAGTTCGCCCGGGTTCCGCGTGGATTCAGTCTGAGGCACCTCCGGCCAATTCCACGCAGAAGAGACTGTCATTTCGTTATCAGTATCCAGAGAGAATCCCCGCCATGAATGCCACCAGTCAATCTGGGAAACCCCCTGCACCACACTATCCCATTCAACCTAAGGGTATGTTACTACCTACAGAATCATCGCAGTGAGGCTGATGGGCCTAGAAATGGTCCAAGAGTATCAGAAAAGACATGAACGACGAGACGTGAAGCTATTGGGGAGAGATCGAAAGCCGCTCGCACCTCCGAGAAAGAACCAGCGGCGTGAACACATCCATGGACCGATGCAGGCTGCCACGCCAGACACTGCAGAATGAACATGCCCTCGTCAGAATGCTCAGTACACTCCTCGCGCCACGAGGTCGTTGTTGAAGGGGTGGCAGGTCTTTATATGGGAGACTGTGCGGAGCAACGTGCCAAGCCATTGCCTCAGGCAGTGTCGATGGAATATTCCGCTCCCACAGCTCTCTAACGCTCATTATTTCCCAGCCCTTCACGGAACCTTCAGAAATTTGTCCACGGTCGCTTCCCCTCTTAACTCTAATAGTTCAATCCCTCATGTTTCAAATCTACCCATGCCTATCTCTCATTCAATGTTTGGTGATCTTCAGCCTTTTGTTCCGCCACTTTGTCTTACTCTCCTTCACGTTTGTACTGGACGGCGCGCCTCTTTGAATTATCTCCGTGGATGTGTAATTCTTTGGTGGCTTCCAACGCAGCGGGCCGGGACGTGCGTGCTTCAGTGTTGTGTGTATTGGTTGCCACATCGTGGAGTATGGTTAAACGAGCGACGCGTGGGAGGGCGAACATCGTCTAGCTGGTGGCAGAGCGTTGAATGCCTTCACTCATACATTCTTTGTCAGCTTATTACTATAATGAAATAGGATACACACGGTTCTGGATCGCTTTTTTGGTCGCGAACGCTTTGGAAGTGCTATTGTGGCTGGGTGCCCAACCCTTCAATATTTAGACGATAAGCCTGGACTTCTCCTCAACCATCGTGAATCACCGTTTCACCGTTTTACTCCCTTCAGAGACGTGATAGCTGTATTGTCAGTTCAGGTTCAGAAGGTTGAGGTGAGTCTGAAGTATGTGTGGTTTTTGTGTAGGTGGGTTTGCGGGCCCTGACACGGTGGTTCGTCCTCCTTTGCATTGGCCGACGCTACCCTTGGCTTATGTATACAAATGGCACACCTCATGGATTCTCCCCTCGGGCCACTTATGCTTGGAGATTACTGTACCGGCTTTGAAGTCTTAAGACGGTCATTCGAGGACGACCGCCATGCTCCAAATCGTCATTCTCCGAACCTTGCGAGTCTAATCACTCTATAAAACTAAGAATCGGACGGACATTACTGCTCCGATAACTACTACTAAAGAGACGAGCGACTAATATAACATCTTATAGACAAAGCCGGATGCCATGGTTTTTCAAGGCGATTTGCATGTAGCTAGGTATAGGCCTAGCAGCCATTGTAGTACCTTCTCCCCAGCGCTAGGCTTTGCGTGACTTCCCACCATGGGCCTAGCTCCTACGTAATTATTTATACCTAGCCCATCAAATGATCAAATACTTAAATTCAATCCTGTATAGAATTTGTTGCCCAAGGTTCATAAGATTTTGATGCTTTGCTCCTCACATGTAGCACATGTCTCCAGAGCATGCTGGAAAATCGAACAAGTATTTTCAGTGCTCCAATTGCCCCCTTTCTACCGTTACCATATCCCCTGGAGATTTAGTGCACTCCCGTTATCCCAGTTCAACATCCTTATGATTTCCTCCATTGGGTCTTCGTAAATCTGGTACGATCATGCAGCCCTACCGACAAGCACACTGGGCTTGAATGCAAGGCACACCAATCGCCCTTCAACCACGCGAGTCTCTCCACATAATCCAAGCGACCGGGAAACCTTGCATAGACCTTGCGTCCGCCGACGGCGCGCGGGTAGCTGCGCGTGCGGAGCGGAGCCGTGCGATGCAGGAAAGATCGTATCCCTTGATCACTGGACACACAGCAGTTCCTTGTACTCAATGCATGTGCTCTATGCTGCTCTTCCAGTTGCCACAGACCTTTTGCACGTCTCAGTTTAGACAAATCACCTTTGCTTAGGCCGCCTGCACCTATAATCTCACTGTTTAACTTGCGCGCCAGTGAAGTTTCGGACCACCGGCGGCTGCTGGTCTTGAAGAAGAAGGAGGGAACGGGCCGTGCCGTAAGAGGAGCGTATGCATCGAATCATTGGGTCGGTAATGCGTTACCAGAAGGACGCTGTAGGGCCGAGCGACAGGAATGAGAGCCGGTTGAGGGACGATCGGAGGTTGTGTCGAGCGCTGTCGTGCGTGTTGGCTTCCAAAGCTGTATACCAACGCGGGATAACAGACGCATACGAGGTTTTCTGCTGGGTGTATCAGCCATCATTCGGTATGGATGCTAATGGGTAATGCCCAAGGAATGCAAGCGCTACTCGGTGGAAAAAGCATCGTTGTGGAAACGCCAGCAGCTGTTCGTATGATTCACCGCGTAAACAAAGTAATGAACTGGAAAGGCTCGCTTCCACGAAGGGTCCAATAATTTGAACATGTACGGGGAAGACGGAAAAGTGATGATGGATTCGGGAGGTGAAGCCAACGAGGATCAACAGCAGTGAGGGACAACGATGCATAACGAAGACGAGTGTATGAGCTCGCGCGTCCGCACAAAGAACGCTGGAACCTTTCAGAAGATGGACTCTGACCCCAAACACGCCCACGCGAGGCTGAAGGCAGGCCCGTATGGGCGGCCCCTGTCCTCACCAGTTCCAGGTGGCTGGTCATCACATCTCGCCAAGCTTGGAGGACCACCACGGGCCAGTATATGACAATTCCACTATCAATGAGTGGTCGAGAATCCAAATCACAAGTTGCCATCAGGCATGGGATTCCTAGCTCAACAGTTTCAAGCGCAATCGCTCATCGAATGATGGGCGCCAGCGAAGTGGACGTATGCATGGATTGATAGCGGTCTGGTCTGAATTGGGTTGATCATGCATGTTCCATGGGGTGTCGGTAGAGAGACTTTGATCTCTGTAAGATAAACTTCGTCGCGATTAGCTGGCTGATGGAGTATGCAGGAGGAGTTGGCAGTGCGTGGCATCAGGGGTAGGTTGAGGAGAGGGCTCGGGATGCGCACAAGGAAATCCTACGCGGCACCTTAGATGACGGCGCACATGGAGACTGGAATTTGTCGCCCCCAATACCAGGCGCTCATGGCCTTGCTGTGATATGCTACATGCGTTTTCCTTTGTACAGGCCGTTGCACAATTGAGAGGTGAAGCAACTGAATTCAAAGCCGCGCCGGGTGGGACAGCAAGTTGTAGGCTTAGGAGTAGTAAAATATTATGTTGGACGAATGTAGGCCGGTTGCCCCATCCCTTATTGCGAAGGATAAAACCTGTTTAACAAGTCTAGCTAATGCTCAGGGCAGTCGCTAGAAATCACGACTTTCTGCGCAAGCCACGCGGTATACCCCCCAGGGCCCGGCTTCCATTGTTCTCAAAGAGTTTCTAGCTGACTGCCATCTAAAAATATTATGAAGCTTTCGTTAGTGTCGCTGATGCCGAATAATGTCTTTGTTACGCTGTGTTCCCATTGTTGCATCGAGAGAACGAGAAAGCCCTTGCGCACCGTCGAATGTAAACCTCTCAATTATCTTTTACCGTAGTATGTATAATTCTATTAGAAATGAACAATGGTGGGTTCGATGAGAACAATGACTACAAGGCTCTCGAGACTTGGCTTTGCGCGATCTTGGTCGCAAGCATGTCTCCCTTCGGATGCTTTTTGGGTTGTAATTTGAAT
This sequence comes from Nigrograna mackinnonii, assembly GCA_001007845.1. Classification (NCBI taxonomy): domain Eukaryota; kingdom Fungi; phylum Ascomycota; class Dothideomycetes; order Pleosporales; family Nigrogranaceae; genus Nigrograna; species Nigrograna mackinnonii. Next base: position 103,722 of record JGVQ01000129.1, read on the forward strand.
CGAATATACAAGAACAAATTATTGTGCAACGGACCGACGATGTCTTTCGGGGATTGTTATAAGGAATTTACAGTAATAAATAATCACAATGCACTCCGTGACTTTAAAATTAGATCTAGGTCTAGAAGAATATCTATAAAATGGTCACTGAATCCTTCTCCTGAAACGGTTTAATCATTGAAATCGTAACATCTACAAAGGCAGACATACATTCCTCTGAGACTTTTAGAAAAAAATACTACCGGGACAAAATATAATGGGTGACAGAGACTTCACTGACTATACTCACCCAGAGAAGCTGCTTCCATACACGAAATTCTATAAAGGGCGCAGTTTTTATGATCTCACCAATGAAGATTTTAATAATCTGACAGTAAGAAGGGAGCTGGGACCTAATGACAATGCTAAGGGGCTCTGCGCAGATTGTCGCAGGAAGGACAGGCCCAAAGAAGAAGAGCTCACCGACGAGGAGTTGAAAGCTCTGACAGTATATTCGCCGGGCCGTCGTAGAGACCGTACCGACGAGCTTTGCGGATCTTGCGGCTGGGCTGAACACATGCAGCTCCATAGCTCGTACATATCTCGGGTCCGGATCCATTATACAAAAGGCGCCGGGGGATTGTGGGCACTAGGAAACGATTATGTGCTCTGGGATCGACCAAACAATGAACGGCTAGGGAATGACTACATAACGCACCGTTTTCTGCAATCTAAGGGGGTCAAAAACATTCCACTTCTCAAGGAAATGCGACAATTAAGTGGCCCCGCCGACCCGATTCAATTCACGTTAATGTCACAAGCAAAAGGGGTACCATTGGGTAACATCTGGCACACCCTATCTCTAGAGGAAAGGATCAGTTACAAAGAGCAGCTGCTTGTAGCTCTCCAAGAGTTGCGCCAGTTTACTGCACCTTTCCCTCAAACCGTGGAGGGCGGCCCGATGTACGATTACCTCATTAATAAATGTGCGCTGCCATGTAGATACATGGGGAAAACAAAGGAGGAGTGGTTTAATACTCTAGCCGTCGATATTAAGTTTGGGCTCTCCAAACAATACCCAGATGAAGATGAGACATCTATCGAGGCAAGGTTGCAGGAAATCAAGGGCAACTTTCCAGATGGTGCACCCTACGTTTTGACCCATGGCGATCTCCATCTTTGGAATATCATTGTCCATGAAGGGAAAATCACGGCCATCATTGACTGGGAAAGGGCTGGATACCAACCTTACTGGGCCGAGTACTTGCACTTTCGCAGGGTGGAACACGAGTTTGGCGCAGAAGTGTGGAACGCGCTCTGGGAGGACCTCTGCCCGACATTAACCTCTCGATCAGAGGGCCATGAAGTATACTTGAGATCAGAATTAAAGAAACAGCTCTACCCAGTTAGTGAAGCTCTGGCACACTGTGCGGTAAAGCATTTGGGAGAAGGCGACGCTTGGTATCGTCCGCGTTCATGTGCCTGCCAAGATACCGGAGTTATTCGAGACGAATATCTCCACGCCAGCCTTGAACATCAGATCAACTACGAGGCGTACCCAGCAAAAGCAAAGCCGTAGAAAACATCCAAGCTCCTTTAGGTTTATGAGGCTTTGTATACTCAGCGCTGCCAACAGTAAGTAACAGAACAGTACACTAATCCATGCTTTCCTCCTTTTCATTTCATTACTACAATTGATATTTAATTCAGAGCCAAGAAATAGAACATTCTAGCGTCACCTTTCAATATCATATCTAAACTTCGCCTTTAATGTCAATGTGTGGGAAAATGCGCGAGCCTAGTATAGCTCCTGTACTTACAGTTGGCAGCGCTGTGTATACTCATGATTGCAGGTAAGTTCCTGTTTCTCCGGGAGCTAGGTTTAGCATTATGTTGATGAATAGTGATTAGTAGGTCTTTTTAGCGTTGAAGGTGCCAACTTTGAATGCTGGTGGCGTGCGGTTCCCTGCAGCTGTTTACAAATTTACTTGTATGAATAGAAAATTCCTCATCTTTGATGTATTAAAAAATCCGCCTTCTAGGGTTAGTCCGCATCTCAATAAATTCGCGAATTTCATCACTTGTGCCTTATAATTTTAGGCTATAACCTGGATGGGAACTGATGTCCTAGCGTTGATATCCCAGCCACTGCTCGTTTGGCAGCGTGATAAACAACATTTGCCGAGGCAATTGATGATTATGAGTTAAGCGCCTTGAATGGTATGGATCACGTCGAGTAGGCTGGAGGTAAAAACCAAGCTTAGTTGAAGGGATTCTAGAATTCAAATGGTCACAGGATTGGCAAATTATGTTTAGAAGAGCAAAACATACGATGGAAATATGCATTTCGTGAGTACGCTTTGATGAAGTTATACAGACATGAAATTGATGTATACATGAAATTGATACAGGCTTGAAGTCTCGACAACAATGTTCAAACACATTTGAACTTTTCGAGTACATTCGTCAAATACCATTGATTCAATCCTAGGACATTCATGTTCGTACCATTTCCTTGCGCGTTCGGAATATGAAGTCGGTTTCACAAACACCCAATACGAGCGAACCTCTTCTTCATTTCGCCAGGTCAAACTGGTATGAGAGAAGAGCCTTATACGGATTAGCACATTGATCGGATAACAAGTAGAGAGAGGAAGACAAACCAGAATTCGGGTCTGTGGCAAGGATTTGTTGGCATAGGGCGCGGAACTGTTGCTCATCGTTTGGCCAGGTCAGTTGTTCAACGACATTTCCACGACTTCGCCGGATAGATGATCTAATCTGAGACGGACCGTCCCGGATTATTATTGCCATGGCATCGGATTCGGCTGCTCCAACGCGGACAACGACCTTTTCTGGACCCTGAAGATGGTCCATGCAGGTATTGAATAGGGATGAGCGCAGCCTCTGGCCGCTGGGTACAAATTCGTCTGCCCGGGAGCCAAATGAACACATAGTGTAGTTCAACATAACCCCATTCCTATCCCTAGTAGGTGCTGTCTCTGCGCTGCATTTTTCACACTGTGTCGCCGTTGATGGATTTTGATGGCTACAGGACCAGCACTTGAGTCGGTCAGTATCTGGTTGAACACCTTGCATGATGGTTGGGGAATCGTGTGGAAGGGATCGTGTGGAAGGGATCGTGTGAAAGGGTTTGAAAGGAATAGGGCTGTGATTCTGGGACGGTCATGTCTTCTTTATAATCCATATTCCAGAGTGTTCGTTGTTGTTTCCACTCCAACTCAGGTTTGCTTCACGTTGCGCTAAGGCATCAACTCCACCCCCCGTAGAATCAGGAAGAACGATGCACAAACAATGTTTTGATCCACTCTTAGATAGCATCAGGACTTTGAGCAAACATGGGAAAACTGACTCATTCCCAGCCGCAGAGTGTGAGCAACAAGCGGTCCCATACGGTCGCAATTGGTGAGAGGCATCTTGTGTGGTCGATACAATTTAGACAGCCTTGATTAAATCTTCAAAAGCACGTTGCTTGGCCGTGCAGCGCTTTGATATCGTAGCGGTCAATAGTCCGAGAGAGTGTGTGATAACGACCTCAGCGATGGATAGTAGCAAGAGGACTGCAGTGCTATCAGCCAGAGCCCGTATCAAAAATGCGCATGCCACTGAAACAGGTAGTACGTCAGTTTGTGGTCGTGGTGGTAATCTTTGATTGTCAGGAATCGTATATTCACAAACAGATCGAAAAACTTCATGTTTCCAGTCTATGCATGCTTGCTATCAGCCACACCGCAGTGGCGCCATAATAGAGTCTGCCTGAGGCTTAGAGGTTCGAGTTTGCATCGCATAGTCGAATGGATTGCTATACACTGCATCTGAGGTGGGGCGTGCGTCTCAAGAAACGTACACGGGTCTCCATAAGGCGTATCCAGTGCAAGACAAGGATTTGACGAGCACAATCGTCTTGCCATACTGCCTGGCAATCTTAATCGACCATATTCCTGATCCGGATGCAGGCGGTTCTTCATGCAGCCCTAGTTGCGTCACCAACATGGATGTTCGAAGGCATTGCCAGTATGCACAAACCTGGTTGTCCGTTGCTCTGCCATTTGACCTGTGCTAGTAAGGTGAATGGTTCGATTTCCCTGTCAAAAACCGGTATATCCAGACACCCGGATTCAAGTGGATACGATAAACCAGAAAGCTTCACCCCTACACTTCGGGCTTGCATTAGCCTTGCGTTCATCGTGTTCTGCAGGCTAGCGAAAATTTGTGCCTTTCTGCAATGATTCTGGGCGCGCGGAGGTGCAAGCACGTTGCCTGCATGTCTTAGAGATCTTTGCCACTAGCGAATCGTAGAGACTATCCCCAGTCGATACGTGTGATTGATTTCGGTGGACTTTCAAGGCTACTTGGAGAACAGGGGCGGTGAAAAGGATGAGTTGGCTGTACAGGGCGCCGTGAAGTTGATTGCCCCTATCGAAACATGTGCCTTGATGAAAACTCTTTGCAAGGGAATCACACCCAATTCTACATTCTACACCTCCACAGAATCCAGAGGAAGACATCTTGGTGAAAGGGAGATACTTACGACATCAGTGTTAAATCCTTTACCTAGGGGCTCGGCCTGCTCGCCTCGTCATTTGCGTTCGACACCCACAGGGGGGGATACGTATCCGACCGAAGGCGAGCAATAAGATAGAGACGACGTCCAATCCAGGGTGGAAAGTAATGCGGTGCTTCTACGTCTAAGACAGACCAGCACTTGCCAAATGGAGAGTGTAGTGTCGTAGGATGCCAGTACTGCGGGCTTATTTTGCGCTGTCATCTGACATCGCGACAACAAGCATAGTCTCCATGCTAGGGAGAAGGCGAGGGCACAAGCACGAGGCTTTCCGTTGCCCCATAATGCTTTGTCGGGGGTGCAGGAAGTCGTGAGTCAAATTTCTGCAGAGGCTGTCCACCTACTGCTCCCGACGCCCATGAAATCGCGTGTGCTGCTCGTGGCATGCTGCCGTTGTGGGGGATGCATGCAATTGGAGACAACCATCTTCGGCTACTGCAGTTCCCCCAGCGCTTGAGTGCGTTGTCGTCTGACCTTGGCCCGTTCCTTCCGACAAATACCCACACCACCTTTAAGAATCCCGTAGAACCCAGTACAATGTCTCTCCTCACTTCATCCCAACATGCGTCTTGACCCTTCGGCCTTTTCTCTTGGTCCATTCGCTGTGCAAGGATTGTACATGCTCCAAATTGGAAAAGCGGCGTCCTCGCATGGCATTGACAGTCGTGGAGACCTAGGGCTGTAGGGCTGGATCGCGCTGGATCGGCCGTTGGTACAATGTCTCTTGGAGGGGGGTGATAGGTAGTCAAAAATCGAGATCAAGCTGCATACTGGGACATCAGTCCTTCATTCTGCATTTGAAGAATGCGAGGCGCATACAACCGGTGAGAAGAAAGTCCTACCGAAAATAAGCTGGGCCATGACTGGGCTGGCTGGAAATGCGGCCACAGGCGGTGTACAATGTTCATGACGTTGTCGACTATCAGTTTGCTTGCTCGAGCGTAGTCCTCCACACGCGAGCCTGGGCCACCCTCCTTGAGCAACTCCAGTCGTTTCTAGGCTTCTGCTCATTGTAGGAGCAATTGAGGCTCCGCAAAGCTGGCAGAGCTGTGTTGATTTTCTTCATATTTATCGTGTTCTCGCCGTCTTGTATTTAGATACAGGACGTAACAGGACCTTGTCACCCAGAGTATTTGGAAAAGGAACGAATTGGAGTTCAATTCCTCGTCTCTTTTTGTTCTTGAATTTGTCGAGATTCAACTCATGGCCAGTCCACTCGCTTCGGTGACCATTCAGATGCCGGAGTTTGGGGGCCACCGCACGCCAGTCAGAGACCTCATCAAAACGCTCCGCGGATATGAACCACTCTTCCAGGCCATTGCAAAGCATCCTGAAGCAGGAATATATAGGCGATTCGGGAAAGAGAGAGCTCTTTGTTTGTCGTATATTGAAGGGAAGATTCTTGAACGGTCTCATGAAGTCATAGAGTTCCTAGATGAAGTGGAAGACCAGAGACGGGATGAGAGTGAAAGTGAAAGTGAAAGTGATGTGCAAGAGAAGCTTGCAGAGAAGATAGAACCTCTTATAGAACATCTTGTTCTACATGGTACGTACCTTGGCGGATCTTACTATCTCTATTAACCTCGTGAGGGTAGGGACATTTTCTGAGCAATCCAAATGCATATCCCAGTCAACGACTCCATCCCAGTTGTTTATGGATTATTATAGGTCCTTTTTGAGGGTGTTTGGTGTTAGCAACCGAGCGCCAAATGGAGAGGATATTGACAACTATGGTTTGGATGGTAGTCCACCTCCCTCCGACTTCGCCGCGCTGGACAATCCAGGCTTGAACACCTTGCAAAATTGGATAGCGTCATTCCTCGAAAATTTCTTCGCGCCCTTCTCGCAGTTCTGTAGAAGAATGGTAGGGACATCTCACTCGGCTTCCAGGAATGAAAGAGCTTCGGATATCGACATTGGACGTGTTTTCTCGATTGCTAAGATTGTTACGAACATGTTAGCTGCGCTTTCGCTTGCATTTGCGATCATCATCTTACACCCTATTCATGACCAGACACTGAGCATTGTGGTTATGACTTTGTTTGCTTTGGTCTTCGCGTCTTCGGTACAGATGCTGGGTCGTGACTCTTTACCCGTCTATCATCTTCTTACGGCGTACGTGAGATCTGAAAGCAGCTCTTGAGGCATGGAATTTGCTGACAAGGTACACCTAGGTACTTCCAAGTGATGGTAATATTCTACGTCGGCAACAGTGACAATGGAAGGGCTATTTAATAGTGTTCGAGGTCGTGAGGGGAGGTTAAGATTCTCCTTCACCGCTCTTTCTTTGTCCCTTGTATGTACGTAAGCAAGTTATGGATCGACTCCCACTCAAGCACTGACTAGTGTCACGTGTTATACTCTTTCAGAGACACAAGCTAACATGAGCAAGGTATCAAATTTTTCCGAAGCTGATTTCCTGTAGTTGCAGAACCGCGGTTTTAGCCTCAAAGTGGCACCAAATAGTTCAGACAGTCTTCGTGGTTCAACACCTCGGGGACAATTCGCCTATCTGTGGAGTAAGGAATGAATGAAATGAAGTATTCCAGATAAAAAGTCTCATTCTATTTCAAAATGATGTCGCTACACTCCTCGTAGCAGACGAATATTAACTTCGACTTCTCCTTCACCCAAGCTCACTAGTGACTAGCGACGTGTTTTGATCCTGCCATCTCCTTGCACTGAAGGCATTAGGGGACGGGTTCCAGCAAATTGCTTGACTCGGACCCTTCTTGATTCCGGCAGCCACGCAAGGCTCTTTCCACGTGGTGGCGGGAGCGGTCATGGTCACTGCTTTCGTGCCCCCGACAATTCCCAGGCCCCACGCACTAACATTACAGGCAGCTCATCCATCAGAGCGCGGAGCAACGAGCCCTCAGCTAGTATCTCTTTCGGAGCAATCCAGCACCACAGTATCACTCGTGTTTGATCTTGAGCTATCCTCTCCAAGGTCATAGAGTAGACAACCATGGGTCAGGACGATAGGTCTAAACGCATGGGGTCAATACCGGCAAGGTCAACATGGCCAGAAAAACCAGGTGAATCTCTTTTCCAATGTCACATAGCAGCCAATAAGCTGACCACTGTTCGAACCTATAGAAAAGGGGTATAGTACGTCTTCTTGCACCATGCGGAAGTTGGCTCCGCTAAACTTATAGATACCTCAACCCCAGAACAGCCTCAGGGCTCTCCTCGCGCGGACACGGGGAACAAGAGTAGATGGAAATGGGCTTGGCCGAGAAAGACTACGAGGAAATCATGAGCTTCATCGAAAATTCTGAGAGGTGATAGAATAGTTGACGACACAGCGGAGAGGGCCTGCGGAATATTTCTGTCCACAAGATATGCCAGGGAGAATGAAGATAGAATCCTGCTCACAACAATCGCTCACGCACACCTCTAATCAAAATTAATAAAATAAATTATGGAGCTATATTACATGCAGGGTGAATTCCGGCTTTGCTCGTCATGGCTATATATCGAGATCGAATTCTTGAGATTAACAAAGAACGACGTGTAGGCCGCCCAACGCCCACATATCGCAGGTACACACATGGGAAATTCTTGTTGAAGGAAGATTTTACCATGTGCTATTCAGGTGCAGGAGCATACACAATCAACAAACACTGCGATGATTACGCTATTCACTGGGCAATAATTGCGTGAAGGCTTTGCACAGTTAGGTTCGAAGCGATTTTATTTATGTGGAAAGTGCAGGTAGGGAAGTAGAACTGAGATAGGTTCCCCTTCGTCTGCGACTATCCAAAGCCTTGATAAGTCTTCCGCTGTTACACAAGGCGCAATATCAAAGGCTCGAGCTATTAAAATCATGACCGCAGTCTTCAAGCGGCCAATGTTTCCAGAACCTGGCCCAAGGTGATAGCACAGTGCCATTCATCAGCGCCACCTCCTTATATGTTACTTCTCTAAATACATCCTAAGCTCTATGCCGCTTGCTCCCCTGAACCGGATACAAGCCAGGTACAACTCGGCTCAATTTGTACCATTATGTCTCACAATCACCCCCGCATTTTCATATCTCTCGAATGTGAAAGCCCATAGATTGAATACTTGTATACTATAGTCTTCAGCCTGCCTTTGTTGCTATGCAGCTGTTGTATTGGGTTCTTTGCAGTTTTCGGAGTCTATCTTGAAGCATATTGGTTCGCAGCAACAAAAGACGCCGCAGCCACAGATCTCAGACTCTAGACTGCGATCCTGCATATGCAATGCAGTTCGAGTAGCATGGCGTTACTGTGAGCGCCAGCGCTGAATCCCCGCACCCCGAACCATGTAGCCGGGCTGGTAACGCCCATCATCGCAGCAGATGCCAGCGCCAGGCGGCAAATTGCATCGTAAGGCGGTTGGCCGTTAGACGCAGGAGCTCACATGAGGGGCCTTTGGCTTACACATCAGACGTCGTCCAATCTCTGAAGCAGACAGATTTCAGCATCGGAATTGAAGGGTTCGGAGGGTCGTTCGTCGTGAGGATTTGCTCTCGGAGAGGATGGACGAATCGGCGGAGTGCATTGGCGCTGCTCAGCGTGCCACTTGATTGCACATTAAGTGGGCGTTATTGCCGGCGGATTGAGGTACGAATGCACCGCACGTGCTTCGCGAGAATCAGTATACCCAAGGCTTTCTATTTTGCTTCACTTCGCGTTAGTTTTGCAACGAAACTGCGACATGACCTGAATTAAACGCGAACTGCTATTCGAGAGGCATGTGATACGTATACCTTCGATTGGAAAGTATGGACAAAGCCAAAAATCAATGGTAGTGCGGTGATTTGCGAGGGTTATGAGTATGTGCGGAGCAGAGTTGTAGACGAAGATGGAGTGGCAGCCCCCAAGTCGAAGACTCACTGAAGACTCACGTGAAACCCAGACCCTGGACCCGAGAAGATTCACCGCCTTATCGCTTCCCATGGCGAGGCTGAGAACTTGGGAGGCCGACTGTGGACTTCGCTTTTACTCCTCGCCCACGGACCCTCCACGCTGCCAAGATGGAGGACGAACACCGATCAAGTATTCATCAGTGCTTCCACACAATACGAGGGGAAGCGAAATCCAAATTCAAATTTTCCGTATCTTTATTCAGGGGCATGCATCTCAACAGTTTCATGAGATTTGTACTTGAACACTTCGCAATCTTAAGAATCAAAAGTGGGAACGTGATCACCACGGATTGCATACCTACCACGAGCCATTATCAAATTGTCAACTAAGTACTGCTGTACATGAATTCTTTTTCCAGCTTATGGTAGCAAAAGTGCTTAACGACAAATAAGATTTACTAAACGGGATGGGAGGCACGTCTAGTCCGGTGTCCGGATCCGAATATCAAAGAGAGCTCTACTGACCAGTTGCACACCGTATCAGGAGGCTCAAGGAGAGTGGTGAATTTAATGCTTATTGACGAATCTGGCCCTTTTCTATTCTTGCAAGGCGTATTACTGATGGTCGTATGCGGTAGACAATCATGCGGGGGTCCACTGATCTGTTCAGGCTGCAGCATTCAAGCTAAGTTGATAGGTCGACAAATGTCCGAGCCTTGATAAGGTTCCTTCCCTCCTCTCTGATCGGTATCCTTGGTTTCAAGGGACATATCGGCCCGGCGTACGGCCCGGTGATGTGGTAGCGAAAAAGTGGATTCTTTTTCATCGGGGAAGCGCTCGTAGCTAATTAAACTTTCCCTAGAAATTCTACTAAATGTTTCGTCATGATATGGCATAACAAAGCATAAAATGTATAATTGGTTATTGGTCAACCTTTGGGAATTAGATAGCAACTCGCGAAGGCGCTAGAGTGAACTCGGAATACGATACAGAGTAAGTTTATGATGAGCCTACGCATAACAGAACATCCGAGCCACTAAACCCATTGGCGTGAATGTCATATGGCTATGACTTGTCGGGTTTCAGGTTTACGTTCTGTTCAATAACAGGGCTGAATGATAACTTGGAACGATGGCACTAATTATGCAAGCACGAATTATGAATCATTATTTCACTAAAACAGTGAAAGACCTAAACATTCACCACTGAAGTATTTTGACTCATATACACGAGAGAAAAGACAAGAAATACGCAGAAATAATGTTTAGGTTCTGTCGAGGCCATTAAGAAGAGAAATCAATACTCTGATTATTCATATGTGGAGCCATATTAAAGTTAAATCATAGTAACCATGTCCATGAGAGCGGCTGTTAGAACTAGTGAAGTTGCACGAGCCGTAGTAAAGCGGAAGCTCACACAAGGTCTGCCAAGCTTTCAACTGCCCAGGTGTGAATGAAAACAGTCACGTGATCGTTATCGTGGAAAATGGTAATGTGACTTTGATTGAACAAAGGGCAAATACAATAGACAATAGATATACACTTCGGGTCATTGATCTGTCTTTACAAATGAATCCGCAGAAAATTTCACTCAAAAGCGAAGATGAAATGGATACATAGGTTTTCGGGATTTGAATAAAAATCACCGCATACGCAAGACGTCGCAAAGATGAATACTTCTTCAGTATCGGTCGAAGCGCCTTAAATGATGAGTAATGGACTCAGGGTCCCTGGCCCTAACTTCCTGCGATATCAATATGTTCAATGCTCTCCACGGATTACTTGCCCAGACATTGAGTGTAATACCCGGACGACTTTCTTCAAGTAGTCACAGCAGAGAGCATTATTCTTCGCGGAGTTTGGAATGAGAAGTAAACGACTAGAATTACCCCTCACATACATGAATCTGTGTGAGACCAGAACGTATACTAAGCAAAGGTGCTAGAAGAATCGCGCCGGAATGGGGATGCTCGGGTTTGATTACATAGGTAATTCACCAAAGTACTGCATGAGAGCAACATCTCTCGCGAGAATGCTTCCAATGACAGGCGCCTCCCCTCTCATGAATTTCAGAGGGGCCGGCCTTGACTCTGACGATACGAAGCCTATACACGCTATAAATCACCTTTCTTCGCTAACTTGTGAAATACTCCATGTTATACCAAGTAGACGTTTGCCTAAACACACTCGATTACGCATGCAAATACCTAAGCTCGAGGCTGTGGATGTCGTCTGAACGGACCGGGCCAGGAAATGTCATTTGCTAGTTCAAGTCAGCCTGTACTATCAACCATTGGCGTTCTGCGATATCCAGGATACTTGACATGCTTCGGGGACGTGGTTACCCCGAGGCGGACTCCTCGGCTATCCCGGCTCCCTCGCTGAGTAGCCTGTTGAAGCGATGAATTGCCTCATATAAGGCGTTGCTTCATTTGGGAAGCCTTGTCCGCGGGGTCGACTCGATCTCCACACCATCAGATAGCAAGCTTGACCCTGGTCCTCGATATCTGCACATATCTGCATCAAAGCCACAGATGGCTGCAGAGTCAGTTCGGCGGAACCCGAAAATGAAGGACGAAGCAGCTGATCACGCGTGCCATGACATGTCGACACGTAATATGGCCCTACCCGTCTCGCGCGATCTGTGCAGACCTCATTTGTCCTGTTTCAATGTCTTCCAACCGTCATGATAGCCTGCAGCCAGGCTATAGAAGTATGCAAGGACGCATCGGTTGGGTGTCTGCAGCTTCGGTTGCTTATGTGGGCAATCAATCGCTTCGAGGGATTGAAAGATCGCCATTTTTCTCGCACTGCCTTGGAACTCTCCGTCGTTTCGGGCATCTCCAAGACCTCAACGCCTTGTTCTGCAGGTATTTCGAACATGCCCATGCCACTGAAGTATGACTGCATGATGCGCAGATATAAGTTGCCTTCTGCGGGAACTATCACGCCTCGGAGCGCCGGCATGGGTGGCCCGGAATAAAACATCGCGATTGGAGAATGAAGCCCCTCCTCTTCGCATCTGCGTCGTTTCTCGCCAAGTCCTCGGTGGGCATGGGATGGATCGTCTACATCGTACACATTAGGCTCTGGGGATTCATCGCCGTCGAATGCATGTTTGGTGGGGTGCAGAGGGATGAACTACCCTGGAGAGGTGGGCTAGAACAGGTGTGATCTTGCGCCTGGACCGGTGAGGAGTGACTGTGACGCGATGATGCGTTGAACACCCAGATGTTCATGTTGGGGCGATGCTGTACGCTACCAATCTGGTCAACCTGAACGTTGCGTAGCAAGGCGTACTCTAGTCCTGTCGACGTTCCATGGTTTTCCATGGCGCGATGAAGGATAACGGTGAACGCCATCCTTGGCCGGACGTTTGTCCAGATAGTGAGTATTTATATCTCCCTCCACGTGGACATTGGAACCATAATTTCGTCGAAGGTTCAGCAGCTGATCTTGAATTCTGCGTCTCAATTCTACTCCGACTTTAAAGTCGATAATTCCAACTCTTTTATACTGGGGTTATACGCCTCAAAGCTGAGCGGAAATGTTGCCCATCACCAGGAGACACTCTTTCCTGTACAAGTCGTTCGCAGAATCTCCAGAATTGACGAAATTTCGTCGGTATACGGAGTTATGGGCGTGGATCCTGTATCATAGTAGCGAAGAAATATACCGTTTGGAGAAAGAATGTAATGAGGAAATTGAAAAGATCCAGGGATTTCCGAAGGGACCGGAAGCCTTGTCGGTGACCGATTTGCAATTGAGGCATATCAAAAAGAACCACCCAGCCTTAGCGAAGAAGATGAAAGCCCTGACAAGAAAGGTTAGGCTATACGGCAAGTGAGACCCTTTTGACTCTGATTTACTCACATGGCTGATTGTGACAGGCGAGGATCTGCTGCGTGCCCATGAGATTGAGCAACTACCCAGGCAACCACCCGTGTTTGCAAAACACTTTGGAGATTTCCCTCATCTCTTTGAAAATGGCAAATTCGGGCCAACTGGTGAAGCCGAGGAGCTCTACAGCCAGTCTCCAACAAACGCCGACACATGTACCTTGAGGGATATGGATCGCCAGGACTCCATCACCGACTTCTTCATCAACCATGCCAAGTTCTTGACGAAGCTATATCGCAGGTTTTTGTCGCTGTTCCAAAGGGCAAAGGATGATCTGGAGCTTGCCTCTCCCGAGGCCACCGGGCGTACGTCTTCGGACGATAGCATTGGGCTTGAAACAATTAGCAGGATAATGAACATGATTACCTGTTTATACGCTCCGCTCTATTTTACAGGTTCCATGACTGTCCTTCAGGCGGCCTCCTCTACTAGAATCCGTATGACGCTTGTTTGTATTCTTGGGATGGTGCTCTCTTTGTCTGTTCAGTTGACCGTGCCAAACATCAGGCGAGGAGAGCTTTTTGCCATTGTCGGAGGCTACTACGCCATCATGGCTGTTTTCATGGGAGGTGAATATATGCAGCGGTAGATTTGAGGTTAAGTAACGTTATGGAAGTCGCGCGGATGCGCGTCAAAGTCAAGGTTAGCTTCAACCTGGACACGTTGAGTAGCCATAGGTTAGATCGCTTACTAACTAATCTATTAATATTTTCCTCAGGCATACACCGTCCACGCATCACACCCACTCAATCTCCTCCTGCAGGGATGTCAAAAACGCGCGAGGGCATGTTGAAATACCGGTGGTCTGTCCAAAGGGTCATTTTGGGTTGGTATGTAGCATGCTGCTTCAGAAAACGCGAATCATTTTTTACTTTTAGCACGCCTTCAAGAATTTCGCTAAACACTGCTACTCCATGGCGGCACCAATGCACGATACTAAGTGATTTCCACCTATGCTGGACTAACATTTTCGCTCCCGGCCCTTGGTACCTTAATCTTGTCCCTGACAACTCAACGCCGACTTCTCCGAGATGGCGGTTAGATACCTCAATGTTGCTGCCGCTATCTTGGGAACAATGGTGTCAGCTATTTCATGATACGTCGATGGCAATCTCGAAGCTTCAATAACCCAAGTAAGCCCCCCTCGATCTAGCTGATAGGAGCATCTCCATGTAGGCTCCAGCCTTCGGCTGTGGCAACCCGCGGAAATCTGGCTCCTCATGGATGCGAACATGCGAACCCACAAAAAGGCGCGATAGTGCATGAGCGAGATGGCATCTTTTCGCGTCCAGAAGCTTCCACTGTTTGGGCGTTTAGAACGGACCTCTGCAGTCTCATGGGTCTGGACAGGGGAGAAATAACAACGCATTTCATAATCTGAAACTTGTTAACATTCACGTAGCTGAAGAGATATATTACAAGACAATACAGTCTAGTGGGCCTGCCGGTCAACCATCGCGGATGCACGAACGTCTTCCCCGACATTTGAGAACCCGCTATCCCTGATCTAGAGCAGCCAAAGGGTTATCTGAGGGCTTAGAGCAAACCGACCCCGGTTTACATCTCTCCCCCCGCCCCGCCCTCGCACTCTGTCACCTTCTTTACTTGCGTTGATGAAGAAGTTCGCGTTGCTTCGTTACTCAAGCACCCAGATACTATACGCCGGAGCTGGTAGCGCTCTTCTTGCGACAAGCCAAACTCGCCATGACACGGATTCCTTTGAGTGATCCACCACCTATTCGTGAGAGTCCCTTGCCGCTAGGCTACGATGAACTCACTAACGGATATCAGCTCCTGTCAAGCGGGAAGGAGAGGATAGAGTGCTGGAAGAGAACCCAGACTCTGGGCATATGAAGCATCACGATGCCGACTTTCCGCCGATGGTGGACTGCTATTAGCGAATTTAAGCTGTCCTCCAAGCGGTGGACGCTTTTGGGTAAGTGATAATCTGCATAAAATCACTCATCTATGCGATCTACAAAACGTAGGAATTGACCTTTCATTGTAGATTGGCATGAGTACTACGGTTTCTCATTGAGGGTGAAGGTCGACCAGTGGGGGATGGTCAATCTGGAGGTATTGGTGATGAAGGAATTCAGCGATAAATGGTAGGACATACATTGAACGAATGGCAGATCGGGGTGCAGGACTCTTTCGTTCCTCCTGAAACCACACAGTGATGTCCACCCGCAGTGAAACGGCAGGTACTGCACACCTGAACCCAAATTCACGCTTTCTACGCAAGCAAATCTCCTCATCCGCGACCGATCCCCTCGCATCGCACTTCCTTTTTAGCCCCAGGCGCGAGCAGTTTAAATACCCACAAGCCTCCTATCCCAGCCCCCATTATTTCACGCTCTCTTCTCTCTGACACCCCCCAAACAACCACCAGAAATCCTCGAATATCAGCATTCACTTTGGTAGGTTCGCACCAGCCCTCCCAAACTCCACCTATCGCATAAGGCTGCAAAACATCTCAGGCTTTTAATGCCACACGGTAGCGAACGTATGCACTACTGATTTCAACCATCCGGTATCACTAATATCGCCAGATCCAGGAACTCAAGACACGCTCACGAGCGCGCCCGACGACCGTCCCCTACCGAGCCCGTCTCCCCCTCCGATTCCAAAAACTGCAAGACTTTGATGAGAGATGCAAAAGCCCGCCGCATGCTAGCAATGACGAGGTCTTGTGCCTACTCAGTCGTTTCTATTTTCATCTCGTACCGGGTGGATGCGATTCTCGATGAGAGCCAGGCCAGCTTTGCATACACTCACGACCTTGAGTACCCGCTGAGCAGACCTGTTGAAGGCTGGCCCAAGATGTGACGACTCCATTACCACAGATACTCGACGCTTCTGCAGATGATGGGTGCGTCGCAATAGCCGGTGACTACCCTTCAACATCACTCAAAAATGTTTCCTCGAGAAGGTTCGCAAAGCTATTGTAGCTGACAGGCCTGGGGCTAGCGAAAGCCCAGCATTGCTACGAAGCGTATGTTCTCGCTTTTGAATACATGAGGACGCAAAGGGTCCAGCTACCCTTACACTGCATGGGCATACATGCTGCCATGGATTGCCAGCACGAGTCTTCGGAGACACAGCATAAACGGCTCCGTGCAGCCCTGCAACACCATCAATTTAGAGTCTTTACATCGATGACAACTTCGACGTATATCGGTACACGCAGCGAGTATCTGTAGTGGGATGTATTGTATTTGATTATAGTGCTCTAAGACTACCATGCTAGAAGACTTCACGCTACGCTGCATCTACGCAAACGCTCATGCCTGCATACACTTTGATCTCCTACGAAAGCTGTGGTTCGGATGCCATATCGAATGTTTGAAATACTCGCTGCAGACGTGATCGTACCCAACGCCCCAGTTCTTCCTCCATGCGTCGTGATCCATTTGACAAATTGTTTTTGCCACCATGAACACCACTACTCGCTAATGCATCAAAATGCTTGTATAAATATTGTGAGCCGTTAGGCGTGCAGTCAAGCGAGACTGCGAATTTCACAGCACAGCTGGTGGATCACAATTGAGGCCGCCGGGTGAAGGAATCTCGAGGAGTTTCTTGTAACCATGCCACTCTTGCAGTATCTCCAACAGGAATTCCACCTCCAAATCTTATCAAGTCCAACCACGATGGTGTCCCAGGGACGCCAGATCCCCAGTACTCGCGGTAATGCGAATCCTGCTCAGATTCGCTGAGCAAGCGAGGATCCAAACATCATCCCAAGGTTTCCCCGACGGGTAACGTGGATCGGTCCATGAGTCCACCATGCACAGAGTGATACCATCGTAAGGGTCTCAGACTCTGATTCCTCGATCGTAGACGTTGATGCCGCCTGGAGATGGGCGTCTGAACAAGCTTCTCGCCGTCGCCGCTGCCGTCCTGTGCCGCGCGCATCAAGTGGGATCGATCCTAGTGCGATTGAGCTAACGGTACTGGAAACGGAGAAAGCGATTCAGTGGATCGTACGGGCGAGGAAGGTGTGTGGGGTGAGTGGGATATACCCCAAGATACGGCAGATGGGTTTACGTCAACCTTACACCCGGACTCGGCGCGTGGAGCATTTGAGCTAGTGTTGTATCGCATTAGGAATGAGCGGAAGAAATCGTTTAGAACTTAGGAACGCGTCTATACTCGTTAGCATCCTTGCCTATGTGGAGTACAGAGTCGAGAGTGGGTCTGCTTGAGATGTAAATGTTGGCCGCGTTTCTCAGGTAGGTGGAGTAGAGCATTTGACGCGATGACGAGTCTATAGAGACCGTTTTGCTGCGGTTCCTCTCGTCGTCGTAGTATCGCAGGTGATGCCATGCTAGCGAAGCGAGTGGGAAGAAGGTCTAGTCATCCAAAGGAGATTGACTGATGCGTAGGAGAACGCTCGTCGTGGGAGGCGTCGTGAATTGAAAGGCGCGGCTGGTTCGAAACGGGACCAGCAGCATGGTCCAGCCCTACAAGTAGCGATTAATAGTGAAAGGACGAGGACACCAGGACAGGGCG
The DNA here is from genome assembly GCA_001007845.1 of Nigrograna mackinnonii. Taxonomy (NCBI): domain Eukaryota; kingdom Fungi; phylum Ascomycota; class Dothideomycetes; order Pleosporales; family Nigrogranaceae; genus Nigrograna; species Nigrograna mackinnonii. The sequence continues at coordinate 121,537 of JGVQ01000129.1, forward strand.
AAGGCTGGGGGCGGCACGCGGTTACGTGTCTGGCTAGCCGGGGGATCAGGGGTGGCGGCGCGGTTTGATCAGCCCCGATCGTCCAGGTACCTATTCTCCATATGATCCACGTGCCGCCACACGTTGTAAAAAAAATCAGGAAAAATATCCCAAGGGATGTGATTCCACTCCTTTACTAGATTCACTGCTCTGTTTATGTATGTGCTGTCTGTAGTCTGAAAATTTGCAACGCAATGATAGAGTAGGGTCGGGTCTGGATTAAACGCAGGTGCAAAGCAATTGGAGACAAGAAAGGGCAAAATAGCAGGTCCTCCGCGTATGACTGATTGGACGGGAAGCTCGAGGGGAAGGCTGGACTGATAATATATTAAGACGGGAACTGAATAAGCCATGCTCTCAGGTGCTGTAAATAAAATTCCTGAACCCGTGTAGAGGCGGGCAAGCGAGCCCGGTCCACACCAGCTTTTTACCTCCTTTTGTTCACCGGAATAATGGACCCACATCAAACCAACGCCGTGATAGACAGCAAGGCTTCTATCTTTTGGAGAGCGGGGTAGGGCCGATGCGTCGCCCCTGACTCAATATCCTCGAAACTCAGACTGGAGAGTCGTTCCTCAGGTGAGGATTCTTGCCATTGCTGCTGGATGCGACGGGGGAAGCGGGAACCAGCGTTGATGAGGACCTCCTTCTGGCGGCAAGTATCTCATAGGCCAGGGGGTTAGTGATTTCTCTCCGGGATTCAGCGGCGCGTCGTTTCTGCTCTGCCTTCGCATTCTTGTAAAACTCGGAATCTAATAAGTCTTCGCCGAGACATAAGCAACATAACAGCCGTAGACCTTGGCTACATACCTTTCAAATTTCCACCGAATATCAGCACTCGCTCATTGGGATGGATTGAAGGACCCATCCTGAAATCTGTCTCAGCTTCGCACCAACACGTTGCACTTGAGGAGGTTATCGCAAGAGGATCGAGCGGCGGCTTAAAGAAGGCAGCTTCCAGATGGGGGATGCTGCTGGCTTTTTGAACTTGAGTCGCACACAAAGTGACTTGTCAACTTGTTGGAATACTGTGAATTATGTCCTGCACAGCCATCGTGAATCGAGGAGCTTGCAGGCCGTTGAGCGCCGGGTTTGGTTAGGTCTGTCTTTCCTTGCCCTAGATAGCGCCCCAATATGCAACTAGCGAATAAGAAAGCTACTCATGAAGCAGATACTTTGACCGCCTCGAGTCTCATAGCTTGGCCGATGATAGGCTTGCGTATGGATGCGGTGCTCATGAGCCGTGGATGTGCGATCGTGGGAGATGGCGGCCCTTGATGTTCGAAGCATTGACGTGCGCACATTGTGTCCACCCCATTGAACATCCGAGATATGGGCTAGGAGAGAAGACGTTGTTATCTGTGAATCCCAAGGAAGTGTGGAAGTCAATGAACATCGTGAATCAGATATCGACCAGAGACATAGAAGGCGCTAAAAGCGCGAAAGGCGCAAGATCGCTAGTGGCGTAGCGAACCGCCATAAGAAGGGTGGATGCGGCCGTGGCCATGTGTGGTATGGTTTTGGCTCTAACGGACCCTATATCGAAGGGCCCGTATATTGCTTGTCTGCCGATCTTTCTAAAGAGAGTCTGAGTTCATTAACCAAAGATTCAGAGCTTTAGAGTTAGACTAACAGACCTGTATCCATTGCCCTTTGCCGCGGATAGGCGCTTTGGTTTGATTGCCTTACTCGGGTTGATGGGGTTAGTACATGCCGTCCCAAAATAAAACTTGATGACTCAACAGAACTTTCAACGTCATACATATCAACTGCTCGGCCTATTCTCTTGCTTTTCTTAAATGAACCAGTCGTGGTTTCTTTCGCCTACAACTATAATTCGCCTACAGTCCGATTATTCCTACAGGGAACGTCCTAGTTCCTCAAGTACCGCATAATCCAACCACTCGTAAGCGGCATCTTCACGACCAACCCAATGTACCCTTAGCCCTATCTCTTATTCAGGATTGCACCAACATAGCCCCGACCCTAATACAGATGAGTGAAGTCATTGGTTTAGCACAGGGGATGTACTTACGCAGCCAAGATCACGTTGAAGGTCGGGTTACCAAATACAAAGCTCCCAGCCACAATGCAGATGATGCATGTGAAAATGATCGGGTAGAGTTTCAACTTATCTTCAATGGCGCCAGAAGCAGCAACGCCAATACAGGCGAGGACGAAGCTTAGAAAGCTCCCCAGCACCGAAGAGAAATTCTCGATCCATGTAGCACTGTGGCTATACTGTCCGAAAACGTCGGGATTCTGCTTAGACAAAAAGATGCATCTTTGAAACCAAGGAGGGAGTTTATGTGCCCATGGGAGAAACTTCTCATTGAGGAATCGCACAGCTGGGCTTTTTCGAGGCTCTTGGATAACTTGGATCAAGTCTAGAGCGTGGCCAGTACCTTCCAGATCACCCCAGACGTCGCTGTCTGGCCCCGAAAGCGAAAGAGCGCCAGCTTTGGGATCGGCAAGCCATCGCTGAAAATGCGCCAGAAGGGCAGTGTTCAGTTGTCCAGATCCCAGTGTGTTGAATCGGATCAGGCTTTCCTCTACATTCAGATAAGTCATTCAGTTCGGCGCAGGATAAAGACTGATGATGCATACCATACTCCTTGATCTTGACTTCTAGATCTTGATATAGTTCACGCAGCGCTTGTTTCTCTGTGCTGTTGGTGCTAGACTCTTTTTGTAACTGCCAAAAGTCTCTGTTGAGCGCATTATTCCCCTTATCGTCCTTCTCGGAGCTACAGATAGTTTCTAGGTCTAAGATATTTCTCTCGAGTACAATAAGTTCGCTTTGGCGCCGAAGCAGGACACGAACAGAAAGAGCAGAGTATCGGCGAAGTTGAAGATAGTGAGGTGCCTGTGAGAAGAGCAATGCTAGTCGCGGATAACCGTTTGCATAAGACACCTCGTCGTCATATGAGGTGTTCGTGTTCCTCGGGTGGTCTTCAGCCGAGAGTGGGGAATTTTGGGGTTGGCCTGTCATTGGTTATCGATCTCCGCTTCCTTCGAACACGAATATAGAAGAGTTTTGCAGAGAAGATTATCTGAAAGAGTTGAAATATCTTTTGCCACAAAAAGGGAGAAACTAAAAGGAGGTGGATGTGTGAAGTTTTCAGATGAAAGTGAAGCATATCATGGCTTTATATGCGCCGTGTCGAGTCGCTGCTTTAGCTACAGCAAGAGAGAGGGCATACGGAAGACTCAAACTGTAAGGCAATCGCGATGGGAATGGACTGGCAGAGCAATTGTTCCAATTCGAAACGCGGTGAACATGGTATCCGACCTGGAATCAGTGACTTTCGACGAGAGATGAGCACTGCCCCCATTCTGATTGACGATAGCCTTCGCTTACTCCATGTTACATCTCGCTCTCATTTGATCACTGTACTTTTGGTGCGGGGGCAGCCGCTCTGAGAACCCGGATCGCATGCAAGAAACAATCCCCTGCATGAGCCCCAATGGTTCACGAAGACAGCGCCGTCGGACATTCGCAGCCTATCGATCACAGAGAAGGGGGCGAAAGGACTGTTGGAAGCACACGAAACCGTAGCACAACGTGCTAATCGATGAAGGAACTTATCGAGCGCTTGCCGATAAGATGCACATGGATCCTTCGGCAATGATGGATGAGCCACGCGGACACTTCAAGCGCTGAATCGTGCCGTTGCGATGTTGGATCCCGCGATCGTTTCATCCCTGCTCATAGGGCTGAGGTAGGGTTGCGATTGGAAAGCACGAGTTCTTACCCCGTGCCCAAGAATAGTCGATGCGAAGGACACAACTTCAGGGGCTGGAGGACTCACTGAAGACAAGATATCACTGAAGATGACTTACTCCGCATAACAAAGCAGCTTCGGTCCAGGCTCGTCCACAAGAGTCATATCGAGATCGTGAAATTGCAGACCCGGAGATGATTCTCAGGGTCTATCGAGGGGCTATGTTTGTCATCGGGTTGGAGGATTGAGGCAGCATTTCCTTTCTTTTAAGTTGACATGTAAGCAGATATCCGATCACCCGTCACCTGTAGATGAACCTGGAGGTTTCCACGGAGGCTTCTAAAGAACACGACACTAGGCTGACACATATAAGCGCGAAGAATTTGCTGGGGATATTGCGCGCCACAGCCTGACAAAGAGCGTCCTTGATAGGGCCACTCTCCGTCGCCTCAACGTCGTTTCGACTTCGGCTCCAGAACCAACTTTGAAGGTTAGGATAACTAGTCCATAGATATTGTTCCAATAAGATTGGTTCTAGAGCAATCAAGTAAACCAAATCCTTGGTGAAAATACAGTTGGCTAATAATGAGATCAATCGGACAGTAGTGTGTAGGGAGGACGTGAGGTCCAATTTAAGTGGGCGGTCCCAGCGTTCACTAGTGCTACGGCGCTAAGCTACCACCCGGGAATGGTTGTTTCAACCATTATCGCCAAGCATCGTGACATCAGCCACCGGGATCTAAAGGCTGTTGTAATAACAAATATCAAAGAAACTCCAAAATTGAAAATGCATTCATCCAGGGATACCGTTCAGGAGGTGTTGCTCGGTGGAGTCTTTCCAGTGAAATGCCTTAGCCAAATAAGGCAAACCCACCCAGTCACTATATAAAGATACGGGACCTAAGAATTGAGGCTCAACTAGTCCAAAGTATAAACACCAATTAGTTCTGCCAATCCCAATTCGCCGAGCTATATACGAGGGGAACACCTATAACACGATACCTTTATACAGCGACCGCATACCAAACACTCCCCTTCCGCTCCGCATAAACTTATCTCGCTTATGTACTCCACCCCCATAGCCTCGACACATTTTCCCGCCTTAAAACAAAGCTGTTTCACACCCCAAATCATCTTAGTATCACACCATCCGATCCGCTCAAACTTCTTTTGATATATATCATGGTTATTGTATACCCTGTTAATGGGAATCATATTGCACCAATGCGTCGCACTAGACAAGTCTGCTGGCTCCATGAATCTCTTGATCCAATCTCCCAGAACGGAGCGGGCACACACAGTGCATTAGATGGGCTTGGAAATCCAGATTCGGGTCTTATATACGTGATCCGCGGGGACCCGGATTTTGGGTTTGGAGGATAAGACTGATAGGGGTCTACACGGAGCTTGCGGATGCGAATATCGCGATCTGCTGGTGGCCTGGATGATTAACCAAGTAAGACTAAGGATGACGGCTTTCTTGGATGCAATGCGAGCTGGTTCGAGGGTGCCGGTGGATGTATAGATATGTAGAGGCATAACTCCGACAACGTTGGAATTACACTTGGACTACTGGTAGCACTGGGCAGTAAAGCGAGCGGTGCCCATGAAGATAGCATCAAGCCACATAGAAGTAGCATTTACGGGAGCGCTCTGGAGTTGAAGATCAACCTCACGAGGCGTCCATACAAAGCGCAGAACTAGACGAACCTCTTCTCGCATGTAAAAGCAAGCCTCGAACAGCCTCAATCAGTCATCGAGGCTGACTATTAGCAATGATAATCGATAACCCGTATCGCTTCGAAGTCAAGAGGCGGAAACTACATCATTCCATGCATACAAGCAGTTAGTGATGGTGGTGACCCTGGTCAGGTTACGCAACCGAGATCAGCAGCTCCACCATCGAAGTTATACAAGGGTTTGGTCAAAAAGTGAGGCCGCGCCAAAATCTCTCGGCGTTAGACTTGCAATGGTCTCTACAAGTGTTGCGATCGTCAAAGCTTAGGCGCGGCAATCATTCCGTTTTCTATCTCGTTGTTTAGTCATGGGGATCGACAAACTACTTGGTGCCACCAATCCGCCACAACTACCTACTGTGTCATGACGCTAAAGACATTCCAAGGTTGCAATGGAAGATCACGACTAATCATATCAGATCGAAGATTCTTATGCTTAAAAATTATAATTCCAATAGTCTATTGGTTCCCTTTGTAAGCAGCTGACATGTTCATGGTTTCCGTACCGAATGTAAGCCCGTGTCGGAATATCGACTGAAGGCGTCTAGACGTATGGAGATGGAGCATCAGCTGGCTATGAGGGAGAGCGGGCGGTGGACCCTATTGCCCCGCCCTATTGCGAGAGATTGCCAGGTTTCTGGCGGAAGATTACATGCATACACTACAAGTGTGTAAGGTATGGCGTCGGATTGCGTCGAGATACAATCAGGTGAGAGGCGAATCGGCCTCACAGGATTCCGAGATATTCAACATTCTTCGACGGTAGCCATGACTAATGACCACTGTACCGAGCTTGGGGGGTAGTGGCCACGCCCTCTAGCTTCGAGCGCCTAGGAGACTTCCTATAGTAAACCTATCCAGGTTATCCATATCGGTGTTTCAGCTTGATATGATCAAGTTCGATCAATATCCACCACGTCGATGCCTTCTTCCTCCCCTCTTCTTGCGATCTCCGCCATGCCAATTGCCTCTGAATTTGTGGCTGCCCGCAAGGTGTGGGTTGCGCTCCTCTCGTTCCCGCTCTTGTTCCTCCTCTTTCTCGCGTTCCCGCTCTCTTTCTGTCCGCTCCTGTTCCAGCTCTTCTTTTGTCTTCTCCACACGAACCTCTGGCTTCTTGAGATCTGTGGGAAATCTGGGGTGTGCTCCGTTCTTGCAAGTCTTGCCCTCAGGACAAAAGCCCGCCAGATAGTACGGGCATAGCTTGTCTTTTTTGTTATGTTTGAGTGCACAATGGGGACCTAGCGGACAGAATCCACGATCGTAGTGAGGGCATGGCGGTCTTTTGGACTCTGGGTCGATGTGAAGATACAGGCAGTCATCACCGTTGGAACACGTCAGTGTGCGGAGGTAGTAGGAACACTCAGGCATCCGGCGCAGGTTGTATTCGTGAAGAAACTCGCATGTCTCTCCTTTTTTACATAGTCCACGCAACCAATGTTTGCAGACTAGACTGTGTGTATGTGTTAGTTGGTTGTATATGGATGCATCATTACCACCAGGGTATGCGATGGGTACGTACTTGTTTTGCGAAGAAGAAACATGATGTCTGTCAGGGCAACTACTTCCTAGAGGACAGTGCCCTTGCATGTATGCCTTGCAGGCTGGACGATCAGGATCGAGGCCAAATCGGTATTCTCGTCGGAGAAAGTCACTAAAGTTGAACTCATACGTCGGCTTGGAAGGCGGCTCCACCACCTGATCCGTCACGGCAGGATTCTGTACTTCAGCCGTCATGGCAAAGACTGGATTAAGAGGAGAAGAAAAGACTATAGAATGCGGCCTATGTTGGTGGCCTTCTTAGACGAGTCTAGGAGGCACTGAGGGAATGAGACAGCCACGGGCGGTGGCGTCTTGGCCGGAGCTGCGGTGGGCTCTTTGGGCACGATGACGGCTTTGCAGGGTCGGCTCCGAAATAGGAGGTGCAGGAAAAAGCGGAGGCTGCAGGAATGCACGACAGACGGACGATCTAGGCGGGGTTGGGTGTGAGGAGAAGCTGTCTGTGGAGTGTTGTCGTTGGGCGACGAGGTTATGGTGAAGAGGGATAGTCTGCCAGTAGCGGGACGTTTACTTTAGCAAAGCCTTGGCGCAGCTCTCTCCCTTGTCCTGCTTGTGTCCCTCCACCCTGACGGTGTTTGAGCGTCGATCTTCAAATGCGATGCGCCATGCAGCCAGCCCGCCGGGGTCTCGCTGCTACTGTTCCCATAATCTCTCGTGAGCCATGAGCTTTGAGCCTTGGACTGATGCGGACAGAATTCCTGGACTACCCTTGGTCCCCTTCCCAGGCCGAGGATCGGCTGTATACAGCAATATCGCGAGACATGGGGATATGGCTATGGCTGCCAGCTCACTACTCACAACCTTCACTCGACGCGGCCGTCTTCCCAGTGCGACTAACCCTTCCATAGTGGCTCCTATACCCTTTTTCTTCCTCGTGGTCGCCTCCCGCCAGGTTCTAGGATGCCCGGTTCTGGCTACTGCATGTGAGCGCTCAATACTTCCCTCCTCGTCTCCTCCTCATCGTCTGCTCTGCCCTGCCATGCTCTGCCACTCCATGGACCATCGATCCTCTTCTCCCCCATGTCCCTTGGCCGATTATCCGCCATCGGTCGGGAGACTCCCCATGCTCGCTTCCCAGACGCTCCGCACCGTGGGACTCGTACCTGGCGGTGATGCGTCGTTCACTCATTCCCGGGCATGCTCCCCATTCGCCCTCGCAGGCGCATGAATCAGCAGTGCTGCGCATCCCCCGTGCCCTCGTCCAGCCTATTCGTTTCTCCGGGACGGCATAGCTCATGGCTGCAGTTCTTCCCCAGTTTCACCAGCTACGCCAGGATGCGCCGAAACCATGTATGGGACGGGCCTATCACGGCCCGTAGGTGCGGACGGTTCCCAACTAGTCTTCAAATCGCTCTCCATCCCATCTTGCTCAGCAGCTGCTATCCGTACTGGTCATATTACGCGAAGTGGACTGGTGACGCCGACAGCAATCAAACCTGCCTATGCGGAGCACGCTTTTGTCATTGCAATGGAACTGCCCAGCCTACTCAGACCCCATGTGCTATCATCCTCGAGTCGATCCTAAGCCTTGTCTAGCATGGCGTCTCTGCATCATGGGCCTTGCCCATTTGGAAAGAAGCAGGACATGTCGCTGGATTCCAAGATGATCAATAGACGATACAAACACGGTGCTTGCCGCCGCCTAGGCCTCCACCAGATTTATATACATGCAGGGCTGTCACCGCGCCTCATCCCGGAGGCTTTGCCTTGACACCGCAGCGCAAGACCATTTCTCTTCTTTCCCTGGTCACATTCCCATCTCTCCCGGCGTCGTACAGAAGAGAAGGCGCACATGGCAGCAGCTGTAATGTGACGGGGGCTATTTATGATTCCTTCATATCCACATGCACACTGCCTTTGAACTTGTCGTCTTTGACCTTCTGCAAGAACAATCTGCCCTCATTTATTGCCAGACCTTCCCAGAGCTCCTCCCACCATCAGTCTTACACTGTTCGCCTCCCAGTGTGCACTGACGTGCAGCAGACCTAAGACGCAGCTAACGCATACGACGGTTAGTCTGGGTGGCTTCCGACCAAAATGAGCCGGAGCCGGACTTACCCCCCACCATTCTGTGGCTACGACACCGACTTCCCTACACCTCTCCAAAATATGTACTGGAACGCTGTCTACTACCCCAACTGGCGTATATACCGCAACCAGCCTCCAGTCTCTCTCAATTTCGATGTTCTCTCGCACGTATTCTATGCCTTTGCTTGGTAAGGATGACCTGACCTGACCTGATCTGACAATACTGCAAGCTGACAACTCACGTAGGGTAAAGCCTGATGGGACTATATACGTAGGGTCCCGCCCAAAGTTAACAACACCTCAATCCCACTGACTTGTCTCCAGCTGAGCGATGAATGGGCAGACGCACAGATCCAGGTTCCTGGAGACGGTGACGTTCCAGAAACCACAGGCTGCCTGAATTCCTTTTCGTTGCTGAAAAAGAAATATACTAAGCTGCGAGTCGTCCTCTCCGTTGGCGGGGGTGGCAAAGGCAGTGAGCCTTTTGCGGAGGTCGCCCGACATCAAGCCTCTCGGGATCGATTCGGGCAGACAGCATTGGCTCTGGTGCAGCAGTTCGGAATCGACGGGATTGACAGTAAGTCACGAACATCCACCGTGCCCTCTAAGGAAATTCGTTTTGTTGACCACTTCGCCAGTTGACTGGGAGCATCCTTCCAATTCCAGGCAGGGTGAGGATTACATTGGATTGCTGGCAACTCTGCGATCCTATCTGCCAGCCCCTCAGTACACCGTATCATCGGCTCTTCCTGCCGGGGAGTGGGCTCTCCAGCACATCAATCTAGCTCATGCATCCCATTACCTGGACATGGTCAACCTCATGTCGTACGACTTCTCGGGCCCATGGGTTCCCAAATGTGGGCACCAGGCTCAACTCTACACGCCGCAGATTCCGCATAGTGCTGAAGCGGCCATTTCATGCCACTCTGCAGTTTCGTACATGGTTCGGCAGGGAGTGCCACCAAACAAGATTGTCGTGGGGGTTCCGGCTTATGGGAGATCATTTACTGGCACACGTGGGGTGGGTCACTCGTACTCTGGCCATGCAGGAGAAGAAGGCACATTCGAATATAGAGACCTCCCCCGGCCCGGGTCTCAGGAAGTCGTGGACGAGCAGGTCGGCGCGGCTTACTGCATTGGGGGAGATGCGGGCTTTGTTACATACGACACCCCGCAAACTGTAAGGATGAAGGCACGGTACGTACGACAGAACGGGCTGGGCGGGCTCTTCTACTGGACGGGGACGGGAGATGTGAGCGCGCACACGCAGAAGGACAGGAGCCTGGTGTACAATGGGTTCATGGGCTTGTTTCCGCAGTAATGAGGTACACGGCCGCTTCGAGTAATAATGAACAATGCATTTCTTATCCGGGTCCCGCATCTGTCGGGCCTGTTAACGTGTGGGACTATTATGGGAGGTGGGAGACGGGGGTTGATGGTGGGCACGGATGACGACAAAACCCAAGCATTGAATCTAGGGGATATTGAAATAGAAATTACCCTGCTGCCGGAGCGCAGGGTTTTGGACTCTGGAGCGTGTGTTTCGCATAAGGTCGGCGACTGTTTGGTATTGTTTGGTAGATGAACAGGCACGCAGGCGACCCATTTTGGGAAGGGCGCATGTAGCAGTGGCAGTGGAAGTAGCATCCATCGGGTGGGTTACCACTGGGTTAGATGGTTACCTAAGATAATTGGTTAGGTGTATTTGTATGCAGTCCAAGGCATGGCCTGGCATGGGGCATTTGTGGCATGGACCAGCGGGCAGGAATAGTGAAAAGTATGCGGATAGAAATGGCAGGGCTAGACAGGCACGACAGGCACACAGGTGACGGTGCAGTGCACGCCAGGGCACGGGCCACGGTGGCCCTGATTCGTCGCCGCGCTGATTCGCAGTGAACAATATCGCACTTCGCCCACAGCTTCACCCAGCATGAACATTCCCCCATTGACGATATTGCAAGATTGCGCCCTCATCCTCACCCACGCCCTTCTTCCTACCTAGCTGTCGATCGTCCCCCTAAGGCGTCGTCTACTCTTCGTGACCACGCTGGCCAGCAAATCCCACCTCCCCGAGCGGCACGGGTCAATGCATGTCATAGCTGGACTTCATGCCTACACCGTCGGCCTCTCTCGACTCTGGTATGCGCGTCCGCAATGGTTCCAACCTCTGCATGCCCTGCTAAACTATCTCGCTAGCTGAATTCGACCCTGTACAGCATCTAAACGCCATCTTTCTTCATCCTGCGACCCTCGCTTCCGTGCCTGCCACCGCCGAGACCCTCCGCAGCTACCAACATGACCTGGACGAGGACATCGCCGACTTTGTGGCAACCCAATCGGCCTCGGATGCAGACAGTGTGCAGAGGATACAGGCCGCAAAGGCAGAGCTCGCAGAGTTGTTTAAGAAGATCGAGAGCGTGCGCGAGAGAGCCATGCAGACAGAACACACAATCACCGAGATGACGGCTGACATCAAACGGCTTGACAACACGAAGCGCAACCTCACATTGTCCATGACGGCTTTGAAGAGATTACAAATGTTGACAACTGCATATGAGCAGCTGCGGAGCCTGAGCAAGACCCGGCAGTACAGAGAGTGTGCGCAGCTCCTGCAAGCCGTCATCCAACTGGTCGCACATTTCAAGACCTATCGCTCCATAGATCAGATTGCAACCCTGAGCCGTAACGTGGCGGATCTCCAACATGAGCTCCTGGAGCAGATCTGCGAGGACTTTGAGGTGATTTTTGCCAAGGGCGAGGTTACGCAACGTAAAGCCATGCTTGCGGAAGCTTGTCTCGTGATGGATGCTTTAGGCGACCACGCAAGAAGCCGCCTTATCAACTGGTATTGTAACACACAGCTCCGAGAATACCGACAGGTGTTTCGGGGTAATGATGAGGTTTGTACCCCGCCTTTCTGTGAAGCCTATAACAGCCGCAACTAATAATATATAGGCTGGCTCATTGGACAACATCTCAAGGAGATATTCTTGGTTTAACCGTATGATGAAGACATACGATGTGGAGCATGCCGCCATCTTCCCCTCTTATTGGAAAGTGAATGAAATGCTTGCCAACTCATTCTGTGAAGGCACCCGTGATGATTTCAAAGCTATACTACAGCGCTCTATGCGAAGAGGGGATGGTCAGACCTTGGATGTCGATCTTTTGCTCTCATGTTTGCAAGAAACTCTCAATTTTGAGCATAGCCTTGAGCGACGCTTCTCGAATGAGGTTTGTGGATTCTGCCGTGGATCAAACCTGAGCTCACGCGACCTAGTCCCGTTCCTCCATTGATACCATGGCTTCCAGGGATGAGAGATCCCACGGATTCAGTCAAGCCATCTCCGAAGCGTTTGAGCCCTACATGAGTCTTTGGGTAGAGTCTCAGGACAAGTACGTCATGTGCCCGCCGATGCATCTACCCACCCATGCTAATATAGCTAAGGCAACTTGCAACTCTAATTCCCAAATATCGCCAACAACCTCTCCATAATGCAGAAGAAGAGTTCTCGGCGCAAGCCGTCATCCCGTCTTCTACAGAGCTCTTCCACTTTTACCGCCTCACCCTAGCACAGTGTGCCAAACTATCGACAGGCACTAGGTTGCTGGAGCTCTCAACCACGTTTGCAAAGTATCTCGATCAGTATGGCCAGCAAGTGCTCTATTACTTTGTCAGTGAGAAACCTGGTCCACAGGGTCCATCTATAGAGGATGCCGTCCTAATCCTTAACACTGCGGACTATTGCTACCTTACATGCAACCAACTAGAGGAGAAGATTAAAGGCCGAATCGACGAGGACCTTAGGGCCAAGGTTGACTTGCAGAGCCAGGCGGATGCTTTCATGGGTATAGCCAGTGCAACGGTCCGGATTCTTGTCAGGAAGGTCGAGCTCGCGTGCGAACCGAGCTGGAAGGAGATGCGCAATACTCCCTGGAGTAAATTAGAGAGTGTGGGGGACCAGAGCACCTATGTCGCGGAACTCCTGCGCCACGTCAAAGACAAGTCGGCCGAAGTGCTTAAATGTCTACATAAGCAACAATATGCACGAGCATTCTCCGATAACCTGGTAGACCTTATGGCCAACACCTATATCGCCAACATCGTGCAGAGCAAGCCAATCTCCGAAGTCGGCGCAGAGCAGATGCTCTTAGATTCATACGTGCTCAAGAAAGGCTTTACGGAAATCCCCACCCTTAACGACGAGCCGGGAACTGCACCCCCAGCAAGGTAAGAGCTTTATCGCTTTGAAATCGCTTATAGGATAATATCTAATCGTTTGCAGCTTCGTCAAACGGGTGAACCAGTCTATGAGCAAGATTGATCCTCTTCTCAAGACCCTCCAAGTGCGGCCTTCACCACCAGAGGCTCTAGTCCAAGCCTATCTCATCCATATTGCCGACAAATCAGACACAAATTTCAAGAAAATCCTAGACCTTAAGGGCATCCGCAAAGCGGACCAGTCCCAACTGCTCGACCTCTTCTCCGCCTTCCGCGCGTCACCCAACCATGAAAACCTCGTACAAAACAGTCCCCTGCTTACTCCTCTGCAAATCCAATCGGCAAACATTGGAGCGGGGATAGGAAGTTTGAGCAATGCGGCTGGGGTCATGGGAACACCAAGCCTAGGCGGAGGAAGGTTTGACCCCGCTGGCTTCGGATCAGCAATCATGAACGCCGCACGGGATGGGGTTGATCGCTTTGGGAGTCCCGCACCCGGTCAACAGGCCGGTGGCGGGGAGGCCATTGGGACCACCGACAGCGCAAAAGCAAATCTAAACGAGAATCTTAAGAATATTGGGAAGTTCTTCAGGAGGGATGTCGGCGGCTTCAGAGGCTTTGGGAGGAGCGATGAGCCGAAGTGATGAGCTGGAGCTGGAGCTGTACTTGTGAATAGATGGATTGGCTACGTCGTCGTCGTCATCATCGTGGCCGCAGATATCTGCTGTCTAGCTTAGCCAAGTATCTTGAATGAAAAAGAGGGACAACGCGACCCCCCTGCAAACGAAATCTCGAAATGCACGTGATGAGTAGTGCTTGACACTGCAGATGGGATCCACCTACAATAGTCCCATTCCTGATGATGCGATGCATAAAGCCAGTCTATGCTACCTTTCGCTATGACATGACATATCTAGTGCCGCTACACTACGGATTCATTTCGTGGAAATAGTGACAGTTAATCTTTCTTCCATACACAGTACATAAGTGAAGCCATGGCGTGGCGATGATAAGAATCATCAATGAACAAAAGGCCTGCCGTTTCCTTCCTTTCCCATACGTGTTAGATTTAGAATCAGATGGTCATGGATCTGGATCTGGATCTGGATCTGGATATGTATGTATCGCTCAACAAGCAGGAGCAGGTGCTAGCACTTGAAGGGAATAAGTGAAATGTGGAGCTTGTGTTGGGTCTGTGAATATGGGCATGTCTGTGATTGTGCGTGTGCTTATGTCGTTTTCTGATAGGTCATGGTTTTGGTTTTGGTTTGGGGTTAGTTGGCGTGATGACAGTGACGGTGACGATGGTGATAACTATGCTTTGTGTATGCGTGTATGTGGGGGAAATGGTGTGAGATTCGTGGTTCGTGGTTCGTGGGTGGGTGTATGATTGTTAGCTTGTTCATCTAGCACACGCCCTGGTCATCACAGATAGCAACTGGATTGTTGGCTAGCGAGAGATGTATAGACAGATTGGCAGTTGTGGAAACGATGCTGTATGGCAAACGGGTTTGGATAGATCAGAGCGTATTTATTCTCTAACTTTTGGGATTGTAGAGACTTGGACTCTCCTCCTTGGATTATCATATCGGAGAAGAAAGTCGCTTTCCCTCGTACTTGCACCCAAGAGATATCGTAAATCTTCCCTTCTGAGAATACACAATTAAGATACCTGGAAGTAAATCAAGGAGCTACAGATTAGAATTCGGCGGATCGAGAGCAGATTATCGTAGTCTTCAAACGAGAATCGACTGTCTAAGCGTAGAACGAAGTTGTTAAGGTTTTTCCTGCTCCTAGTAGTCGCTCTAGGACCAGCACCTTGGAGCAGAGTCCTATCGTCAAAGTCGAGAAGAGTCACCAGAAGAAACTCTCGGCAGCCAGTAGACGGTACAGCCTAGATGTGGCTTTTTGATTGTTTCAAGCCTAGGAGGTCGCATAGGTCACATAGTAATCGTCGACAGGACCATCAAGAAAGAGAGAGAGATGCAAGAAGCGGAAATCCACCCAGATCTGTGCCGCAGAATAGGGCGCCTGCTCTGAGTGACACGGATGCACAGTGGTATGTGGACTATCAGAGGAGGGTGCGAAACGGGGAGCGGTAGAGGAAAGAAGAGGAAGAGGAAAGAAACAGAAGCGTTTTAGATGAGCTTGTGCTGTTATGAATCTCAGCTTTGAGCATTGAAGATTAAGATTCTGAAAAGGGAAAGGAGACGGAAAGATAGACAGGGGTTAGGGATCGTGCTCAAAGCTGAATGGCCCCATAGGGGGTGATGGGTATTAGACTATTTTCCAACCTTCCACAAATGCCGAACTTGTGTCCCCAGGATAGAGACATAAGTATTGTCGTGTGAGGTCTGACTCCGTAGACTGCCGGTGGCGGGTGGTGAGGAGGTGCATTCATGAGATGCATAAGCTTCGGAAGAGATGCCGGGCGGATGGTGGTGGGATTACGTAGCTGGGTTAAAGGCCTGGATGGCGGATGATGGGGGAAACTGTGAGGCCATGATGAAGTATTTATCAAGAACGATGGATGGATAGACAATTGTCTGCCGATGATCTCTGCTCAAACAAAGGGGTGGTAGATATCGCCTTGAAGAGAGAAGAGAGAAGAAAGAGAAGAACAATGAAGAGAAAGCGAATTTGGACGACACCAATTTCACGTGCCGAACCGAACCGCAAGCCTGGCATGGAGGGCTCTTGCTGTACGCCAAGGGGGACGGGACTCACAGGAGGCCAATCTCATTCAATCTCCTCCTGTGTTGCCCTGTCCACTCCTGCTTGACCCTGCTGTCCCTGCCTTTCCCCTGCCCGCCCCGATCCGGCGGTGCCGCTCTGTTCTGTGCATGTTTAAAAGTTGGTTTGTCTACTTTCTGCCGGGGGTCCCACCATCGACTGGATGCCACTTCGCGCGTCAAGACCCTCCTCCGCCTCTCTACTTCCTGCACCTCAATTATTCCCCACCTGCAAGCCGCCAATGGTCTCGTAATTCTTGTTACAAATTAATCCCGATCTTTGTGCCCTTTCAAAAACCCCTCCTCCGCCCGTCGCCTCCATGTCTCTCCCAACGCCCGTAACCCATCCTAAAATGCCGAGCAAAGGCGAGTCAAGTCCCTTTCCCCCCCAAGGCCAGCGCGTTTTTTGTTGTTCGTCTCGACAGAAGAGCCGTCCTGCGCCGTCAATCCGCCACAAGTCTTCGTTTGCTAACTTTTCTCCATTCTACAGAAACCGCCGCGCACGAATGCGTGTCGGAGGATGCGCTCCAGCATCTCAAATCCTACAAATACTCGAGTGTCGACAAATCCCTGATATCTCGTTACATCCTTAAGCACTACGTACGCTCACCTCCGCCCCACCGACCGCACACCCCATCTGACTTCGAATACAGTGGAATGGCTTTGTTGAGCTTCTGCCGTTATGGCTCGCGCCGAACTTGGTCACCCTCTTAGGTTTCTTCTTCATAATTGGCAACGTCGTGGTCTTGGAGGTTTATGTGCCTGACCTTGTGGGGCCGGTAAGCTACGCATCTCGACATGTCTAGTGGGGAGAAGAAACTGACGCTTTCGCGCAAATAATAGGCTCCGTCATGGGTATACTACAGCTTCGCTTTTGGTCTCTGGATGTAGGTCTTTTGCATGCCCCTTTTGCTGCAAAGTTCTGGCTTTAACGGTACTCATTTAGGTACTCTACCATGGATAACGTAGACGGCAAGCAAGCGCGACGAACCGGGACATCGAGTCCGCTAGGAGAATTATTCGAGTACGTGATTTAGTGGAATCTTGGATACATGGGTGGATTCGCTAACATGCTGGAAGCCACGGTATTGATTCTCTAAACTGCACTTTGGCCAGTCTTCTAGAGGTTGCAGCTGTCGGCTATGGTTGCAGCTACACCGGTGCATTCACCGCTCTCGTACCAGTTTTGCCTATGTTCTTTTCTACTTGGGAAACATACCACACGCATACCCTATACCTGGGATACTTCAACGGACCAACAGGTACAGAACATGATAAAACCACCTCTCGAAAGTGCATACTAATACCTTTGCAGAGGGGCTAATTCTTGCTTGCACGATCATGTGTCTATCGGGTTATTACGGACCTGGCATTTGGTCAACTCCATTGGTTAAGTTCTTCCCTTCGTACGAGGCATATCTAGACGATATCACCTTCAGGGACCTCTGGGTTCCAATAATTCTCGTCACCTTCTTCATTGCGCATCTTCCGGCTTGCGTGGTCAACGTTGCCCGTGCCCGACGCGCCAAAAACCTTCCATTAGCGCCACTGTTCTACGAATGGACTCCGCTTGTCATCTTCGTGACCTCGACCATAGCCTGGCTTGGCTCGCCCTACTCATTCATCTTGAAGGACAACCACCTCGTCCTTTATTGCGTGACCATGTCTTTGGTCTTTGGCAGAATGACAACAAAGATCATCCTCGCCCATCTCACTCGCCAGCCATTCCCGTACTGGACAGTCATGTTGGCACCCATGATTGGAGGCGCTCTCTTGGTAAATCACCCATACTTTACCATCACTAGCACCACGTTTGGTCCCATCTCGGCGAGTTTTGAATTGTGGTACTTGCGAGGCTATCTCGTCTTTGCTGCCATTGTGTACGGAAGGTGGGCGCATTTGGTGATTACGAGCATCTGCAAATTTTTGGGCATCAACTGCCTGACAATCCCATCCAAGCCCATGATCAGCGAGAAAGGAGCCAGAACAAACGGCAATGCCAATGGAGGATATTCAGAGAAGGGAGGCCGACAGGACTAGGTCCTGACCACAACACTACCCATCACACTACACCGATAACGAGCCCACCAACATCTATAGACCGCGACCATGTCCTCGTTGACCGGTAATGACGAGTACTCCTTTTTACTTCTCTTCGTGCACATATACGCATGCATGCAAGACGGCGAAGCCGGATTTTTGCCCCTTCCAACAAACTCATAGACTTTCCTGGTGTGGCTGGCGACTTTTAATCCCTCATACGGGAGGTGCCCGACACGACTGAACGATAGCGGGCGCCAGTTCTACGTAATGTTTATATCCTTTGGGTGCTGGATGCCAGAGCGTTTTTGTTTTTACCATTATTTGCAATATTCATACACTTTCCTTGGTCCTTATGATCAGGAGAGTCGGGGAGGTCTTTTGGTTGGCATTTGCAGAGTTGTTTGCAACATTCATTGTGCATGTGTATGCGCACACGACGCAGGCCAGGTAGAGAGGTGACATGGCTATTCATCACGTTGGGTTTCAACACCTCTCACGGCTTTGGTCTACTACATGATTCAGGGCCTATCCTCAAAATTAATTCTACACCTCCCTCCACCAACATCAACAGCCTATCCTATATCCTTCTCTCTACTTCGAGCCTAACCCCAATCCGCTTGCCTAGACATGGATCTGGCCATCGCCTCTATTCTCTCTCCGACTCCTCTATTATCACATAGAGAAGGGTCCGCCTAGCTGCTTGTTTGGATTGCACCACAGCATAGCAGGAGAATGAAACGAGAATTAGTAATTAAATCCAATCCAATCCAATCCAAGTCAGACACAGCAGAAGAATCTGAAAATCAAAAATAAAGTAGAATAAAGTAAAACAAACTTGATTATTATCCCCAACTTGTGTATGGATCTATATGTTTTAAAAAGCGTTACAGCGATGGAGAATAAGTCGATGCTAGAAGTGAATAATCGCGGAATGGGGTATGGTTGCTCCTTTGCGGTCAGGGTGTGAATATATGAATGCGTGGATAGATAGAGGTGAGTATTGTCCAGCCAGTATATCTATAGCAGGCTACAGAGGCAGATCTTGAAGACTGATTAGGCAGATAAGATAGATATTTGCTTGTTTTGTTTTGTTTTGTTTTGTCGTTGACGTCTTGCGAAAGGTGCTCAGCCACGTGGCTAAGCTTATTTAGCCACTCACTACTCAGCTGGCTACCTACGGAGGTAAGGCTAGTTCGTAAGATGGTCTAGTGTACACATAGAGTAGGGTAGGGTAGGTAATGCCTTCACAGTAAGTACCTTATAAGTACTTTATAAGTACCCCAGGTTAGTTAGGACCAGGCCAGGCTGCTACTTACAAAGGTACAAATAGTTACGGTACAAGCACACACACACACACACACACACGCAACAAACAGTGCTGCAACAGGCGACATTCAGCGAGATCAGCCTCGTCTCATCCTAAGTATGCCTGGTTGTCGGGTTTCGTTTCCTTGTACCGCTTCTGGATTGGATTCTTGTGATTTGCCTCCCTCTGCGCCTCGCTCGCAGCTCGCTTCTGAGCAGTGCAGTGCAGAGCCAGTTTCGGGGGCTGAAAAATAAAGGATGCGGATGCGGCCTTGAGGCTTGGGGGCTGAAAACCCTCACCCAAAGCGTGCGTTGCTTGCTTGCAGCTCAGGTCCGCAGCCTGCCTGCCAACCCTACCCTGCGTGCGTGCGGCTGCACTGCACTGCACCGCACTGCATTTCACTGCACAGAATAAAAGGGTTGGAGCTGTCTCGCGTCGGCCCCGCGATTTTCCTTCGTCTCGTTTCGCTCTCGTCTCGTTCTCTTTGACTAGTCATATACGCGGTTCCCGTCGTTCGTGTGCTGGCGATAGCTTTGCGAGTAGGTGGATAAGAAGATTTGACTTTCCACCTGCACTCTCGCGACCTACATTATTTTTACCCATCTATTCATATCCTCACACCCATCCATCCATCCAGCCATCTATCCACCAATCAGCACCACCACGCCGGGCGGCGACATCGCCGTATCGTCAGTACCCACCAACCCGACCCGCCGCCATCTAAACCATGGTCAAGATACTGGACTGCGCGGGATATGTAGCAGATTGCAAAACGAAGAATCAGAAGGTGATAGCAAATCCAGATATTGCTGGTGTCGGGGTGAGATTTTGAATTTCTTTTTCTTCTTTTGGGGGCTGGGAGTCTCATTCTGTGACGTTTGCTATCTTCGCCCCCATTTACTCAACCTTCTCTTCGTTCTTTACAAAGTAGAGCATGGTAAACGCAGCGCGGTACAGTGTAGAAGTTGACTTTCTATCCCATAGGTCATAGTAGGGTTTCTAACGACAACATGCGTCGCCTTCCTAATCGCCTTCTCCGTTCTATTCCTGGAGCGATATTACAGCATCGTAGCACTTTACCGGAGGCTCTTTCGACGAAGGGGGAAAGATGGTGATGACCATGCTGGGGATGGCGATGGCGGAGGTGTCTGGGAGGACGGAGATGCGATCGAGCAACTGGATGATGCGTCGTATTGGCGTAGTCCTAAGTTTTGGAGTCGCGTGTTGAGTAAGAATTTACTGGCTTTTAGTGATACGCAGTTGCTTACTGGGCTTGTGAGTTCCTCTGATTATCTTATTACATTTTTTTGCTCGTCGTCTCTTTCCATTGGTTCATTTCTTATGACATCTAGTGCATCCATTTGGCTCGTGGTCGAAGGAAAATAGTTTGGCGTAGGATGATGATGAAAAGCTAATATCTTCCTTTCTTGCAGGCAATCCAATTCACGGCTTTGCTGAAACACTGCGAAATCTCAGTCTACCACTTCCAGGTCGTCACCGAGTTGGCGTTTCTAACGACAGTCACGCATCTACTGACACTGGTCGCCCTACGTGACTACTTCGTCAAGTACAAGTGGATCAATCTCCCTCGCATCTTCTTCATGTTGGGTAACCTCGGTTTACTTGGATATACATCCTTTATCGCCTACACGTACGATTTAGCTGGTCTCGACCTTTCATTCAAACTGGCTTGCTATTTCCAAGGCGAACGACCCAGGCTGGCCGCGGCTCTTGGAGGGAAGTGGGCCGCATTGCTGATCGGAGCTATTGGAGGCCATGTTACTATCATGTTGGCCATGTACTTTCTCAACAATGACGAGTTGAAGCAAAAGTATAAGACGCTCAAGTACGCCGGGGCCATTTTCCGGACCTGGGTCATTGCGCCCGCGTACGCGACGTATGGGATTGTCATGGCAGGGACTTCGCTGAAGGAGACGCAGGCTTTAGGCGGCGTTGCTTCTGTGGATATCGATGAGCCAGAGGATGAATGGGGGTTTGGGCAATTTCTCCCCGTGCTGCTACTTGCGCTTCCTCTCTTTGCTGGGTGGGAAAGCTTCTGGGGTGAGTGGTCTCAACATATTTGATCCTTGGTTGTGAGCTTACAATAGTGCAGAGGAAAAGGACGAGGACCGCCTGAACAGGTTCCGGAAGTCACGCCCCTCCCAGGCAGGAAGTCGCAGTATGCTGAATGGGCTGGAGATGGACAGTCTGCCTAAACACCATGTACGCCGAGGACGAGACGGATCCCGAGAAGAGAGGACCATTGCCAGCAACGGTACGAGTCCACTCAATACGCCCAGGCACAGATCAACGTCGCGAGTTTCGCTGAGCCCGCACCCACCACCTACTGGAAGTCCTGGGGTGAGCCCACTCGCTGCCCCCAGAGTCAGATCGACATCTCGTGTTTCTCTGAGTCCTCACCTCCCAGAGACTTTTCCGAGCCCGAATCTGTCCGTTCCATCCCCAACTGCGAGTCCGAATCTAGCCAATCCGTCGACAAGGTCAAGGAGTCCTTCGTACTTTGTGGTACAGAAGCCTGCATCGCCCGAACCGCCGGCTTGATCATAACCTGACTATGCAATGTGTTGTTCTTCGGGGGTTGTTTTGGAGAAGTAGGGAGTGGTTGGGTGCTCCTGCCTTATTGGCTTCCTTCGCCAGACTTGGCTTCAAAAGGAGCACGATACCACCGGAACTCGACATCCATCCCTTCCTCTCCAAGCCTCTCTCTTTTTGTCTACAACATAATTGTTGATCCAAGTCAGTAATCCGTTGTCAATCAATCATCTTGGCTCCCTCTCATACACCATCATTTAGCTAAGAATCCGCCACTGGGACATCACCAACCACACCAACTTCTACTTTTCTTTCGAGCAGCACTTTAATCCACACCAGTCGAAATGAAGTATGTGCTGCATGAGTCTGGACTGGACTTTGTCCCCAATTCCGGCGACATAGAGAACGAGGTGGCTCGACCAGCAAAACGACGATATTGGAATATAGCAATGAACAGGTACACTGTGGTATTGGGGATCAGGATTTATCCTTTCTCGTGGAAAGAGCGTGGACGTTGGTATAGGGTGATTTGGTAAGGGCCAGTATTGTTTGCGGGACCTCACGACATCCTGTTACCGCGTACCCAATGCGTAGAAATTGGTTTCGCACGTCGGCAGCCCTTTATCACTCTGTGCCATCGAACAAGATGGAGGAGTATTGATGACGATCATGTCCGTTGATATGTTGTAGACAAGCTTGTCTGAAGCTGAGGAGGAGGTAATTTGTGGTTCCACTATTACACGAGAACTCATAAGTTGTCAGACCGAAATCCGCGCCTGCATCTAATGGATCTTTGTACATTGGGGCTTTGCACGAATCTGAAAGTTACAAATGAGTAGAATTGGCTGCATAAAAGATTAGTGGAATGATATTGTGGTGCATAGATTAGACAGTTATACCCATCTTGAATTTGACATTGGAAAATTATGTATCCTTTGCAGGTCAACTATACACCTGATATTAACTTCCCCAAACACAACTCACTCAACCGTGAACGTACACGGCGTCAGGAAACCCCACATAGACCTCACCCAATGTAAGCAGGCTCGCCGGGAGTAAGGCCAGATTCGGCTCTCCCCTGTGGAGGCGATCAAAAATGATACGATGCCCCGGTCCGGGCCACGAATAGACTAATTAGCAAGAGATTCTTGGAGTTTCTTGGATCATAGTCTGCATGGATACTGGGGTAGTCAGGGGGGCTAGGCAACGAGGTTTCGGGCCGTTTTGAGGGGGGTGGGTTCGGGGGCGGGTGGATGGAGATGTGGGTAGCTGTTGTATTATTACTAGGCATGCTGATTCGGGGTGTGTATGGGGTCTACGTGAATGTGTTAGGGAAAGATTGATGCGGATGGAGTATTTGTTATGAAAATCATGTTGGTCAAGAGCTCTCAGAACACAAATGATTGTGTCTCAAGGAAATCTTCGCATCAATCACCATCTACGCGAACTTAGTAAACACATTGGCAGTATCTTGTCAGTAAGTGAGGGAATTTTCTCCCTCGCTTTTGGCCCAAACACTTGGAATCGTCTAACGTTTGATCAGTATCAACATGTCCCACAAGTTAAGACTAGAGATCTCGGCGGTGCAGATAGGATAGAGCCAAATTCTTAAGCCGCAGAAAGGCGAGGAGGCATATGCTAGTATTGTGTGGCAGCAGCTATCTAGATGGAGCTGTCTAGCCAATGGGACCATGACGGGTAGATGCGTGGCCCCGCTAGCTATTTTTTTTCTCCTACCTTGTATGCCGGGTGCGAGATATGGGGGAGTCGGAGCGGAGAAGATTGCCAATTGGAATGACTGATGTGATGGATTCGATAATATGTATGCCGGCATCGGCGTTGATGGGATGTGATAGAGCCAAGTGGGCCGGGAGCTCCACGCAATTTTGATGTTTTGTGTGCTGATACGTGATCTGGATCCAATAATGGGGGCCATGGTAGCTTAGGGAGTAAGCCCTGGAGACGAATGGGTCACGTGCATTCATCCGCTAAACCGACCTAGGCCTGTCTGGGCTGAGGAATCGGAGTTATAGGCTCAACATCAGGGCAGGGCGGTGTCAGGGGCTGCCATGCGCGTCTGGGAGATTTTTTTTCTAGCCTGGAATTCTGCTTTCTAGAATCATGCGCAGAAGAAAGTGGAGCCGCGTTGGCGCTGGTGCTGGTAGCTGCTGGTGTATGGTGTAGGATGCTTGCTCGGCTTCCTGCGGCTCAACTAGTTGAATGAAGAACAAAGGGCGCCTGGTGCAGGTCCCTGATACAGGTCCAGTTGGGTTGCGTCGCGTTGCATCAAATCCCTTCTTCGATGACGATGGAGTGCTGACGATTTTTTCACTGCGCAGCATTCTTCGCATTCGCAGAGCCGCGTCTGACCTCCCCATGCGCCACCCGACGCAAGGCGACGATTGCTCCCACCAAGCATCGGGAGGGCAATGCTAGCAGAGCTTGAGGCAAATAATCCTGGACGTTGGTATACCAGTGCAGGAGCAGTTAGCCAACACTCGCGGATAGGCCAAGCAGGGGAAGATGGCTTGCTGATTCTTTCTTGTGCACGTTGTTGTGCACGCTTCCCCGCATGTCGTTGACCGGCAAAAGCCCGATATGCAATGACGATTGGTTCTCCAGACCCACAGTTGAACTGCTCCCTCTCCCACGCCCTTCGCCATACTAGGAGTAGCATAATCGTAACTCACCCGCGGCCGCCACCGATCCTTCTCCGCTCTTGGAAGGTCCATGACCCTGTCTGACCACTATCAAGTTAGGAAAATTCTGTGTTCCCTAATCAGTGTCCCAATGCGCTCCCAAACACCGAACCCAATACCGGGACTGTGAGCGCATGTATAAAGCCTACCACACCCCGGATTACCCAACCTCTCCCCAACAACCCCAGGATTCCTCTTCCCTGCCCCAGCCAGTGGTTGTCAATCATGAATCGAAACGAAGCTGAGATCGAGAAGGGCCAGGATGGCGGTCTGTATGACAACAACAGTGGCATTTATGGCGACAAGCCTGTACTTGGGGCCGCCACGGTCGCCGAAGCCGCGGGAACAGGTGGCGAAACCCATAGAGGGTTGAAGAGTCGACACATTCAATTCTTGTATGTCATTATTGCCGGTCCATGATTGCTATGGCAGAATTCCGCCACTAACAGTTTGTTCAGAGCTCTTGGAGGCGCAATAGGTACTGGACTTTTTGTGGGTTCGGGAGCTATCCTTGCTCTGGTTGGACCAGCACCATTATTCATGGCCTACCTCTCAATGATGATCGTTGTCTACAATGTAATGAACGTGCTCGCGGAGATTGTCACGTATCTACCTATGAACGGCATCACCATCCCGTACTTTGTCAAACGTTTTGTTGACCCGAGTTTGGCTTTTGCTGCTGGGTGGAATTATTGGTAAGCTTGTGCCATTATCACCGGTTCCATTCGAATAGAGCACTGACATCGACTAGGTATGCCTACGCTATCCTCGTGGCAGCAGAAGCTACTGCCGGAGCTATTTTGTTGGATTATTGGGAAACACCCGTTCACAACGCTGTGTGGATCACCATTTTCCTCATCGTCATTTTGTTTCTAAACATTGTTGCTGTTGAAGTTTTTGGAGAAGCCGAGTTCTGGTTCGCCAGTATTAAATTCATCACCATCATTGGACTAGTCATTCTTGGATTCGTAATCATGCTCGGAGGAAGTCCGAACGACCAAGGTCGACTAGGCTTTAGGTACTGGAAAAATCCAGGGGCCTTTAATCCATACTTAGTGGATGGTTCAGCAGGGCGTTTTCTTGGATACTGGACAGCATTTGTTCGAGCCGGATTCGCCTTCATCACATCCCCTGAGCTCATCGCTCTTGCAGCTGGTGAGACAATCAAACCACGAATAAACTTGCCAAAGGCCGCTGGACGTTTTGTATGGCGTCTTCTTATCTTTTATGGATTCGGCAGCTTCATCATAGGGGTCATAGTTCCGTAAGTATCCTTTGAAGGCCTTCGAAAACAAACTTACTCACAAACGTACAGGTCCGATGATCCCAGCCTTCTGAGTCCAGACTCGAACGCCTCCGCCTCTCCTTTCGTAGCTGGTATCGGTCGAGCTGGTATTGGTGGCTTGAACCACGTCATCAACGCCGCTATTTTGACTTCTGCCTGGTCCGCTGGCAATGCTTTCCTTTACTCGGGTTCTCGTGTGCTATACGGTATGGCTTTGAGCGGCGATGCTCCCAAGATCTTTGGTCGCACCAGCAAGAGAGGCGTCCCATATGTCGCGGTCCTTGCAACTTGGGTCATTGGCCTTCTTGCCTATCTTAACGTTTCCAACACTGGTGCCCAGGTCTTTACATGGTTCTCTAATATCTCCACCATTTCCGGCTTTGTTGCCTGGATCATCGTCATGATCACGTACAGCAGATTCCGCAAGGCGCTCATATATCAGAATCTTCTCCACGCTTTGCCTTACAAGACCCCATTTCAACCATACCTCAACTACTTCATTCTCGGCCTCGTCTCGCTCCTTACCATCACCAATGGTTTCCACGTCTTTACCAAGGCCAACTGGTCCGCAGCCAATTTCCTCGCAGCCTACATCACACTACCCATTTTCCTGGTCCTGTACGTCGGACACAAGATCTGGTTCAAAACCCCTATGGCTATCAAGGTGCACAACATCGACGTGATCAGTGGTAAGAAAGAGATGGATGAGCTGTGCGCTAATGACTACCCGCCTGTTCCTAAGAACATAGTGCAGAGGTTCTGGTTCTGGCTTGCTTAAGGTGGATAGGGAAAAGTTTGGGTTCAAAAATATAGAAAGTTTTACAGACCAATATTCGATACTTTGAAGAAATTTGAAAGGCTTAACGCCAATGTTCGGACGTCGCTACAAAAGTCATCTAAGGCTCGAGTGAGTGAAGATTGTCGTATGTATTGTAAAAGATCTCCCTGCCGTTAAACCCCTCTTCTTCACCAGATCATGCCGCCATTATGTTTTCGTCATATTCCCCGCTCCCCGTCATACGACGTTAGAGTAGGATCAATATTGCTCCGAGGGCCTAGTCAGGTGATTTCAAGTATACTGCACTGGGACTCCTCCAACCTTTTTTCAATCAACCGATTCTTCTATTTTGAGTGATTATCTTATTGGTCGGGATGCCTTTGGATAGCTCCATTGCAACATTATCTCTCGTCGAATCACCTATTACACAACACCACCTCCCATAAAATTCTCTAGCAGAGGGTAAGTAGCTCGGGTTAACATGAGCAAGTCAATTAAAGACCCGATACAACAAAATCTCGTAGGAAGGTGGCTCATATTTAACGCCCACAAGGGCGGGTGCACATATGTTGTTCGAGTAAGGTTCCAATAGGTGGTGCACTGCGCGACTTCTCTTTTTGGGACTGGGCGTCATTTCCCTTACATTCACTCTACTAGGACCTAGCCTCTCTAATTTATTTCAGTGACCATCATGACTTTACTCTCACACCGGCAAGGCAGGTTCATTTTCATGTCAAGCAGTCAAGTAGTCATTACAGAATGCGAAGCGGGACACATGCCTACTCAAAACGAGCTTTGAGAGACAGAGAAGGGTATCTTTATTCCTCCTGCTTCATTACTTTCGATAGGAGCTAACCACAGATACTCTTTAGATAGGATCGGATCCTTGAGGGAGCACATATCGAAAAAAAAATAACAACCTCGATCATCACATGAAGACTATGTTAAACTTGAATGATTGGCTCACATTGAGTTGCCATGAAGACGCTGAAAGTGCCGCATTGGAGTATCGAACTCTTGTTAAAGTGCCAGATCTCTACTGCGAGATTTTCTACTCTCTTCTTCCACTACAAGAAATTGGTGATTTAACACCTCATTTATGCCTACATCACTGGCACCCTGATGTTCTCGACGCCAATCCGACTTTGATCATTCTTGCCCTCCACTAGCTACTTCACAGGCTGTATTTGCCACTAGCGGTGCCCTACCGCCCCAACCACTGTTGTTAATCCGGTTCAACTTGCTAGATTATTCCCTCTCCGAGCTGCTTCCTCTAGGCAGCATCTGTTCGAACTCAATCATGTTTGGTGCCGGGGATGCTACCAGAGGAGCTGTAACAACGTCGCCCAAAACTGCCTCAAAGGGGGTTCTCTTCGGATCTGTGAGCGGGTATCTCGTATGACGAGTATATCCGCGGGCTTGTGTCACAAGATTTCGGGATTGGAAACAGTGGCAAGTACGGAGTGCAAACCAGCCCCATGGGTCCGTAATTTAATTGAAAAGGGCACAGATGATATCACCATACGACCAACCAGCGTCCAAATTAGTACCGATACCAATATACGCCATGACACCCGAACATCAATTTCACTCCCCCAACACACATCAAAGCACTAGGTCTCACTCTCAATCACGATTAACATCACAAGGGAGTGAAAATCAATGACATCAACTACAAGCGCCATGTCAGCTCAAACATCCACACCTAGACCGACTATTACTTTCCCATAGGCTTGAATTACCAAGTTCAGTAAGCCATCGATAATTTCTGGCGGAGCCACTCCCAGTTTCCTCGAAACACTATCCTAGAACGGTTCTGTTTCTGTCAATCTTAATTGAATAGCCATGGCTTTAAATTGGCAGTGTTACACTATACCACAACTTCAGCCACTATACGTCGCGGAACGAGCCGTTGTGTTACACAACATGAACAAGCTTCACAAGCTTCAGCCTCGCGTTCACGAACCATATTCCCAATCGATTCAGCCTACTGATACGACACCGTTCAGTTCAGCTGTAGATCCACGCATCGCAAGTCTCAAACCTCATAGGTCACTTATGATGCATCAGTCCCCTCTCCCGCCCCAAAAGCTGAACCATGCTCGTCTACAATCTTCAGCCACTGGAGCCTAGACCCTACAGCTGGACGATTCCGCAACGATGTTGCCCCAGGATGCATATGCAGACCACATGAACACAGAATAGGTGGGGGGTAGTAGTTGGATCTGTATTTACAAAACGGGAATGTGGTGCAATGTGTCACCAAGCCCGATTGAGTAATGTTTGAGCAGGACAAACTAACATACACTGTACTACGACGCGCATCGCATGGCACATTCAGACGACACAGTAAACCAAATGCTCAGGCTTAGAAGGACTGCGAACTTAATTTGACTTGGACCTGACTGGGCCGCCAACCTACATGAGTTAGCCGATCAACACCAACGCCGCAAATGGCTACGCCAGCCACGTACCGGCCTGCACAAGTGATGTATGTACACATGCTCACCGCTTAGAACGGCCGGCCCATCAATCATCTCGCAATGACTGACACCACGAAGAGGTAACCGGGAGGCGCCCAGCTCAAAAAAACAGAGCGGGGGAAATCCACAAAGCGCTCTTGGGAATAGATATGCCAACGCCATGGCCTTGTTGCGCAACTCTTCTTCTCAGCTCTCGCTCGCTAGCCCAATCAATGCCACTGCGCTGGACTTGTAAATAAGCGCCACAGCTGAGTCGATCGATGGTGTGGGCTATCCCGCTACTGCTGCATGCCTTCTTTCTCCCTTTCTTTCCATAGGAATCGCGAGAAGCCGAAAAAGGATTCACTTTTCTTTTTGGCATGTTTTTGGTTCCAGGTCCTTCTTTGGCACTTTTGTGGAGGCGCTGCGCTGCATTGCTAAAATACCCAGCTGCCTCTTTTTACTTTTTTTCTTCTTCTATGATCGCTTTCTTTATAAATGCCAGCACCTCGCTCGCTCGCATCGTAAATCAATTTTCCGCATTCGCACTTGCCTTGCTGCTCAACTCGATTTTGTCATTTCATCAATCTTTGCCTTATTTTCTATTTCGATCTGGAGGCGGAGGCCGCCCACTTGCCCTCTTCTGTCCGTGGCCTTGCCTTGCTTACCGTAGTACGTGCCGCTCTACTGCGGAGCTAAGTGTGTATAAGGACCCCAGCCTCGCTGGGCATCTTACAGCATATTTCTTGGGTGCTTTGCAAGACTACACAATTATATTTATATGTCGCCACATCGCACGGCCTGTACCGTGACTATTTAGCACAATTTCATTAATTTCGGCCCCGGCAAATACTGCTCGATTAGGACCGAACAAAAGTTGGAGACAAAACTCCAATTCGGCGAAAATGGTGACAAACCCCGATTCACCCTGGCACCGCAGAATCATCATTTGCTGCGATGGCACCTGGCAATCCAGCGTCTCCTCTACGGATAACGTCCCCTCCAACGTCACGCGCCTTTGCCGCCATATAGCCCGCATCGGAATCGACCAAGAAACAGGCCAGCAATTCCACCAACTAGTCTACTACGACAGCGGTGTCGGGACCGGGAACATTTCATCATGGGAACAGCGACGACAGGGCGGTACGGGCGCAGGATTGGCCGAGAACGTCATCGAGGCGTACAACTTCATTGTGCTCAATTACGAGCCTGGTGATGAAATTTTCTGCTTCGGGTTCTCGAGGGGCGCGTACACGGCGCGCGCTGTAGCGGGACTCGTGACTGATATCGGCGTCATTAAACCTGTAGATATGCAATTGTTCCCAAAGATCTACAGAGCGTACAAGACGAATGAGGAGGGTCTACCGTTCAGAGAGACGAAGGCTTGGAAGGACTTCGTGGATGGTAAGTTGAGCAAGCATGGTGCCGAATGGACTAAGAAGCAACGAGAGGCGGGTGTCAAGGAGAGGGCCCAGAGCTGGGAGATCCATCCTCACGGCGATTTGGCGGTTAGTGAGGACAGTCGAAAAGTCAAAGTCGTAGGTGTTTGGGACACTGTGGGGAGTCTGGGTATTCCTGATTTTGCGTGGTTTGATAATGCACGCAAGAGGACCAAGTATGGGTTTCACAACGTAACCCTGAATGAGAGTAAGTGATCAGGGCTCCTTCTACCACGGGGGCAATACTAAGCAGAGACCAGACATCGAACACGCATACCACGCTCTTGCCCTTGACGAGCGCCGCAAAGCATTCCGTCCCACACTCTGGTATATTCCAAAGGATCTCAAGAGACAGCTTGCCAAAGAAGGCAAGCCTCTGCCAGAACTGAAGCAAGTCTGGTTTCCCGGGGTTCATATCAACAGTGGAGGCGGCTCGGATGATGCTATCAAAGACATGAAAGGCGACCTAGAGCGTAAGCAGTCCTTAATCTCAAAATGAAGATAGACAAACTAACGAAGCAATGGTCCAGACCTCTCAACAGCAACATTCTGCTGGATGCTCCAATGCATCTCCCCACATCTCACCATCGACCAGAAAGCCTTCCAGGACTCCATGTCGCAATATCAGCGCTGGCTCGATACAATCAGGTATAATTGCACCTACCACCACACAACATGGGCCGACACCATCACATCCAAGATCCCAAACATCCCCTTCATCAACCCCGCGCCCGCAGACCCGGACCTAGAGCCCCCAAGAAAGGACCCATCCCACACACATCCAGATTTCGACTACGGCTATGGCACAGGCCCGATTGTTGATTCATACCAAGGCATGTATAGACTCGCAGGCCCTTTGCCTAGGGTCCCTGGGGCTTGCAAAGCAGAAGTGTACGACCCAGAAGCGGAGGAGTTCAAGCTAGAAGATATCAGCATACATGGCGACACCCACGAGTACATCCACCCAATCTGCCAATACCGTAACATCATCCGCGGCCCCGAGACCAACTCAGCGCTCCGCGACTTTCAGCGCAAATTCGAGCCCACGGACTCCAAGTCCAAGGACCCGCAGGCCAAGGGTAGGTTCTGGTGGTATCGCAGGTCGGATAAGAATGCGAAGCCGCTGCCTGAGTGGGTGATTCTCAAGCACAAGGACCCGGTCCGTCATGTCAATTTCGAGAGGGCGTGGTACGCACAGTGTGAGAAGCTGAATGCAAGTGTGGTGAGCAAACTCAGGGCTGAGAATATCGAGGGGGATTGGTTGGACGGCTTGGATAAGAAGGTCGATTTTGGAGTCGGTGTAAGAGCCGGGTCAGAGTATCCATGAGTTACTGATTTTACTGGTCTGGTTTTCTTTCCATTTAAAGCTTTCCTTGTTTGGTGTAATTGGCCTTGAGGATCCAATGGCGTCAATATTTGTATTCGATTGGCTGACTATAGGGACCAGTCATTGTGTAAGTTAGGACCTTGTTATTTCCTTTCAATGGACTTGCTCAGCGTCTCGCTCCATTCCTCGTAGAAATGATATTCTTGCCAAGTGGACAAGACTGATATTCGTAGCTTTGAAAAAGACTTCAAAGTTGTGTCGGCATTCTCACCCTTAGCTGGTTCCTCGGTCCCACCATTCCCAATTGCTGTGATTGAGCCACTGGATTGTCGGAATACCTGGCGGTCCCCAACGGCCACAGTCAGTCAGCCCGAACATGATATACCAGGCGTGCCATGACAGACAAAATATCCAAAACCCATGCTGCTAGGCGTCGATGTAGACGATTCCGTTCCAGAGAAGCCAAAACGACTGTCCTCGTGAACGTTAGAGAGAAAGCTCAAAACAAAACTCCGGGACGATCCAAACGTTTTATCTGGGCATGTTACTTGAAATAACAATGCTGATCTTGATGTCGTAAACTTGTCGATCAAAGATCAGAGGGGGATGCCTTATCTCACGCGCAGATCCCAAGATTTTTGCAAGGTTGCGAGGTGTAGATCAGATTGGGTAGATACGCGGTCATTCCTCATCAAAGCCAGCTTAGTGGAGATCTCATCGTGAGCAATTTGGATAAGCGGTATCTATCGAGATAGCGGGTTGGCTCATAATGCCTGGCATTCATTTGAACTCACGCCTCGCCGTACCTCCACGCTTGAGCGGAAGGGTTGGAGCTTGCTAATGATATATAAGATCTCTGGATGAAAGCCGAACCTTAAAGAGCTACTATTTTCAATGTCGCTGGCTGCATCTTATATTATTTGAGCATTTACAAAGCACCATCATTTTGCCTTGGATATGTCGAAGGAGAAGGGTGTGTCCCAGAAATCGAATGAGCTCCGTTTAGTGCTCGCTGCCCCGCCGAAGAGTGTCAGGATATGTCCTCCTGAAGTATCTGTTGGACTTGTTATCATGATGCAAATCTTGCATTGCGTATTAATTCTTCTGCACGTTACTACGCTCCATGGTATCTAAGTACGGATTGGGTGCGCAGAATTTACTGTGTCATGCGCCATGTTGTAGCTCTCCTTATTGGTTGCGAAGGATGCATAGGGCTGAGATCATGGAGGTAACTTAAAATCGGCACTTGTGAGACGAACCATGTGCTAGCCATGAGCGACCAGAACAGGGAAATTAGCTGGTGGAATTGAGAAGCGCCGAGAATAATACGCCAATACGATAGGCGTACAGTTGGAGTAAAACGAGGGGATGATAACGCGCCGCAGCCGAGTAATATAGTCAAGCATTAAGCATCTGTATTACTTGCGTAATCTCATTTGCGGGCGCGAGCCTTTTCTTTTACCAATAATTGCTAGCCTGCAAGCTTTCTACGACCACAGAAGTGTGCTCTGTCCACATCAGCAGGAGCGGTACTGCGTAAATTCCATACTCCAGCGGAAATATCTGACCCTCGTGAGCTACGGCCCGGCTCATTTACTGCCGCTAATTGGATGCATTTATTTAATTCAGCAGCCTCGGATCTTGCTGCACCCTGCGACTGCATGCCCAAGCCTGCAAAAGCGGGTAGGAAATTGGAACACCAAGCTGAAGGCCTATGATCTTGTCGCCGGCCCAAGCATTCCAAGATCCACCATGGCCCGGAGAAGCAGAGTTGCACAGCAGCAGTTCCCGAAGCAGCAAGATGCTGAGCGACATAGGAAAGTGGTCAATGTCGACGACCCTGCATGATGCGGCCGATACGCGGGCAGGACGGCAAACTCGTGGAGCTAGAAGTGATGGCGCAGGCAGTAGAAGGGTGAACGGGTGCGGCTGTGGTGGAAGGTCGGCATCAGGACGCTCTCTGCATCGTGAAGTCGTCTTTACAACGCACGCACCACGGGCATGTCAAGAAACGAGTCAGTCAGCTAGTGGGTCAAGGCCAATAAGATTCCCTGCAAGCTCATAAATAGCGGCACGCGACGTGCATGTTCCCCTGCGCACGGACAATGTTCCTGGCGTTCCTGCAGGAAGCCTCGCCCGTTGCTTGTGAATGAAAATGTCCGGAGAGCAACGCCTATACGGGCTCTGCACAGATTAGCCTCGAAGGGGCGGCGATGCGTGAAATTGAGGTGCCGCGAACGAGGGCGACTTGCTGGCTCCCCTGTACGAAGAATACTTGGTACGGTGAATGCACTTGCTAGTATCCAAAAAGCGAGACCTCGGCGGTGCATCAACAAGGAATACGAGGCGCGGAGGCCCAGGGACGCCGTCGCCCAGCGGGAAATTGTCGCGATGAGGTTTACGGGTAGTGGACCAGTACCAGAGAGCAGCTATGCCAGCTATCGATCACACAGTAGATGCCTCGTATGGGTGTGAATTCCAAGACACAGACTTAGGGCCCAGTATAAGCCCGAACGCTGCAGGTGGGTGTGCGAGAAAGGCGAGAAAAGCGAGTAATTGTGCATCTCCGGGCTAGGATTCGCCTGGCAATTGATGAGGAGTGACGCAGTTGTGCCTGGTGTGTCGTCGACTTGTGCGCGTGGTTGTGTTGTTGTGCGGTCGAGTGGCCGGTGTAAGCAATCAGGGGAAATGACGGGACTAACCTTTTCCGGCGCCGGTTGGAACCGATTGAGCAGACATCGCCGTTCCCCAGACGTCTCTCATTTCCACCCTCAGGCCCCATTGTGCCCATCATGGCCAGTTCGAGCTGTAGCTTTACCGCCCGCCAGCAACGTTATGCCGCTTCTGTCTCCGCATCGCCCGCGCAATCATCTTAGACCCCTATCCAACGCTTGTGGCCCACCGCAGCCCGGCAGGAGCCCAGCAGGTCCAGCAGAACGAGCACTGGGCACTCGGCATGGCGACACTATCAAAACCTCTCGAGTCCCCAGCCATGATGGCTTTCTCTCTTGCAAGGCTTCCGTACGAACCTACAGCCTCGCTATCAAGTCTATCGGCCTCGGTGCCTCGTCACTCGTTTTCTAATTACCCTCCTAATACCGCTTCACTCTCTCAGCGGGCATTCGCTTGCAATAATAATAACTACCTCGAGTCGTCGCTATTCTTAGTAAACAAAAGTCAAGATGAAGGGATCAATCGTCGCTGCTTCGGCGGCCCTCCTCGGGTCTGCATCTGCTGCCGCCGCTGCCCACAAGGCTCATGGCGCATTCCACCTCCGCGGACAGTACCCATCTGAGGACATTTGCACCGTATACACAACTGTCTACGTCTATCCTTCAGGTACAACACCTCGCGATCCCAGCCAAGCTTTCTCTGGTGCGACATTAGGGTGCTAATCGTTTCTCTAGAGTATCCTGTTGTGCCAGTCCACAACTCCACGGCTTATGTCGTGCCCACCTCATCTGAGCCATGCACTGAGACACCAGTCCCAGAGACCTCTACTGAGGTCGTCCACACTGAGGTTTACACTCCTGCTCCCCCACCACCTTACACCCCGGCGGAGCCCAGCAAGGAGGTGTATACTCCAGCGCCTGAGCCTAGCAAGGAGGCCTACGTCCCGGAGCAACCCAGCAAGGAAGTCTACCATCCTGAGCCTGAACCAACCAAGGAGGTCTACACTCACCCAGTCTACACCCCAAAGCCTGAACCCACCCCATCCTCGTCCAAGGTTGCCCCCAAGCCCAAGCCCAGCAAGACCCCAACCTACGGCGGTGACCACGGCCGCATTGTGACCAACGGCGACAAGTGGGCCATCACTTACACTCCCTACACTGCTGAGGGCGAGTGCAAGTCTGCTGGCGAGGTTGCCTCTGACATCAAGAAGATCGCCGAGTTGGGATTCACCACGATCCGCTCCTACAGCACTGACTGCGGTGTCTTCGAGAACGTCGTTCCTGAGTGCCAGAAGTACGGCCTTAAGGTTATCTATGGCATCTTCCTCGAGGCCGGTGGCAGCGGTGGAAAGGGCTGCTACTCTTCTTACGCCAACGACCAGCTCCAGGAAATCATCGACAATGCTCCCAAGGATTCCGTTGCCATGATCATCGTCGGTAACGAGGCTTTGTTCAACAACTACGTTACCGCATCTGAGCTTGCCGGCTACATCACCTACGTCAAGAAGCAGCTCAAGGCTGCTGGCTTCCCATCTGACATTGCCGTCACCACCACTGAGCCCGTCGGCACCTGGGAGGAGAAGGGTGCTGCTCTTTGCGATGTCATTGACGTCTTCACCGTCCAGGTCCACCCTTACTTCACCTCCAAGGTCTCTGCCTCTGAGGCTGGCAAGTTCGCCAAGCAGCAGCTCGAGCAGGCCGCCGCTGTCTGCCCCGAGGCCGCCGCTAAGGGCAAGTACATCTCCGAGATTGGATGGCCCAAGAGCGGCCAGGACAACGGCAACGCTCACCCCGGTTATGCCGAGCAGAAGGAGGCCATCCAGAGCATCCTCAAGGAGGTTGGCAAGGAGTCTTGCCTCTTCTCCTTCCAGGACGACAAGTGGAAGAACCCCGGTGCTTTCGATGTTGAGCAAAGCTTCGGCTGCGCTGAGGCCCTTTACTAAAGTCGCCTCTTTGTTGGGTGGATTCTGCGTGGGAGGATTTGAGACGGTTTGGAGGATGGATAGTTGAGCAATGAGGGTATTCAGCAGACGACCCGCATTTGTACGATCACATCACATCAACGTCGTAGTTCACGCCAGGAGGGAACAGGCTCATGCAGCCCTCGTTCCTGTCCTTGCTCGTGTTCCTTGTCAAATATGTCGCTACGCTACGTGTTTACGCTTTTGCACCATTACTTGCATTGTCTTTTGTTATTATCTTGAGCTTTTGTTTATGCGCCTAGCGATGGCTTTTGTGCGCTTCAATGTCTCAGAACGCCCGAGCCATGAAGAGTTAAGAGAAGGGGTAGTTTCTAGTGTTTAATTTCTTAAACCAGTATCCAGATGCATGCTGCACCAAATATCAATCCAAATAAATAAACCTGTATCTGTCAACACAAAAAACCAAACAAAGCCCAAAATACCATGCTTGAAATCTGTGACAATATGATCCTTGTCTATAACTTCGGTTTATAAGTAACGAGATGTGGTCGAGGTATGGGCTTCCATCGCCCGAGCATCTGACGATCTGCTGGGAGATCGGAGATGGACGAAGTGGTACCGATACTTAGATCGGGGATTTGCGCTCCTACATATATCATATCGCATTTCTCGGATCCATGACGCAACTTCATCCATCATTTTTCTGATGGTAATTATAAAAACTTGGTTTTTTGACTTTGGGCTTCGGTCGCTTGGGCGGTCTCGTAGCGATCGATCTTACCGAGCAGGGTCCGGGAATTGGAGGTTGGAATTGGAAGTGTGGTAGCGATGCTTAATGTCGGCGAAGCTTTGATAGTACTCGCGTACCGATAGAATATATCTGATAAATTATTAGCTATTTTGTAGGTCCACGTCTCTGTGCTGCCGGGGCGATCTGTACAATAATCTTGTTTGGAAGTTTTAAGATGCGATCTGGCCGAAATGCAATGATGATAGTCGCCGCTTGAGGGGTGAGGAATGACTGGCTCCTTTTATCACATAATCACTTTAAAAGTGGCGAGTGATGATGATACACTACTTCACTTCGGTGCGGGTATTCCTCATAGGTGGTATAGACGAGTCGCTTTGCCTATGTTGTA
Organism: Nigrograna mackinnonii; assembly: GCA_001007845.1. NCBI lineage: Eukaryota > Fungi > Ascomycota > Dothideomycetes > Pleosporales > Nigrogranaceae > Nigrograna > Nigrograna mackinnonii. The sequence continues at coordinate 159,201 of JGVQ01000129.1, forward strand.
CGTATTGATAGCTTCTAAGCACACCGGCACCCCCCTTGCCAGATAGATATAAGATTGCACTCCCTCTCTCGCTGCAAAACAAATCCTGAGACAAGTGTTACAAGCGCATAGAACATGCTTAATCATTTAAAGAAAAAACGGTGCTGCTTGGTGCTACCTACCCTATTATCCCACACAGCGACTCCAGATCTACTACAACCGACCTWTACTCTACTTACTAGACATAAACTAGBCCTGCCAATAACCCACCGGGAAATTCACTGCTCCACATCCCAACCTCCCGGCCCTCTCCATTCCACACTCTCGAGCTGATCTAACTTAAAATTACACCTATCCACCCACATCCACCACACCCAGGAACCAGTACACACTACCGCAATCAACAACACACGTCATAACCACCACGCTCTCCTTCCATTCTCGGACCTACTAGATATCTACATAACCCGATGCATGGCACAAGATAACCCACTGCAACATCCCAATCCTACCTCCCGAACATTTCACAGAACCAGATTTGTGAATATGTATATGCACATGCACATGTTTACACGACGACGGTCATGAATCGAAGACCGTATATAGCCTTTCCCTTACAATTAGGTTTTTCTTAGGTTTTTTCTCAATAGAAAAAGTAGGGGGTGTGAAAGGATATTGGTTCAATGGCTGTTTTGGTTGTATTTGGAAGTGATTGTACATGGAAGTGGACGTGCAAGGAAGATGGATACTAGAGATCATATATACAACCGACGAAATGGTGCAAGAATTTGAAGTCAATTGAGGTTGAGAATCACATGAAACATGAGATTTTTCCACCGGGGGTTGTATGGTAGGTTTACTCATGGGAAGGAAACCGGGGACACGTGGAGAGAGAGATAGACAACGGCAAGGTTTGAAGTATGAGTTATATTCATTTTCTCAGTCTGTTCTGAATCTGAATCTGAATTTGAATTTGAATTTTGAAATTGATAAGTCTTCTTCCCACAGTCTCAATCTCGATCTCGATCTCCTTCTTGCAATGATAAAAACATAGACAAAACTGTTCCATGTGACGCTCATCCAACCCATCGTCATCGTCATCCATCGCCCCCTGCACATTTGGAGAGTATGCTGTCGGAGGAATACACTGTTTTGTTTGTGTATGCGTGCTGGCGATGATGCCAAAAGGAAAATACCTCATGCTATCCATCCTCGTTCTTCATGCTGGTTCCCGATCTGATTTGGCCCACCTTTTGGGAAGACTCCTGACGCCTCTTCCGGTTAAAGGACATTCCCAAACGAGTAGTTGGCTTGGTGCCAACGCTGAGAAAGAAAAGTAAATAAAGGCACTGGTACATGGCAAAACCCGGTTTTCAGAGGTTGCTCGCTTCCTCCCCCCATAAGCATGAGTAGAAAGGAATACGCTCAATACCCCCTCATCAAATTAGCATAGATAGTACACTTCTCGACGTCAACCTGCTCCTTAGGATCTTTACTCTCCGGCTTCCCCTTTCGATCACGCTCGGCAATGACTTCAATTTCGATGCGGTTGACTCCATGCACGAGTTTCGCCTCATAAAGTGGTTCGCCTTTCTTCTTACCTCCATCGGTTGTTGGAGTGGTGCTGGGCGCAGTGCCGTTGAGGCCGTTGGGAGCCGGGGGACGATTCACCTCCAAAGTCTTTTGGCCATTGACCGTGACAAAGGATCGCCAAAGTCGATTGGTGAAGGCGACCGGGATATGAGGTACGATTTGAAGGTAAGAGTGGGTTGGAGGTAGATTCATGGTTACGCTATAGCTCGTCTTTTGTTTGTTAGCGGGGATGGACATAGACCAAGGCTTCGGCAGATTGAGCACTGGGTGTGTAGTTAATGTGATCTTGGGGATAAGGGCCTCCTGTGTTGCTAGGAAGAGTCAGCATATCGAGCCAAATGCTTGGGGAAGATGACTTACACTTTAGCGGCGCCTTGCGGAAGTTTTCTAAGTGCGGTGCTAGAGGGGGTATGTAGTGATTTGCTGCATTGTAGCCGGGATATGCACCTGCTTGCTGACCGGCCGGTCCATTTGGATGGGGACTACCGCTTGTAGGCCGTGAAGTACTATGTGGTGGAGCCATAACTGGGTGAGGAGTTTGTGCCGGGACACTCAATCGTTGGCTCTGGCTGTCTGAAGCAGTGCTTGCAGGTCTAATCGAGTTCAATGCGGGGGACTGAACGTCATTCTTAATCCCGTTGACGGCGGCAGGGGAACCTGCTGTCCTTCCATGAGATGTGGCTAATGGAGCTATGGATGATGCTGCCCCCTTTGCTCCGTTGAATGGATTGGTAGATCCCGAAGGAGTTTGTTGCTTTCCAGAAGATGAGGGCCTTGAAGAGCGTGAACCATTCATGCTGTCATGCACGTGGCGTTGCTGGCGTAACAATGCGTCTCCATCCACAATGACACCGGGTGTTGTAGAACTGCGGCCGCCGGGAGTATTTGGGTCCGAACCAGGAGATTGTCGAAGTTTTAGCTTCAGTTGCTGCTTAGGGGCAGCGGACATGTTGAGCTTAAGTTTCGGCTGCGGCGGCTCCTCGACCTTGGCCTTGACCTCTTCGAATCGTTCCTTGAAGTACTGCTCGAACTCCACTGACAAATTATACATGTCACTACCGTCTTCGTTGTACTCCTGTGCATTCTTCCATATTATGCTGACCTCATCCTCGAATGCATTCCAACTCTTTAAAACTGTAAAACCGGTCGGAGGATTACGACCAACAACTCCTCGAACCTTCTTCTGCACAGCGGTCAATGACATGGGCTGTTTGATGACTTGATAGTAGTCTTTCAGACTGCGACTAGGGAGATTGATAAAGGGTTGGAAAATCTGCAGCTCGCTCCTATATGGACGTCAGTACAAAGTAATACACACAATCAAGAGGTATACTCACTCAGGGTCCACATAATCAATCATTTCTGTGATCAATTGCTCCTGGGCTTCTTGGAAACTCAGTCCCTCGTAGTCCAAGCCATCGGTTTCTTTATGTTCCGGAACAGCTGATGCGGATTTGCGAAGTTTACTTGGAGCAGGTGTAGTGGGTTGGGCGGCCGCCGCTGCTCGCCTCGGGCGTTCATTTGTATCAGGAGTAGAGACTGAAGACTTTGGCGTGGGAACAGCGCGTGGGATTGGTTTCCCGGGAGGTACAGCCTCTTCCCCAGGTATGGGGGTGGCCACAGCAACATAGTTGCCATCCCGATAGGCTGGGTTGTGCTTCACCATCCAGTTTGACGCCGTCTTTCTAAGCCTCTCTGCATCTTCGTAAATGAGTGATTTCTTGTCATTGTATGATTTCGCATTATTCACGAGTCGTTTACAATCGCTTTCGACTTGAGCTAGTGAGGGATACAGTCCGCGCTTCAATTTGTCCTAGATAGATGTGTAAGCATGTTTGCTATATTGCCTTGTCCCAATGTACAGCTTGCCAGGCGATGGCAATATCTTGTTTGTAACGGAAGGAGATTATGAAGAACAAGGAAAGGAGCGTGGAGAAGATGATTGTTGGGTGTCGGTGGAAAGATTATGCGAAGGGTTTCGGCGTACCTCAATCGTATCTATAGCGATAGGAAGTTTGATCACTTCGTAGTATTCCGGAATCTCGTCCTATGGAGATCATTCTTAGCAGTGTTCAGGCCAGCGATGCGCGTTTCGGGTGCGTACCTTGTCAGGAAGGGTGAGGAAATGGGTTCCGATATGGCGACCACTGCAACTTGTCAGTAAATATGCCTATGGGTACGGGTATCTGGCAGCAACGGTGCTGTATCTGGAGGCCGTAGCCGAGTCCCGGTGGTGAGGCTACTTACGTCTTATCCTTTGCGTTCCTCAAGCTCTCTAGGAACTTTAAACCCATAGTCGTCGTGGTCTCGACTGTCTCGTTCATCGGCTCTGCATCGCCCTAGTATTCGCATCATGTCAGCGTTCTGGTCTATGAGTTGTTGAAGCAGGCGAGTTTCCATGGCTGCTACCATCATCGGCGGGGCATTCGAGGTGTTGCTGCAGGCGATGGAGGGGGATCTCGCGGAGATGGTGAAGGGCAAGCTCGTCGAACCAAAGCCTCGCGCGCTTCAAGGTCAAGGAGCTCTCCCGCATCTCAACCCGCGCCCTCTCTATCGACACGGCGCACCGCCGATTAATCCTCCAGAATCCTGGAATGGCTGCACTTACGGGCAATTTCTGTCGCTTGGACGGTCGCGAGTCCAATTCGGATGCGGCGGCGCTGGCCGCTTTGCGCTTCGCAGCGCTCTCCATGTCGCGCAAATTGCGGTCGCGTCGGCTTTCTGAGCAAGATACAAACTGTCTCCAGCGCGATCTCTGGGTTGTGGCGGGTGCAGCGATGTGCGAAGATGGTCTCAATCTCAATGCTGAGAGCGCGTTCTACCCTTGCGTAGGGGTTCGTTAGTTGCCCGTGGACAAGAGAGCGCACGGGCCGCCCTCTCGCGTCACGTGTCCCATCAAGGTCGGGAACCTTTGGGACCTCGGAATTTAACCTCTCACAATTCAACGTGTCACATTCACAAGTCAACACTCAACATGCGGCTAAGGCAAGGAGAGAATTTCAAACTTTTTTTCCCACTGTTAAGGTAAACCTGATCAAATGGAAAACCGCTTGCCCAAAAGTTACTATGTAGTATCTAATCAATCGTCCCTGGCGTCTCTTGCCTCCAGGGTATCCTTATAGCGCAATCAGAAGCCATTATAGGAGAAACGCATCCACGACATAATGAGAAGAAAAAGAAGACAAGCAAAGGCACAAGTGGAGTAACGCAAGTTGGCCAGTCCTCACTTTTTGGCCTGCTCGGTCGCGCTCTTCTCAAATTCTGCCTGTGCTTCCTTCTCCTTCATTTCGCGCACCTTAGCCAGCACCACCTCTCTAAAGATGGCGCCCTTGGCCAGTCTGCTCAAACGCCCCTTGCCCCCTCCGAGTGGACTTGGTGACTCCGATGTTGGTGGAGTCTCACTAGCACCAGCACCAGCACCAGCACCAGCACCGCCGTGTGCCGTAGCCGCCTCAGCAGCCGCCGACTTTGCGTCGGCAGGCACATCAGCTTGTCCTGGCGCATCTTCCTCCTCATCCTCCTGCATTTTCAGAGCCTCAATACGATTGGCGAGCTTGACAAGCTCAATCCCGCGTCGGAGACGAGCCTTGGCCACATAGGCGCGGATTTCTGGCAACAAGTTGTGGTCGGAAGCAGTCTTGCCGCTGAGCCAGATGTGTTTGAGTGCATTCTACAAAAGTTTAGTACACCTCTCAAAGAGTAGTCTTCTTGCACAGATCAGGATGAACATACCTCACTGTCAGGTCTCTTGTTAGGGTCAGGCTGGAGCAATAGGGTAATGAACTCCTTTGCATCCTTGCTCACATCTTTCCAATAGCGCTCGTGGAAAATAACTCTGCCGTTCTTGCATTCTTCAATCAAATCTGCGAGATTCTCTGATCGGAATGGCGAGTATCCACACAGTAGTGTGTATGTGATGACGCCCATAGACCACATATCCACCGGCTTTCCGTGGCCTTTCTTCAACATTACTTCCGGTGCGGCGTAGCCAAAAGATCCAGCCATTGTGGTCAAAACCTCATTCTTGGAGTCGAGCATTTTGGCAATGCCGAAATCGGCAAGGACAAGGGAGGAGGTAGGGTCGGGAGAGACATAGAGGAGGTTCTCTGGTTTAAGATCTGTTCCAGAGTTAGCAGACACAGCTGAAGAAGGTTGCGATACCTCTCACCTCGGTGAACTACATTGTTGTGGTGGAGATAGTTGACGGCCTCTAGGACCTGGCGGATTGTCTCAGCTGCGTCCTTCTCGGTGAATTTGCCCTTCTCGCAAATTCTGTCAAATAGTTCTCCTCCGGTCGCGAGTTGGGTAACAATGTAATATTTGTCCTACCAGAGTCAGCGTGCCATTGAAGTGAGTGGATCCAATCTACCTACCCTCGACTCAAACCAGTCGTGGAATTTGACAATGTGTGGGTGTTGCATGCGCTGAAGCATTTCCAGCTCGTCGTATACCATCTGCTCGTTCCCGCGCACGTTCTTCTTCAGGATGATCTTGACGGCTACCTTGCCCTCAGGGCAGTCAGCTTCCCGGACAATACCATATGTTCCAGCCCCCAGTGTCTTTCCGAAGCGGTATCGGGATCTGCGATGGTTGTGTTCAGCAAAATTGTCGCCTGGCGGGGCTATTGGGGTGGCACACTTTCTGTCATAGCTGTCCGGCTGACCATGCAACTTGTTGAGCATGTTGGTAACTGTGTCCATGGTGAGTTTGGCGAAGGGAAGTTTTATGGGGATGGGGGAAAGAGGGTTGCCTACAACTCATCTTGGAGAATTAATGACTGCGCGGGAATTGCTGAGTTGTCAGGCCTCGAGGCTGAAAACCGGAGGGTGTCAGTATCAGGCAGCGCGCGTTGTTTGGTGGGGTCCAAGTCCAATGAGGGGTAACGAAGGAGGAAGAGGGATTCTGGAGCTGCACACAACCTCGTTGGAGGGAGGGAGATAGGGAGAGGGAGTCGCAATCTGTGATGACGAGAATAGACAAAGGTAGGAGATAGGAGGCCTTTCAGGTGATGCGGAGAGCTTCACGCTTCGGTGGTCGGTCGGAAAGGGCACATTGGCACATTGGTCGGGGCACCGTCGACTCTGAGGTGAGGCGGAGCACATGGGGGCGATGCCACTTGATTGGCCCAGCGGCCACATGTCACGTTTTGTCCCTTTGGGGCATCAGCTCGAGGTCGGCTTATTAGCACTATGTAGGGTGCGAAGTGGACAGAAGATGGGTCTGCCTTGTGAACGCCTGGCGTCGACAGCTGCTTTTTCCTATTTGCGTTGGCAATCTGCGAGAGGTCACGGACGGGGGTCGCCAGGCGCCAAGGACGCAAGGCAAGGAGTGCGAGTGGAGCGGACTGGTTTCATAATCATACGCAGATAATACTGCTTGTAATATTTTTTGGTGGAGGGGTGGAAACGGGGCAGGCCAGACCAGGCCATGCCATGCCATGCCAGGGCTGCTTGCTACATAACAAGAATCGCGACGATCTGATGTCATGGGTCGCGCGCCATGCAACTTGCACCACCAGAACGGCAGACCATACATAAACACCCCTTCGCAGGGCTGGCTTCCTCCCTCATACCAGTCTCCTCTTTGCCTAGTCAACTCGCAACGACCGTTCCTGCGTTTATTTCCCCTTATACGTGCCATACTTCTCTTCCATTACCTGTTCGCTATGGGTGCTGCGAAAGTCTTTACAGTCTTGGCTGGCATCATCGGTGTCGTCGCTCTCGCCGTCTATCTTTTCGGCATCCCGCCCGAGCTCAAGCGCAAGCTGGAGAGGGGTGCCTTAAAGACAATGGGCGAAAACAAAATGTCCTACGTCGCAAAGGGTAAGTCTCCTCTATTTGACGTGATCGCTGAACCCCTGCTAAGATCGATTTAGACCAGATCTCCAAAGTCCCAGCCTCAGATCAAGAGGACGTCAAGCAGTTCAAGAAGGGCCTTGGCAATGCCGTTGGAGGCGCTTTGAGCAACCCTCTTGGCGAGGCCACGGGTGAAGCTGCCGATAGCTTGACCAGTCCATTCACCGGCCGCTAAGTGCTATCCGTCCTGCGGACCGCAACGCAAATCAAGGCTTTACCTCCACACCTATATGGGCCTACCAGCCATGACACGGAATGTAGTGGAGTAATGTAGGGGCAATCCTGGTTATTTTCGGAGAAGATTCTTGGGTTGGTTCTTCCTGGTGGATAGAAATTGTTGTAAGATATGGGTATCCTCGAGAACGAAGGGTGTAGCAACGATGACATGATAGAATACGATCTTAACGTTTTCCAAGCGAAGGGCATCGCTTCCAAACAATCAACCAAACTGCTTGCCATGCTATGACTATACCCCAAGACGGGATCTGGAACGCCGTCTTCTTCGTTTTATGCTGAAAGTAGTGCTGCCCAGCCAAGGCTCCTGGCCACCCACCACACAAGCCCAGTGTGTGCAGAGTTACCTCTTTCACTCTCCATTCGCGGTTGCGCGCCTGCATCTTGTCGTAGCCGTACAACAGGAACGTGACGCCGCTCACGACGCATGTATACGCCAAGGGAAGCAACGATCCAGTGTAGACATAGAGTCGCAACATAGAGAAAGCGGGGCAAACAAGAGACAGAAAGCCAGCTGCCGTTGCGACTGTGATGGGACGGCGCCGCTCCCGCCGGCAAATAGGCATAATCGTACTGAAGATTTTCTTCTTTCAATAGGATTTGTGTAGGGCCGAAATGTTGGAAGCAAAGGGCTCCGGAATCGGTATCAAGACAATAGGTGACTGACTTCTCCAGAACAATAGTATTGGGCCGATTAGCTTGTTGAGAGGCTGGTCATCCAATTTTATAGCGACGTAATACTAAATTCGGCTCGAGAATTCTTCAACATTAGCATAAGAGCGGGAGTGGAGGGCCTGGTTTGGCACAGGAAGGTTGGTGATCTGATGCACCATGGCGGGCTGTTTTGCGACTGTCACACTAACCCTCCTCGGTTAGACATCCCCTTTTGTCGCCAGGCGTGATTGCTCAGTCTTTGTATGCTCCAGAATGTTTGTGGTATAAGAGCTATGGATTTTTCAGACGTCTGGTTCTCTGGGTCTCTTCTCTCTTCTGTCCTTTGTGCCTTTGTCTGGAAAGTAGTCTTATCGCAGCTCCGCCCCCCGATCAAGAGCCTGTCACTGCTAGCTCTGCCATTAAATCCGTGGTTTCACTGGCAACCGTGGGAGCTTCGTGAGGAACCGGCGTGGTGAAAACCAGCATTGCAAGCAAGTCCGTGAAAAACGTCAAAAGAACAACAGGCAGCTCTTGGCACTTCGTTCTGGCGCTGTAAAGATATTTACCACTCCACCAACCCGACCGCTCGACACCACCAACACACAACCTGTGGCAATGGCAACCACGCTACTGTAAGTCAGGTTAACTGCCTTTCCGTTCCCCTTCTTTAGGGATACTAACCTCATGTGAAGTCCCGAGTGTGAGCGTTGCAACCGGCAATTCCGACAGGAGTTCGCCCTGGCTCAACATAAACGAGACTCACAATTCCACTGGGAATGTCCGGAATGCACTTACGACGGCCCGAGTCGATCTGCTCTACTCGCTCATTATAGGAAATCAGGGTGCCGATTCGTCTGCGAGGGCTGTGATGGGGGAGCTGGAAGGGGATGGATCACTAGTATGTGCCTGATCATTTGGAAGACCGCCCAGATAAGCTAACTCTTGTCTTTAGACAGCAGAGAGTATTGTAATCATGTTAGCAATGAGCACGTGTGTACAAGCCCTGGATGCGGCAGGCACTTCCACAGCGCTTCTCATCTACAGCATGTAAGGATACAGACTCTACACTTATAGACCCTGTGACTGATATTTCATGCAAGCACCAACTCTCGCATCGAGAAAAGGACATCAAATGCATCGCATGCAAAGACAAATTCAAGACCTATGGCGGTATGCTCATCCATCTCGAATCCGGAGCCTGCAACTCGGGGGTCGACAAGCTGGATCTCAACAAGTCTGCAGCTATATGCTACCAATGGCGCAAATGGACTCAGAAGGAGCACAGGCCGGATCTCATAGAGTACTGTCGTCCAGACCCAGATGAACCTCCTTTCAAATGCCCAACCTGCCAGGCTTCGTTGCCACTTCTGTCCAGTCTATTCATGCATGTCGAGTCTACGGGCTGCAATCAGACAATCACCGGTGCAGTTCTCAAGAAGCTGAAGAGGTGGTTGTGGAAGCGTCATCACAAGGGTACCCATCGCTTCCACGGGCCATTCACACCTGAGTCTGATACGCCGGAACCAAAACCGCGACGCTATGGGGCGCTCTCCGATGGTGGCTTGGCTCTCTAGTTAGAGGATGAAGGAGCTATAGATTCCGTAAATTAGAGGACTAGTAGCTTACAGCACAGGTGCTCTTCAATGATCATCTATAGAATGATCTCTAGCATGGGAAAATGGAGTCTAAGGAGTGATTTCAGAAAGGAATTGGACAAAGATAATGTAGCCACACGGCATGATGTACCCTACAGCAAGCGGATATAGAGGACAGGCGCATCATGAAAACATGCCCTGAGGAAGATATAATCAATACAGATCCTGACTTTGCTTATCAGTTTCCGCTACATTTCGTGACCCCAAGCATACCACATACATATACTGCTAGTAGTGATATCAATCCATCGCTTTGATAAATTGGTGTTGGCACTACCCATCATCTCAACTTATGTGTATTGTGGCTATTCGTGAATTACCTCCACCTTCGAAAGTTGAAACCCAAGAAATCATATTATAACTACGCGATAGCTCCAAATCGACTAATCCCCCCGAATCTCAAAAAGTGAGCAGTCGTTCTCTCCCCCAATGTTTGACACTAACTACTTTTAGACAAAGGTGAGAAGCTTGCTCAAACAAAGGATCACAAGTCCGTTGCAAGATACGGCAGACAGTTTCCAGAAGTTTCTTGGAATCTTTCTTTCAAGTTCGGCATTTTGGGGGATGGAGTCGGTTCCCCGCTGATGAGTTTAAATATACTGCAATCGTCCCACGGATCCAGCCCATGACGATCTGCAAAGCAAATCTGCCTCGTTAGCACCACCACAACTTATGTATGGTTGCCCTCATCTCTTCCTCATGTTCTTTCGCATTTTAGTTATCTGGCCGGCTAATTTTCTTTGCAGAGCACCCAAAATGGCGTCAGTCTGGGACGTAATCAGCCTATACAAGTAGGTATCCTACCATCGCTCCCTCTAATATCAAGATACTGTGCTTATCCTAATACAACAGTGAACGCTGTTACCGCTGTGACCGCTACTTCTCCTCAGAAGCCGCCCTAATGCAGCATGTTCGCGATTCCAAGATGCACTGGGTCTGCGAAGGATGCGACTTCGATGCTCATGATTTGGGTGATCTAGTGGAACATTGGGTCAAGGACGACTGTCTCCATTTTTGTAGAGGGTGTAACGGAGGGCGAGGCAAGGCCTGGGACAGAGGTATTTCTAACACTATTGTTCTGCCTTCCTGCTACTCACTGATGATCTAGACGAGCAACCTTACTGGGACCATGTTAGAAGATATCACGTATGCATAGAGTGCGATTCCCACTTCGGCAGCCAGTCCAATTTGAAGCATGTTGGTAAACTCAATGCCGTATACTTACCGTGCGCTGACTATCATTCGTAGCACATGATTACCCACCAAAAGCCGGAGATCGAGTGTTTTCAGTGCAACCGTATGTTCAAGACTTACAGTGGAATGATCGTTCATGCTGAGTCCGGCGCGTGCAGCTCGAACTTTAATTATCAAGTCATTAATAAAGAGGCGGCTAGTTGTTTTCAATGGTCGAAATGGATAGTTGAGCAATATCGATCGCCTCTCTATTGGGAGAGCTTCAAACCAACGGCAGGAGTCTATCCATTCAAATGTCCGACCTGCCAGAAAGTGTTCCCGAAGCTCTCCAGCCAGTTTATGCACGTCGAGTCTCCTGCTTGTAGTGAAACGCTTTGGGATGGTGCTACCCGAAAACTCAGGTCGTGGTTGAAGAATCGCCTCGATTTAGGTTATAATTATCCAACAAGAGATCGGATGCCACCTCCACCAAAGCCGTCCAAGCCATGCAAGGAAAAATCAACCTCATCGTCCTCCACTGAAATTCCTGCTCCCAAAGCCCCCATTCTAATGAGCGGATTTGCCTGCGTATCCCCTGCTAAACTCTCGGGACTGGTGGACCCACATTCCGAAGATGGCCAAATTGATCCAGCATCCCGGACTCCAGCTGTATCCAAACCGATGCAAAAAGAGACTCAGAAGATACCAACACCGAAAAATGCCCCGGAATACTCCAATTTTATGAGCGACCCTTTCATTCTATCTCATATACGCGATTGCAAAGAAAGTATGATGAAGGAGGACAGCGATGGAAGTGCCCCAGGCTCGCCATATACAGCCCATTGGGAGCCATACAGGTTACGCACACCATCACACGAAGACGATGAAGATGAATACCAGGCGTCATTCGCGTATAAGCTAGCCAAAAGTAAGGCATCTGGGGAAATCATTACCATAGATGATGGCGACTTACCGAGTCCACCATACTTTGTTGGCGAGCTTATATGCCGCCTCGGACACATTTAGTCCAGGCACGTACATAGATGACCTTGAGGAGCGGATCGGGGTTGTGAAGATCTGTGATTTTTCTGGCGTACATGAGGTTCTGTCTAGCTTCAGATACCGCATAGGATCGTGGCTTCAAGCACTATTTTTCCCAAAACAAGAAAAAAACTAAAAAACTTTTTTGATAAAACTACGTAGTTCTCGATATTGTGCTTCGTAAAAGATAGTTTCTTGCCAATGTTGGCCCAGGCCACGGTAACAATCTGATGGTGGCTATAACGGAAAGAACAATTCTAGTTTCTAGTCTTTACACTGTCTCATTTCCCACACTAGCCTTGTCTCATACCTGAGACGATGCTGGAATGTAGAAGCCAACAGTTAGGTCTTACTAGTAAATACCCCATTGCTAGAAGTTCCCTGAATTTGACCTCATCCGCCTAGTTTTAACATCTACCAGGGCCAAATTTTGATATGGACTATATACATAAGGACTTAGAAGATTCATGATTTGAAAACACAATCAACTTCCATGGGAGTTCCGGATGAGGAGGTGACCAAGAAGGTTGTCATGAGGAACAGAGGTCTCCACAGCGAGCTAACTATTTTCGGCTTAGGTAATTTCGCGAATCATTTCTCTCGGCGGGTTGAAGAAACTCTAACCTCTTCACACACAACCACGACAACGTCCCTAACGTTAATGAAATGTTATCCATAAGTGTTTACCGTCATAGCCGGCTATACTGATGACCTCAAAATGTGTCAAGAGAAGCAGTCACGCGATTTCTCCCACAACCGATGTGTTCTACATTGTAGATTTGCTATTGTAAGTTGCGACATGTTTTCTTTCACTCTCCACCGCTCAAATGATGAGTATTTCACATCGACCAAATTAATTTAGGAAGAGCCGGAAAAGGTATGGCCTAGCATCGACATATGCTACGCCGTCGCTGCTTATAAATCGGTCTCTGAGAGACGAGCTTGTTCGAATTGCATTCAGAAACAGTTATGGAGATGAACTTTCGCTGACAACACATTGTCTAGGACCCCCAACGTCGTGTCTAAGCCATCTTCCCGAAACTCTCCGTGCTCCCTTTATCCTATTTGAACTCGAGACCTTGCTTCCTTTGTGAAATCTCCCACGCGCAGCCGAACAAAGATGAAAAGTGTCAGCCTCCACAGTTGGTCTCAAGAGTATGCTCCTAGTACTCAGGAGTTGCCACGGCATATCAATTTTCACCATGCTTTATACAGAAGAGGGATTGTCAAATCAATGATGCGTAAACATGTACAAAGTTTAATCAAAGGTGGTATCACATTGCTTATCTACACAAACGTACCTTATACCGCAACGCCGCTCAAGTCTAAATCTGGCAAAGTGCCAGGAAGTATTGTTGCGCTTAAATCAAAGACCAGATTGGGATCAAACTCCGCCAGCTCCGGCATCAAGGCGTTTAATGACGGTGTGTTCGCAGCATCCATGGCGTATGGCATCGTAAATTGCTGCATGTATTTCTCATTACCAAGATTCAGTTCCAACGCCATAGGGTCGAGACCGTTGAGTCCAGGTAAATTGAGGGGTTGGACGTTCACGTCGAGTTCTTGTCCAAATGGGGCTGGCACATTGTGAACCATAGCTTCCGTTGGCAAGGTGTTGTCGAGGCTTACGGTCGGCTCGAAGTTGAAGTCAAGAAGCTCGTTGAAATCGAAACTCTCGAGATCAAACGGAGCAGCTGGTGTTTGACTGTGACTCGTCTCTTCTGCTCGACTCCTCTCTGCGCTCTCCTCCTGACTCTTAACAATATTTGCATATTCCTTGGGAGTTACTCCAGTCTTGTCTTTGAAAATCTTATGGAAGTATCTTGATGTCAGACCAACACCTTTTGCAAGTTCTTGTAACGTGAGTGATCTTGGCTTGTCTTCCTTGAGGGCGTCTTCTATGAGTGTGCATGCTTTAGAGACCGCGAGTTGCTGTGGGTCTTCGACGAATCCATCTTGAGGTTTGCATCTTTTGCAGGCACGGAATCCATCAGCCTCGGCTTCTGCAGCAGTCTTGTAAAAGCCAACATTGGCCCGTCTTGCCAAACGTGCAGGGCAGGTCGGTCGGCAGTAGATATTGGTCGATTTGACGGAATAGACGAAATGGCCATTCGCGGTGGCGTCTCGCACTGCCAAAGCCCTCCACCGGGCCGCATCCGTGTTAAAAGGCATGGTAAGTAGTGGTGACGGATTTTTGAAGGTTTATTTTGGAGTAGAGAATGGGATTTACGCCTCCTCTGTCGGGGAACGCGGATTACATATGGAATGCTGATGAAAGAGAAAGAGTTGGAGTCAGCTAGTATTGCGATACCTCATTGGTCAATTTCCAAGCATGGCGTTCGATGACGCATTTTCGGCAGTTTCCATGTATGATCAATGCGATGTACGAGCTGATTCATCAGACAAAACCGTAACAAATCAACCTTGCACTCATCTGCAGTGAATCGCAAGGTCAGATGACAGCGTGTTCGTGTCGCGGCGGTACCTACTATTCTGGGCCAGCCGGCCATGGTGGTTGAGCCAATTGTGGGAGGAGCGCCCTGAGGCAATCTTGGAACATTCACTCACTTGGACTGCCTCTCTTTCCTACGAAACAACGTGACATCCATGTGAAGAATGCGCCAACATGGAAGGAACAGGGCCTTCAAAACCTGCGACTGCCATTAAACCATTGCCCCCGAGTACAGCCAAAAAGATTGGAGCCTCTCAACTCCTGATTGATCCTCTCTCGGTAGTTAAGGAACTCATTGACAATTCTCTCGATGCTCGTGCAACCGCCATTTTCGTCAGCATCAGCGCGAATACTGTCGATTCCGTTCAGGTCAAAGACAATGGACACGGGATATCTGGAGCGGACCGTCCGTTGGTATGCCAACGCTACACTACTAGCAAGATTCGTCACTTTGACGATTTGAAAGAAGTTGGAGGCCGGTGGTTAGGCTTCCGAGGCGAAGCTCTTGCAAGCGTGGCACAAATGAGCGGCACCCTTGGAATCACGACTAGAATAGAGGGAGAACCTGTTGCTGTCTTAGTGAAATATGGTCAAAACGGAGAGATCAAGTCGTAAGAAGCTCTGGTCTACCTCCGTTTGAGGTCGACCATCATCACTTACACTTATTTCCTAGGACCGAGCGCGGTTCTCACCCAGTCGGTACTACCGTCAAAGTTTCTGACCTCTTCAGATCTTTTCCAGTCCGTAAGCAATCCGCGCTCAAACAATCGACAAAATGTGTCTCCGGTATCAAAACTATGATGCAGGCTTATGCACTTGCCAGGCCTACCATTCGGTTTCAACTGCGCATACTGAAAGCAACGAACCACAAAAGCAATTTCACCTATGCGCCCAGCCCAGGAGCTAATGTTGAAGACGCTGCCTTCAAAGTGATTGGCCGGGAGTGTGCCTCTCAATGCGACTGGACGACCACTGGGTCCAAAGGCATCGAAATACATGCTATCCTACCCAGAGCAAATGCCAATAAAGAGAAGATAGCTGGCACTGGTGCATTCATTTCCGTGGATGGCCGGCCAATGTCAGCGACCCGGGGATTAATGAAGCAAATATATGCGACATTCAAGCAACAACTGAAGCACTCAGCATGTGCCACAGTGGTTTTGAAAGAGCCATTCATGTGCATGAACATAACATGTCCCACTGACAGCTATGACCCAAACGTTGAGCCTGCAAAGAATGATGTTCTTTTTCACGATGTCGACACAGTATTACGGGTAGTAGATCAACTATTCAAATCATTCTATCCTCAAATAGACAAAGACAGAGACAAAGACACCTCAGGCTCTTCAAATACAGTACTTCCAGCTGAGGATTATTCAATGATTTCATCACCGCCGTCATTACCGAAAACTCCCAAGCCCCAGCACAACGCCAGAGATATAACCTTGCCCCTATCTCCAACTCCGCATCACCATTGGAGATCAAACATGTATGGAATCGACGAGGAAGACATTGAAACTCTCGCGGATCACATATCAACCCAAACAAATGACGAGAATGAAGAAGGAGAAGAGAGGCAGACTATCGATGTATCTAATCCTTGGACAATTGCACGCATTAACACATCCCTCAAGCCGAAGAAACCCATCACCAACATGCAATTGATGACTCCAGCCGAGAGCCCAGGTACTGGAAATACGAATTCAAGTCCTACAAAATTTGCTGACTTTCATGTAACCACTCGAGCTTCTCCAGAGCCACTCACTCTACGAACCGTACGGGGGCTTGATCAGCCTCAATCTCTAACAGACATGGGCCTTGAAAAGGATGCAGAACAATATCAACCGCAATTTCCGCAAATGAATGGGTATGAAGAAGAGTTGATGCCAAATCATCCAACTCCGTTGCCTGACATGGCTGCCCACCAGCTTGACAATCGATCCATATCTTCTTCGCAGCCCGCAAGAAGGACATCGAATAGGATACATAGTTCAATTGCATCCCAATGGCATGCTCCGGAATCCGGAACACCACTTCATATGATTCCAGAGGTATCAGTCCGCCGGGAGAGAAAGCAGGTGAAAAGGCAACAGCGCCCCAGTAAACCCCATAATCAGCGACAGAGACCAGCCCATAAAGATCATGCACTGGATTCCGAACCTTGCACCAGTGTACATGAACCTCTGCAAGTGTCTCGTTTTCCACATGAAACCTCGATTGAATCTGGAGAACGAATCGTTTCAGCCCGAGAGTTTGATATTCGGCGCTTTCTGAAACCAAAACAAGGTCGTGAGTTATCATGTGTACCTCAAATTGGGCATCCAAAGTCCGCAAAATCCGGGCCTCTACTCGACACTCCTAAGCTAATGCTTGGCCGGCAGCAAGTTAAAGAAATTCACACCACACCAGGCCCATCCTGCTCATCTGGGAGTGCTCAAGCGAAGTGCAAGATCTATACAGTTCGATTCTCAAGTACAGTCACCGATATCAAATCCTCTATGAGGAAATTCGACACGACTCGCAACAGTCATGAATGGAACGAAAAAGCCGAAGATGCTTATAACGAGTTCGCCATTTCAGTAATGGAAAGCCGCATTCAGATGTGGGCCGAGGTCATTGATTTCGCATTGTCTGAGTTGTATGAGAAGCTGGACGGTCTCGATGTCATTAGCAGGTTAGAAGACGCTTTGAAGGCCGGTTTAGACCAAAATATTAGGGATGATGAGGAGATGTTGCTTGTTTGAGGGCTGAATGTGGCCTGTAGTCATTCATAAATGAGAGTCATGAGGATGCAAAACTGAAAACCTCAGTACAGGAGATGCTGGAATTCGTCAACAAAAGCATGGGTTGTCACGGTGGACCTTTATGGGGGAAACTGCGAGCATCATTATACACTTTTTCATTATGTTCCCATTCGCTGTGCATAGCTATCAAGCTAGACTAGTCAAAGCCAGAGGTTAAGAACCAACCTATCTTACACCTAGAAGCGCCCGGCACGTGGATATAAGCCGCCCTCATCAAAATAAAATCGATACGCTGATTTTTTCTAGCCATCCAAAACACCGCTCTCCCTCAAAGACCGATATAGCTCTGGCTCCATGAATTTGCTGATCGTGACGTCTTCGGCGAGACCCTTCCTCCTCCTCGTCTTCAGCACAAAGTCCCTCGCCAATGACTGCGCGGTCGCGGGTTCCAATGGTCGAAGTTTGACATCCTTGTCAAGCGGGTCACCAGGGATGATGGACCATCGATCAAAGACTAGAGATACCATTGCTTGGCCCTGAGTGTGGATACGCAAATCCGTCTCGAATCCAAAGGAATCGATGACTGGAATCAAGCCGCGCAATTTGTATAGAGGTGTACCTGCTATAGGCTCCTCTTGCAGAACGTGGCCTCGCCTTCGTCCGATGACACTATACAAACTGTTGACAGCATCTGAAGGGCCCGTAATGCTACAGCTGTAGAGCGGTTCCATGAGACGCGGGCTCGCCATCAAGAAGCTGGAATAGCATGCTCGACGAGAGGTGGGGATGATCTGACCGCCACCACGGTGGATGGCCTCGGATGCCAGGTCTACGTCTGTAATTCTGAATTTTGTGTTGCGAATAGGTTCCTCGCAGAGTGGGCCCTCCCTTGTTGCCCAGCTGAAACCTTGCCTCAGGGTGTCCCTTACCGTCCTCAGACTCTTCGGATCTACATCGCTGGGCAAGGTGTCGTTTTGTAGGATATTTGGCCCCATTTCATCAGGCCCAAAAGCCCAGATATTACGACTAGCGAGTAAATCGTAGCCGTAGTTCTCCTCAAAGAATTTGCCGACTACGCGCACAGGATCCTTGATATTCACCTTTCCGGCTTCGATATCTTCTGCAATTCCGGGGTCGAGGGGTTCAGCGATCATAGTGAGTTTGTTCTTCTTGTTAGGAGTCAGGGCGTAGCATTTGATGGCGGACATTTCGACGACGGTCTCGCAGAATCTAGTGACGGGATCTGAAACCTTGAGTTCCATTTCCGCGTAGAGTCGACGCAAGTCGTGAAGAACGCAATCCATATATAGCTCCCCTGTCCCTAATACGACGTGTTCGCCCGATTCTTCGACTTTTGTGCTTATGAGAGGGTAAGACTTATTGATCTTACGCAGCCCATCAAGCATTTTGGGGAGTTCTGACGGGTTGATTGGTTCGACTGCCACTTTGAAGACAGGCTCAAAGAAATGACGGATGGGACGGAAGATATAGGCATCATCGTCATCAGGGAGTTTCTGTGCAACTATCGTTGCGGTCTTGACGATTGAATTGTCAACGCCTCCGAGAAGAACCCAATTCCCAGCTGGAACGCCACTAGTTGGTATATTGTAACGTGATTCCGCAATCCACGTGTCGGTAATCGTCGCAACTACCATATCTTCTTCGTCTTCAATCGTGTAATTTTCGCCCAGCACGCGTACAGACTGGAATGGCTTCGCAATACCGCTCAATACTCGTCCTAAACAGTTGAAGGACTTTGCATCCTCAGTATTGAAGAGTTTTGTGACGTGAACTACTAACGGCCCCTCTTGATCGCACTTTTGCATGGCTTCCACAGTTGGGCCATCTAACGGGCCGGTAAAGTATTTTTCAAGCAGCCGCTTTGAGCTTTCCTCGGGTGACGGGACGTGTTGGAGAACCATGTCGACAAACCCATGAGGTGGGCCGAAATATTGTTGGCAGACCAGCCTCATCAACTCCTTTGCATCCGTCTTATATTGAGATGGCTTGAGACGAATGCCCAGTTGGCCAAGTGTATCCTCTAAATCCTCGGGGCTTTCGCTTAATGTATGAGAGTACAGCTTGTAGATGGGCTCCAATATCCAATGCACGAATGACCTTTGGGAGTTCTCTTCCTGGGGTTTTCGCGTGAATTTGCGACTGCCAGGATTGAAGAATATATCGCCCCACAGTCGCAATGCAAACTTGGCCACATCTATGCTCTGGCTCGATTTACCGAAACCCGGATTCTTTTGGGCTCCTGGGTAGTAATCGGCGTACATTTTGGCGAATGACCTTAACGTGAAGCACCATCGCATGCTGGTACACGCAAAAGCGACATTGCCTTTCTCGGGACTTAATCGCTTCGTTTCTCCTCTGCCCGGGATAGTGTTCTCGATAACCGTGTTGACTTCCTCAATGACGTGCTTAATTTTGAAGTACGCATCTTTGGGTGGTAGCTTCAATTCCAGCATTAACCGGTCCATCTTATTTATCACCAGTGTCATTGGAATATCCTCCAGCACAGCGTGCTTGATAATCTGCTCGGTATTGATCTGAACACCCTCCACCACATCTACGACGAGAACGACTCCATCGGCTAGACGCAAGGATGCGGCAACCTCGTCGACGAAATTCACGTGTCCAGGGGTGTCCAAGATGTTGAAAAGATGCGACTTCAATGATGAATTTTGCAGAACCAAGCTCATGGGCGCCGCTTTGATTGACAGCCCGCGTTCACGCTCAAGTACATGCACGTCTGTGTACCGCAACTGCTCTTCTCGCTTTCGACCCTTCTTCTTGTCAAGTTTATCCTGGATGTCGTGCGTCTCCAGAACCAGCATATCCATGAAAGCCGTCTTTCCATGGTGGAGATGACCCGCAATGGCAATATTTCGTATTTGCTCGGGATAGTTCATGAGATCGGTCAAGAAGTCGCGCCTGAAGTGAACGGGGGGGAGATCGGCTTCCTGGACGGTAAATTTCCTTTGTACTACAGGTTCGATGATGGGTTGCGTAAGCGCTTGAGTGTCCTCCTCTTGCACAAGAACTTCGACATCCGGGCCGTATATATCAGAGGCGGAGGGGTAGTATTGTTTGTCTTCGTGGAGGATTACGGCATTCGAGGGACCTTCGTCCACCTCCATGAGCTGTTCATCTTCTGCATCCTCGTCATCCTGCGCCTCGTCATCGAGGACATATGCGTCCGCCGCGTCCCCGCCTGACTGCACGTCCTCGTCGGACTCGACCTCGCCAATAAAATTTCCGAATCTAAAAGGAAGAGTTAGGTGTATATGCAGATGTGGAAACGGGAGAGTGTCATACTCGTCGTATAGATCATCCATGTTGGCGACGAATGTGGAGGCGACTGTGATCGATGAGACGCGACCTTGAGCTTGAAGCTATCCAGAAATTCTGAGATGGCTTGGCATGCGCCGGCCATACGTTCTGCCTAGCGTCCGAGAAGGCGGTGAGGTAAGAACAGTCGAAAGCGACCAATCAGAATCTCACCACGGCTGGCTGCTGCGGGATGAAGTAGAACAACCACAATTCCTTCCCTTGTCTCAACACTTGTTATTATTCAGTCGTACGTTTGAAAAAGGGCCTCCAATTGTCCTCACACCCTCCTTCCACTTTGTCCTTGTACTCTCCAAAATGTCTTCCCTCCCTCCAGTCTATATTGTTTCGGCTGCCCGCACGCCTACGGGCATGTTCCTAGGGTAAGTTTTTTGTAGGAGACGTGGGGCACAAAACAAGCACAAGCTCAACGGCGTCACAGCTCGCTCTCAAGCCTGAGTGCAGTACAACTGGGCTCGCATGCAGTCAAGTGTAGGTTTCATCCATCAATTCTGAAGAGTCAATGATCAATTGAGCTAACCCTTGACCGTAGCTGCTGTCGAGCGTGCTGGCCTCAAGCCTGAGGATGTACAGGAGGTTTTCCTTGGAAATGTTCTCTCTGCTAAGTACGATTCCACCTACCTTTTGACCTGTCTGAGCATTTCTGACACCGTATACTAGCCTCGGCCAAAACCCTGCTCGTCAAGTAACAATTGGCGCCGGCCTACCAGAATCCACCGTCGCTACTACCGTGAACAAAGTTTGTGCCTCTTCAATCAAAGCTCTCATTCTCGGCGCGCAGACTATCATCACTGGTAATGCGGATATTGTGGTAGCAGCAGGAGCGGAAAGCATGTCGAATGCTCCTCACTATCTTCCCAACTTGAGGACTGGCGCCAAGTTTGGTGACCAGCCCCTCGTAGACGGTGTGTTGAAGGATGGCTTGACAGACGCATACAAGAAACAGCACATGGGTCTCCAAGGCGAGGAATGCGCGGATGACCATGGTTTCAACCGCGAGCAGCAGGACGACTACTGCATTCGATCGTACAAAAAGGCGATTGCCGCTCAGGATGCCGGCTTGTTCGACGCGGAAATCGCTCCCATCCAGGTCACCGTTGGCCGTGGCAAGCCTGCCATCACTGTTGACAAGGACGACGAACCAAAGAATGTAAGTGCCACTGCGACCTCTTTGTTCACTAATCATGCATGAGCTGATTGTTCGACTAGTTCAACGAATCCAAGACGCGCACCCTCCGCCCCTCTTTCAAATCACAAGACGGCACCGTAACTGCCGCCAATGCCTCTCCCCTCTCCGATGGTGCTGCTGCCCTCGTCCTCGTCTCCGAAGCCGCTCTCAAGCAACATAATCTGAAGCCTATTGCCAAGATTCTTGGTTGGGGTGATGCTGCTCAAAATCCATCCAAATTCACCACTGCACCAGCACTTGCTATTCCTAAAGCCCTCAAGCACGCCAAGGTTGAGCAGAACTCCGTAGATGCTTTTGAGATCAACGAAGCTTTCAGCGTCGTCGCTCTTGCCAACATGAAGTTGCTGGGTCTTAGTGAAGACAAGGTCAACATTCACGGTGGTGCAGTAGCCCTTGGCCACCCACTGGGTGCATCTGGAGCCAGAATTACTACGACTCTATTGAGCGTCCTTAAGGAGAAGAAGGGCAAGATTGGATGCGCTGGTATTTGCAATGGTGGAGGCGGTGCTTCTGCCCTCGTCGTTGAATCTTTGCAGTAGATACTTTTGGGAGATACCACAACGCGCAATGGTAATTACATGTCAATAACGATGACATGAACAAATAGGAAAATATAATGTTTACGACGTGTTTAAAATCAGCACTGTCATTAGGAGCCTCTACATTCACTATTGCAACACTACTTCAATGAAGCCGAAAACCCTTGGGCGTCACACCATTAGGTGTCAATTCCGACACCTCATATTGACTCTCGGGTTGTCTAATACTCATTCATAGTTGACTCCTACTTATTTCAAGAGTCACAATACTACCCTCAAACCCAAATTCAAAGTTCTAAAATGTTACCCATAACACCAACAAGCACACAAGCAAATAAACTTTACACTCATTTATTACACTAAAGCCAATCGAAGCATACTCTTAACATAAACAAACCATGCATATGAGCCACTTCAGCGGCGTACCACACGTTCAAGTAAACGCATATATTCAGCGACTATCTACGTTTCAGATCCGCAGGGAAGGGGGCCAGACGAGAGTTCTTCTACCAGAAGTACCTGAATTTGTTCTTGGACGCGAGGACGAAGACACAGAGAAAATCAATGATGGGTTGGACGAGGATTCATCCGCCGAAGAACAACTGGGAGATTTGATCGATGAGGAGATTAATCGGTGGGAGAAAAGGATTGGCAGGGGCAGTAAGAGTACGCAAGAGTCAAAGTACTCCCAACCTTCTGGATATCATGCGCTGGGCGCATATCCGGAAGTTAGAAAGGTACGGCAACGTCCACAGCCTAGGAGAATATTCAGAACAGTCACATTGACGCCCGATAAGGCGGGTCTGAGAGTGAGAGAGTGGCAAGCTTTTCTGGCTCATGAGTTGGTCAGTCGGTGTCTGCCTGCTTCTCTCTGGGAACAGGATAAGAGGGTTGAAAAATATGGCTGGCGCATCGTTGCATCGGAAAACGTGCTTAATGCTGTGCGGTGTATTCAGTTTACAGATCGCTGTCGAAATTTACCAATACGCACTATGTACTTTATCGTTGACGACCAGAACTTGGCCGCCATCCTGAGGATGGACTCGACTGATCTCGGTAGCATGAAATGCTATGGAGATCCACACGAGGCGCTGTTGCATAGTTCCTGGACTTGCAGCAAGAACTGGCAAGATGAAGATTCCCTGCTGCAGAGACTCAGTCATGATCCGAAAACTTGTTTGTGTCCGGCAAAATTCAAAAGGGTTTTTGTCTGTGCTGTATTATCAGAGTGTGCAAGTATCGAGAATTGCGGTGAGGAGAAGGAGAGAGCATTGTTGCCCCTACGTTTGGAAACCTTCGTGTGGAGACCCGGCCGTGTAGGGGAGATTAGAGCTTATGCTGAGTACGCGAGGAAGATTGTCGAGAAGTCAATCTTAGCACTCGAACAACCAAGAGCGATTCGATCTCATCACCGTGTACGTTAGGGAGTTTCGGTTAGATGGGGATATTCACTAATCGACAAAGGCAGGAATGCGGTAGATAGAGCTCTTCACATTGGACTGAACAAGCTCATCGATTCTGACTCTTGTGGTGAAGAAATCTCGAGACAAACATAGTATTATGTTGACCTCAAATTAGGCGATCAATGCCATAATAACCTAACTAACACGATGCCAGTTTTCTACTAAAAACAGTCATGTTACTAGCTTAGCGTGAAATTCTAGTGACGAAAGCCTACGATTTTATGCTTTGTTCTATATGGACTTTGTTCCCAACATTTCGCTACCACGAGAGTCTGGCCCAAGAGGCAGCCATCATCTTGCGCAAAATTGGCCTGTGCACTCGGGTGTCATCATATTGACACAAGGACATTAAAGTGAATGATCAAGTACCGGGTTTTGTGTGTAGCCCGAGATCTGTAGGCCAAAGTGACATAATACCATGCATGGCTGAAAATCTGCAAATGTTGCAATGAGCGCTAGATAAGATATAACGGCCATGAGGTTCTGTCGGCTCCTCTATTTGATGAGCAAGCTGAGAATATTGCTGGGCGGGACATCGCGTTCCGTATCCTCAGAACCACTTTGCCGTTCACGGCAAATACTGGCCTTTTGATGTGTGATAATAGTTTGATTTACTTATATCGAAGCCTCAAACTCAAGGCCCACGATAGATCTGTACAACATTGCGACAGCGTATTTTGTGTCAACTGTCAGTTCATGGTAGACTATCCCTTTTCTCTGATTGGTCGGACTAGTAATTGATCTTTGGGAAGGTCACACAGAGCTAGATCGTTCGGCACATCGAACGCGGAGGATCATCAGGATCTGGCAAGGGTGTCTCAGAGTCTTTGCCCCCTCCTTTTGTTCTCTGGGAACACGAGGTCGAGAAGATTGTAGTGAGCCGAGGAGGATTGGTTCAAGGGGGTAGGGGCAGGTGAGAATGTTTCGAGTTAGGTTCTTAGGAGACACTGTTATTTCCCAAAGCTCCATCCAAAGAGGAAAGCTGAGGCTCGTAGGGTAGTTGGCGGGCATGCTTCGGCCGACGATACGAATTGCAAGGGCCACAATCATGTGCTTTCGCAAGCATGGGAAAACGAAGTGCTGTAGCAGAAAGAATGGTCATGATGGTGATGTTAACCACCTTGCGCAACGTGGAGTGTCAAAGCCGAATCAACCTGCAAAGCTCTGGTCGATTTGAGAATCGTGGCAGACGACACATCGTCTTGCTTTAAGCAGCGTCTTGGTTTAATAGCACTGTCTTGCTATCGATAGGGTGAATGAACGTTCTGCAAGACTCGATAAGCGGGAGATTGATTGGATGGGGAGGTTGCGTTTCAACTACTTGGAATACGACGACAATAGACCTGGATTGTTGGCGGGCCGAGTGAGTCCGGCGCGACCCGCAAGCGCCAATCATTAGAGAGCAATAGCCGAAATTTTGCACCTGTTTTCGGAAAAGCGCCTGCTCCTCCAGGGTACAAAGCTGGTATTGTTCCTTTCTAGGGCAATTTTGTACCGCCTTGCATAAAAAAGCCTAAGCCAATCAATCGCTGAAACGCTGGCAACCTCACCCCTAAGCGTTTCAACATCACGGCATCGAATCTCATTCTGTCGTTTCTTCTAGATTCTTGAGCTGGCTGCTAAACAAACGGCTAGGGGGTCCCAGTTTTCCTTTTCTACCTTAGGAAGCGTCCGTTTCACGCGCCTCCACTCACATAAGGCCGAGCTACTTTCACAATGTCCCTGAAACAGGCAAACGGGCGCGTCCCACAAAACCAGGGAGATTGTTCTGCCTCAGCCAGGTACTATAATCGCATGTCAATGGCTCATGCGGCTCCAGCCCAAAGGGTCCAGATTTTCCGCACCTAGATCCTCCAATGAGGATGGTGGTAGCCCTTGCTATTGTACGGCTCTAGTCCGACCTCGAAACAATATTCGCTAGACAAGCACATGAGCCGCCTGTTTGTCCCAGGTACAGGCTCTTGATATCGAATAGAGCCAGGGTCTGAACACGCCATGGCAATCTTTGAATATCTCGCAGACTATATTACCTGAGGGTCGCCCATGCGGCCTCAAATCTTCACAAGATACAACGGCACAAGTATCCTACTTCACTTATCTTCTCCATTTCTCTTCTCTTCTTCTTCATACAGCGTCTAGCACGCGAGTCACTCCTTTCTGCAAACATGCATTTCTCTTCTTTTATTTCGGGTGCTGCCCTTTTCCAACTCTCCATAGCTGGCTATGTTTTGGAAGACGACTACACACAAGACTTTTTCAGCAACTTCGACTTCTTCACTGCTCCCGATCCAACTAATGGTAAATTCTCACTACAGATATCTTATTCACAAAACTAATCAGTTCCAGGCTTCGTCCAATACGTTGACCAGGAAACCGCACAGGGCATGGGCCTAATCAGCTCAAACTCCACAGGTGCGGTATCGTGGGGTGTAGATAGCACCAACCAGACGCCAGAGGGTAGACCTAGCGTCCGTATTACCAGCAACAAATCGTATAATACTGGGCTGGTGGTTTTGGATGTTGAACATATGCCAGTAGGGTGTGGCACCTGGCCAGCATTCTGGATGGTTGGTCCAGATTGGCCTACCAAGTACGTGTAGAAATGATCTAGGTATTGAATTATACTGACATGGGCACGCAGTGGTGAGATTGACATCCTGGAAGGTGTCAACGAACAAGAAGTCAATGCCATGACTCTGCACACTGGACCCGGGTGTGCTATCGGCACCGATGGAGGCGCATTCACGGGAGAAATCGAGACCCCAAACTGCGATGTGAAGGCAGAGGGACAGAATGAAAATGCTGGCTGTTCCATCTCGCATCCGTCAAAACAAAGCTATGGTGCTGGCCTGAACGATATCAAGGGGGGCGTGTATGCAACGCAGTGGACCGAAGAAGCTATCAGCGTTTTCTTCTTTCCCAGAGGATCCATTCCCGAGGATGCACTGGGTGAAAATCCAGACCCAAGCAGCTGGGGTAAACCAGCCGCCAAATTCTCTGGTGCCTGTGACATCTCTTCGGTATTCAAGGAGCAGCGGATTGTTTTCGATACGACATTCTGCGGTGACTGGGCTGGCAACGTATGGGAAAGTGGATCTTGCGCTCAGAAGGCGGAAACTTGTGAAGCATATGTTCAAGACAACCCAGAAGCCTTTGCCAACGCTTTCTGGACCATCAATTCGCTCAAGGTCTACCAGGATAACGGAGAGGCACCCGTTCCATCGCAACCCAGCACACCGGAGCCATCAAACACTGAGGTGCCAGCAGCTCCCTCAGTCATACCTTCCGAGACTCCCATCGAGACGCCCATCTCCACTTTAGCCCCTCCGCCTTTCCCGACCAGCAACGGCTCAGCTCCGACGGCCTTCCCTCCAGGGACTGGCGGATTCACTTTCAACCCACCTAACCCAACTCCCACTGGTGGTGTACCTGTACCATCATCATTCCCCTCTCAGCCTCCAGGGCCTCCAGGACCTCCGGAAGCTCCTACAGGTGGAGAACGTACCAGACGCCCTCCTTTCAGCAGAACACGTGTCTTTGATACGCTCGCACCCAGCCCTACGGGAGGTAATGATACCCCAGAAAACAACGGCCCAATGCCCGGCTTCCAATGGCCCCAGGGGACCGACCAGCCCGAGAACCCCAACGAAGGTTCGCCTTCACAAACATCCGATGCACCACCTGCAGCAAGCTCTGAAGCCCCAGCCAACTCTTCCGCACCTACAAATCCAAGCATCACCGCCACGCCGACAGTACCAGACGCGCCTTCAGCCCCCACAACCACAGCAGAAGAAGCAGCTCCCACGACCGCAGACGCCGTACAACCAGTCATCGAAACCGTCTACGAGACAGTCTACGTGACGGTTCCACCTGCCGGTGCAGAGCCCACAGCACCAGCCGCAGGGGGGGCACGACGGGCGCGACAGGCTCGCCAGCATCGAAGGAGACTCACTCAGCATAACAATGTCCGGCGCTAGATGCGCTTGTAGACATGGTCATGGTTCGGGTAATCGATTGATAAAACGAGATGGAGAGGGGTGGAATAGCAGATGAACAAGATCATGGATGAACATATCATACATAGCCCTTATCTTTCTTTGTAAATACTTACACATACTTTTTTGGGATTAGGGTTGGTGTCGGATTCTCCTTTCTTTCCTTCTCTCTTATGCATTGGGTTCTGGGAATGGGAATGGGAATGAAAAACGGAAATGGAAGTGAGAAGGGTGTTTTCTTTAATTGAAATCAAAGATGCATGGATGTTCTCAAGGGGAGGTAGGTAGGGTACATATACATACGTACAATACACATCAAACAAGCATACATTATGAAATATACACATTCGGAAATGAATGCGGTTTTGATTGGTGTAAACGTTGAAGTTCATTATTTGTTTTTCCTTGATTAGGGTTTCATGGCTAACCTAAGGTTTTAGTAAAAAGTCCTAGTTTTAGATGATATGGATTTCGGCTGGAGTTCTACTGACCCATCACTATATGCCCGCCTCAGACACGTTTCGTACCTAGGAAAACAAAATCCTTGAATCCTACAGCCCTGTATCCCATCGAACTACTCTAATCCCATGTCTTAACCAACCCTTTACTCCCTCCCCCTCTCCATCTCTCAATCAAAGCCCCCTACCAACCTCCCCTAACCCCATCCAACAACGCCCCCAAATCCACATCGTTTACCCCTTCACACTCCCTCTCCAAAACAGCCTTTCTCGCCTCACTCCTCAACGAAAAAACCGCTTTAAACGTCTTCGGCGCACTGACAAATCCTTCTGTGAACATGTATTCTTTAGCTTTGGGTTCCGTGTCTCCTTTTTCTTTTTCGTGAGGAGAATCGGTAGTAGGAGAAGTAGGTGGGGAAGATGGGGAAGGAGAAGGGGGAGCCCCAATATCAAAAAGCCATAACAACCTCGCAACGGCGATTACGACCGAGTTTCTCGCTATAAAACGACCGGGACACACGCGTCGGCCGTATCCGAAGTTATTCGTGCTTTGTGCGTATTCCTGCTGGTCTTTTTGACGCGGGGTTTCCAGCGCTGGAGATATCCACCGCTCGGGTCTAAAAACATGCGGATCCGCGAAGATGGAAGGATCGTTCCTCATAGCGTTGAACAGCGGTATCACCGTGGTCCCGGCTTCGATATGAAATCCTTTATACTCGTCTGCTTTGGATGTCGCGTGTGGGATGCCCGCGGGAACCATG
Organism: Nigrograna mackinnonii; assembly: GCA_001007845.1. Taxonomy (NCBI): domain Eukaryota; kingdom Fungi; phylum Ascomycota; class Dothideomycetes; order Pleosporales; family Nigrogranaceae; genus Nigrograna; species Nigrograna mackinnonii. The sequence goes on from JGVQ01000129.1 coordinate 188,343, forward strand.
TGGCGCCAGCGAAAGTTCTCTTCGATTATGGCTTGGATGTAGGGTAATTTATCCAGATCCTGAAAGCCGGGGAGTCTATCCTGACCCACGACGGTATCGAGTTCAGCATGTGCTGAGGGGATGAAAGACGGGCCGTAGAGTGTACAAGCCAGTGTGAAAATTTGTAACGTCACGTTTGTCGTCTCGACGCCCGCGTCGCAGAGGATGCCTAGGTCCCAGGCTATTTCTACCTCGGTCATTGACCGGCTTTCTTTGCTGGTGTTGAGTTCTTTACTCCAATTCCAGTTCTTGCGTGTAAGGGCTGAGCGCATATTGGCTAGGTGTAGGTCTCGTTCGATTTCGTACCAGCGTTGTGCTGTTTTCTTCCAGGGGGCTAGGAAGGCGGGAAGGTGGTTTAGGATGGGTATGGCGTCGACGATCCAGGCGCCGATTTGGCCTGCGTAATTGAAGTTTTTGAGCACTTCGTGTGCGGTCTGGAGTTGCCATTCTTTGCCGGTTTCGATGCGGAAGCCGTATGTTAAGCTGTATATGATGCTGGCGGCGAAGCGTTCGTATTCGTGCGCAAAGTCGTTGCTGGATAGGAGGTTGGATAGTAAAACTTTGGATTCGAGGTCCTGGAGCGGAATGTAGCATGCTGATGCTCGAGGGCTTATAATTGGAGCGGATAGGCGTTGGTGCTGGAGGAAGTGGGAGTCGAATGGCCGCAGCATGATATGCATACCCTTGTGTAGACATTCACTAGCCATGACCATGCGTGGGCGGCTACTGTAGATGTTTGCACGCTTGTCAAGTAGATCTCGGGCTATTGCATATGACCCAATGATGAGGATCGGAGTGCCGCCAAAGTTGGCGCTGACCAGTGGCCCATATTGTTCGGTCCATTGCGTGAAGGTAGTCCAGGGTGCGTTAGTCGGTGCTTGGTGTAAATTTCCTATTAATGGGAGTCGAGAAGGACCTGGAGGAGGCGGATATCTAGGCTTATGTCGCCGGCGGAGGAAGGTGAATGCTAGTAGGAGAACTAAAAGTAGAACACTGACAGGCGTCGAGAGCATCATGTATACCCCAGACTATCTGACGAGCAACGTGTAWGTATGTAGGTATGGGCAAGGTTCTTATATATTTATCTACCCTGGTTGTCGGGCGTATGCACTTCAGTATAGTCGAATTACTATCCACATCATGCCTACCGATCAAGCATCGACCCTGCTGTATCTTACCCAAAGACCTGTCCTCCCCGCATCGAATCCATAAACGAAAGATAACTTCTAAATCTGGTATTGGTTACAGGGTAAAGTTCGCATATTTAATTGGAAGAGATACAGCGCCCAGACGTTCCCGCATGCGCAATCGAGCAGAAAGGGGATGGTCGAGCGTAGACTCCGCCATTGGCGATCTGCATCTAGCATGGGATGACCAGGGTACGTAGACTTTTGTGGGAATTGCTCGAGGTGTAATTCTTGGCCATGCATCTCGGCTGTGCTGTAAAGTGGGGAAGCTTTCGTTCTAGCAATTGAATGTTTCAATATACAATGCCTTAGAAACATGTAGAAGATTGTGAATTGAGCATTTGGTACTCGCACTCGCGGTGGTGAAGGGACACCCGTATGAAGTCAATACTAAGACTCCGACGAAAGGCCCGATCGATCGTGGAATTGACTGCGCGAACTCAATCGGTCGATACTACTGAACCTGCTCGCTAAGTATCTATTCCCGGCAACCTGTTGTTAGCTCCATACATTTTGTAATTTATTTTTCTTGTTCCCAGCAATTTGCTACTTGTGAGAGCCTGACTTCCTTTGTTCAACACAAAATGTCGTGCATCGAAGAGGAAGTGACTTGAAATCCATGAGCGTTTAACGGGAGTGAGTCAAGGTAGTAATGACAGTAATTTAATGGTTTTCATTCATGTTCAATTGAAGAGGAAATCATAATATAGAACATTTACTTGGTAGCCCGCATGGACCTTCTTTATCCTTTGAGTCCTTCTCTTGAGGCCCTGCAGAAGTCCTCTCCTGAGCAGGGTTCGTCGTGGTTCCATTCTCAGCTGGTGCCGTTGCTGCAGCTGATTCCTTTGGCCTCTCGTTTGCTTGTTGATTGTCTAGTCAGGCGGGGGTGGCCTTGGCCACGGTAGAGTAGAAGGCCTTGCCTTGTGCTTGAGCGACCTCGAGCTCCAGCGGGGTAGGTTGACGGGAGCCATCACCAGACGCAAAGGTACCAGCACCCCACGGGCTTCCGCCGTGGACCTCATTCAAGTTGGCGAGTTGGGCTATATGAAAGATTAGACACATCCATCGAGTTGGAACACGTGGAAAAACAACATACGGAAAGTGTGCTTGTATCCAAGCGGAACATAGATGAGCCCGTGATGGGTAAGGGTTGACATAGCGGCAATCGCAGTCGACTCCTGACCACCACCTTGGGTACCGGTGGAGATGAAGAGGCCGGCATATTTGCCCCAGAAAGCTCCAGTAGACCATTGCTTGCCGGTCTTATCCCAGAATGTCTTCCATTGAGCGGGGAAGTTTCCGTAACGAGTTGGGATACCGAAGAGCAAGCCATCGTACTGCTCGAGAACAGATGGGTCTGAAAGGGTTGTGACATCGGTGGGTTTGGGAGGGGCGTGCATCTTAGAGAGTACCTCGTCAGGGAGAGTCTCAGCAACCCTTTCGAATGAATGTCAGCAAAATTGTCACTTCTAGTGTCGAGGCTGAGGTGTATAGGTGGAAGTCGAACGAAGAGGAGGACTTACTGGTACAGGTCTGCGGAGCCACCAGCCTCCTCAATGCCCTTCTTCTCAGCCTCCGCCTGAGCAGTTGATGTTAGTACCGTGTTGAAAACAAATTGAACCGTAGCATAGACCTGGAGTGGGGATTGAAGATTGCGGCTGAAGGTGTAACGCCAGTGGTAGAGGGGGTCAAGAAGCTTCCAAACATACCAGAGTCTTGACGTGGCCGTACATGGAGTAGTAGACGATGGCGATTTTGGGAGCCATGGTGGACAAGAAGACGACTGTTTAATTTGAATTCGATGCGGTCTATACAGTTCAATTGCCTGGAATCTTCACAGGTGTTGTGCAGGTTGGAGTGGGAGGGCCAGATGAGGGGCAGAACCAGGCGGACTTTAAATACACATAACACAACCCCTCCATGGCCCACCATGGCTCCAACGCTGTCTAGGCCCGCAATCTCTCGCCAATGGCAAGAGGGCAGGACGACAAAGGACCCCCAGGCCCGAGCCGCACTGCAAACAGTCCTGCGACAATGGGGAGCAACAGCAACGGTATCTGCAAGAGCTCGCAGAAAGCAGCACAAACCATTCGCTGGACGTGACGGGATAGGCTGCGCGAGCCACAGTGCCCCTCCCTTCCCGCTGCCGCCATCTGGCTTGGCGGATTATCTCACCATTGGTAATTCTTCACCAATGCACTTCTCTGCCACCGGAACCCCAAATGTCATGCTTCCGAGCTGCGTTTCTAAGCATTTCGTTATGAAGCTGCTTAGTTGATGCCCTCCGAAAGGGCTCGTAATCCAATAGCGAAGCCGAGCCCAGTCCGCTTTGGGAAAGAGGACCATTTCACCCTCGACCCATTGACGCCCGGTAAGGCTACCTCGATACCCTTTTTGAAAGAGAAAAAGGACGCCCTGATGGCCCTGATCTTTGATGGCCCTGCAGCGTGCAGGTTGGTCAGCGACAGTGCGGAAAGGCCGTACCTCGAGCTTTGCCTTTTATGGGTGGCCAGACTAAGGCGGGGGATCGTCCGGCTATCTCCCGTGGCGCACACACACACACGCAATGGCTGCCAGTCTCTGTTAAAACATTTCAGTGCGGAATAAGGTTATCTATAGGGCGTTTCTTCCAGTCCGGCAGAGTCGAGCATCTGTCTGGGTTTGCGTTTGCACATCATCACTCCCTCATCTATCTCCTGTTGGTTTTCACATTGCCACGCTGATCGTTGTTAATCTTGCCCTCCTCACCGTCAGGAAGCTCATCGCAATGCACAGGGCACGTCATCGCAATTTACAGAGAAGAGATGTGAATAATTCGATTATACATTGGTAGTATGCCTGCCTGATTGATTTGGTATCTCAAGAAGACCGGACCGTGGCTTGCCAGCCAGCCCCATGCAATTGCCCCGCCCAAGAAAATTCCACACTTTTTAAAACCAGTTGTCGCTTTCATGCTAAAAAAAAAAACACTTTTTTTTGTTTCGAATCCACATGTATTGTGGTGGCTTTGGCCTGGTAGTCCAACTCCAAGCTCCAATCGCTTATGCAAATCATTGTGCAGGTCATGATGGCGACGCGGTAAACAGGTAAATCCTAGATGCAAATTGGCCGTTGCTCGTTGAAAATCAATGTAGGGATTAGGTAGAGATCGAGAGGCGCTTCCGTCGGACGCCTGCCAGGAATTCGGCCTCATCGATGCGTTGGAAGGGACCCTCCTCTTCCTTTTCGTACAGACCGGTGCTTCCATACGGCCCCTTGCCGCTGGATTCCAGAGTCTCGGGCCAGGTGCCCTCGGATGCGACTTGCGCTAAGGCAAAGTCACCATGCACCGCCTCGAAAGACGGTTCAAAAATAAAGTCTGCGAAGAAAAGTTCAACGTAGAGCTCCTTGGGAAGGACGCTGTCCACACGGCGTCGGATCAGGCGGCGAGCTTGTTGCAGGAGCTTTTGGAGCGCATCCGTGGCCTCTTGGGTGGAACGGCCGTGCTCGTGGCCGCAGAGATGAAGCGCCCTCACCTGAAGGTCGCCTCTGAACTTGGAGTCCTCGTCCGCAAAGAGGTCTTCGCAAACGGAAGGCAACGAAATCGACAACGTCTCCAATTTCGGGCAGCTTCGGAGAACCTCGCAGAGATGCTCATTCTCGCTGGGAGATCCAGGATGAGGGTGCCAGAAACCATCTTGAGACCGAGGGCTGTGCTCAAGTACCCGGAGGGTGTTCCTCGAGGCCTTCACAACCGCCATGACCCCATCGATGGAGATGGTAGAGATGCAAGTTAGGTGGAACTCCTCGAGCTGCGTTGCGGTCCGGGCGATGGCGAACAAATCGTCATCGGTGATCGGCATGAAGGTAGTGTCGCCGAAAATCTTCAACCGTCGGAGTTGACCGAAGTTTACCGACTGAAGAGGTTGAAGGTCAACCTGGTTACTCGGGGTGGCCGCCTGCTGTGCTGTGGGCTCGACGGACTGTAGCTCCAGAGATTGAAGAGGTTTCCCACTGCCCACAAGCAAAGTCCGCCAGGCCTGCGCATCCATGTGTCGGATGGTGGTCCAGGGAAGAGAGACGGAGACTAGGCTGCTGCAGTGCTTCAGAGAGTCGAAAAGGAGCTTGTCGGTCTCCGCGGTGTAGAATCCATGGAACCACATGCGCTTGATTCGGGATGCAACGTTGGGATAGTTGTCGAAGGTTCGAACGGTGTGCTTGAGAGAAGCGAATGGGTCGCGGTAGACTGCCGTGCCAGTTGGACGGTCGATCATCTCGTACAATTCGTAGTTCTCACGGCGGCAAGAGAGCTCGGCCCATCTCTGTGACGTGGTCAGCATTCAAGTCAAACGGATGTGAAAGACCAAAAGGTGTTCTTACCTCTCCTCCCTTCCATCGTCGGATGTAGACATCCTTGAGGGCATACTCCAAAGCCCATTCGTGCCATTGCCAGCAGACTAGACGGAGCGAAGAGGTGGCATCCCACTTCAGCATCTCCGGAGGGACGGGGCCCCTCACATAGCGGGTGAGAGTAGCCTTCTGGAGTGGCAAAGGCGCCTGGGATAGACCGAAGGTGTAGGTTGGGACATCTCGTATATTGGCTTTGGCGGTTTCCTCAAGGATCTTTGAAAGGACTTCGTACGGAAAGTCGGTGATGTGCATTGAATGCAACTATTGGTGATGGTAGGAATGTGTTGTCTGATTCGATTGAGGTGGAGCAGGAAGAAGTGTTTGACAGGCAACAGCTCCTTCGCGCTAGTGAATAGTAGGAGTAATGGTATTAATCGTAGGTGTGGTTGCTGTCTTGGGTTGTCTTAGGAGTAGGTGAAGTGAGTGGCGAATGGTGTGTTGGTAGTGTAGTCGTAGTAGTGTGTGGTGACAGTCATTCAGTCAAGGTGTAGGTAGAGCATTTGCAATGTGTAGGGGTTGCGTCAGCGGGGACGAGGCAGTCTTATAGCTAAATCTATTTCTGGGGATGGCAAAAAGTCTGATCAGACTTTTATGAAAGGAAGGCAGTGGTACGATTACTCAAGAGCATCCCCAGTTCGCGTTTGGCCATGGTGGGTAGCGGACGCAGTGCCTGCAATGGACCGCATTGCACCCTTCGAACCCAAGACCGAGAGGTCGGGGCGGGCAAGCGGTGCGGAACCATGGGCGGAGCCAAGTGGAGCAGGTACAAGGGCTAAGGAAGGTCAGTTGGGAGGGAGGAGAATGAGAGAATGACAGCATGAGGCCAATTGAAGCGGTGGATTGGTGGCAGGCGGAAAAGTGTCATGGTGAAGGTGCAAATTCTCGGGGTTCCATTGAGTTTCCGTTATGTCATTGGCAATGGCGCCAAGCGCCGGAAGTGCCAGCCGAGGACGAGTCAAACCAAATCACGTGGGCCATCGGAGAGTCACAAGACCATCCATGGATCCATAGGAGAGTTGGCTGAGGGTAACAGAATGCTCTCTTTGACACATGGAAACCGTCCTGGGCGAGGCGGGCGAGGCGGCCGGTGCTGGCTTGGACGCACCCAGGGGGGCATAGATGGGCCCCGATGGCCTCGATGGCATGCCTTCGCCTGCGCTGGCCTGCGCTGGCCTGCGCTCCAACTGGGGGGTCTGGCGCTGGCGGTGGACTTTGCGCGCGCGCTGTCGGGCGACTCTCCTGGCGAGAGCACCCAGCTGACCTGCTGGATGTTCTCATTTCGGCGCCTCTTCCCCAGCCAAAGGCCATGCAAAGGCCATGCAAAGGCCATGCCAAAGAAGCCAACGAAGCCAACACACTCGCCAGACAGCCCCCCAGAACTCTGACCCCCCGGCCACATTCTCCATCCCTCCACCCCCTAGAAGAGGGCCAAAGCACGCCGCTGCTGGCCGCCATGCACTCCAGCTGTCTGTTGAGCTGCGCTTACGCTACTGCTTGAGACCAGAGTCCACCACCGCTAGACGGATGTTACTCTTCTTGATTCACGCTGCACACGCCCTGGCTCTGGCACCGCGGTGCGTGCTGCACTGTACGCTGCAACTCAGGAAAAAAGGAAAGAAAAAATTCCAAAACACCATCCCGACCTGCATCCTCGACATATACACATACACATACACACACACTCATCAATCACTCTCACACACACAAACACAGATGAGACCCTTCCTCTTAGCGTCCATGCAGCACCCGCTGAACAACACCTCGCCTATGCAATTCGTTTGAGCCGCGCCTGGTAAATCTCAGTCTGTCTCGCGGATCCTCGTCAGGTCTTGCGTCACTATTGCCCACACCTTTCATCAATCACTTCATCCATCAAACAGCCTGATGCGGAGGTGGCTGTCTTGCCATCCTGTGTCACTACGAAAGCGTAATCTCGCCCTCATTACACCCGCTGCTCCCAGCCGCTTTGGTCTTGTCCGACTCTAGGCCTGGTCCCTGGATCTCTTGGACTTTCCCTCCACAATGGGTCAATGGCGCAACTCTTCGCCATCCAATGTGCATCTTGCGCACTCTCACGCTGCGCTTCATTACTCCTCCTCTCACCGTTATTCTCAATCCTCGCTCAAAGAGCATTCGGCATTCACAACATGTGCCCGTGATCCACCGCTCTCGTTCTCCTCACCCCAGCTCACGTTGTGGCTTCATGATTCCTTTCGCCGTGCAAACCGTGAGCACTCCGCTATGCTACCAAAGTCGTGACAACCACCGTCAACCACCATTCCATTCCATTCCATAGCAACATCGCTGCAAGGACCGTCCAGCTGTCGACAACCACTCTATGTCCCCCTGATTGCCTCCGAATCCTCCGCAGCCATCGTTTTCGTTTGTCTGCATACGATCGCCTTTGGCTTGCGAATCGTAGTGCTCCAACGAGATTCCATGCTATTCTGTTACGTTTCAAAACCTCTTCCCCGCCATGCCTCCTCACACCAAAAAGTCAATCCCGATATGCACCACAGGGAGCTTGTTTAGCACTGTGGAGAGGACAGGCTAGCATCGAGCACAAAGGAATTGCACCGTACAACTGTCTTCCACAGTGTCTGCAGCAACTTGCTACGGCAGATCCGAGAGATCCCCGTTGGCCAGGTTCGCCCCTTGCTGTCTATATCAGATACTGACACCCGTACATAGTCTTGAGAGAGGATGCCACAATATGGACGTGAGGAAGTACGTCTGACACACCGAAACACGGATCCGTGTGCATGCAGTTGCAACAATATGTCACCGCTACACAGCATTGAATATTCCCAGCATCAAACGCCATGCCAGCGCTGCCACCACGTGTCTGGCAGACGGCGAGGACTCGTAAAACAAGCATTGCAGAGTTTGACTTCTCCGGTTTCCATCACCTAAAAAAATAATGTACCCCGCATATTGGGATCACGAAGGCCGCGATCCTGGTCAGGGGGGACGGTGCTCTATGCCAGCTGCAAAGGGCAGGTTGCATGGTGGTGAGAACTACTGGCGAAACCTTCGCTCACCAGAAGCTTCCAACACCAAGCCTCGCGCTTTTACTCTACCATATTATTACTCTGTTTCTTAAGCCCTTGTAGGGGTCAGCATTGGTCGACTGGGCGCTAACAGCAGACTAGTGGCGCGGCGGATACTCACGCTTCAACGGCCTGTCTGGAGCTGGCTTTTGCGTCTGGTGATGGTCACGAGCCGACTCATATGACACGTCTCCTTTGTGCCAAAAGAGCCATCATCATACATCGTGACTCCGTCTTATTAAATCAGCCTCGGAGTCCTAACCGCCATCGTGAGTTTCGGCGCCATGACTTGTTTGCCGCCGCCTCCCCGCGGACCAAGATGGCACCGCTCAACCAGGACCTTCCTCGGCACTATGCATATCTTATGCTCTGTGATCAGGCCAGCGAGCGAGCATCACGCATTATCGCACCATTCTTGTCGGACACGACGGGATTATATCTCTTGTGTTCAGTCGTGGAAGGGACCAATTGCTCAGATGAGATCGACGTCTCGGATTGATCAAGGGCAATGTGTAATGATCCATGATGAGATCTCAGCACAGTACAGTCGGGTTCCCATCCGATATAGGAGGCTAAAAGCTGTGCCAACAACATCTCAATCTCACTGACTCAGCCCCGTATTGACTGGCCGCATGCACAGGCGGGTCGCCTCGCGGATACTACAATGAGCCGAAGGCGCAATGTTTGCGGAGCCGATAATCTTGGAAAATAAGATGGTCACGATGGCTTTTTGCACTGACCTTGGTAGGCACACGGACACTCCCAAAGCAACCCCAATCCCAACTCCCGCCTCCGACCACGTTGCTCCTCTGTCGACGATCAGATTTGTCCGGTCTAGCTTGTACCCATATGGTCATTTAAAGACAGCAACACATGAACTATCGTCAGGATACTATCGATTTTGCGAACATCTCGAGTTCATTTCGGACTAGCTTGCCTTGATACATCAAGGCATACGCGTCTCTTCATCAAAGCACAATTGGCAACGAAGCATGCTCATATTAGACGAGGCATTGCTTTGATGAAGCCGCCCACGGCCATGTTGCAACAACGCTATTGTCATTCTTCATCGACACAGGAAAGGTTTAATCAACATCTACAACCTCCTGTGCCCCTTTCACTAGGTTCCCATGTAGTCTAGGTAACGCACCAGCCAAATCTCTACTAGTAACTCCATCCAGTATCTACCCCTTTCTCGTGGTATCTCGAAAGGGGTCGATATCCCCTCGGTCGTAGACATGATATCTGTACCACCTAGAGGTTGACCACTGATGCCAAGACGGATGCATATCTCGAGAGACACCGGAACTTCGCACACGAGGATGACATAGTTATCTATTCTCGTCGTCGTACCGCACACTTATCGTAGATAGCGGCCCTAGCCTGGTTGTGCAATCCGTGAAAACTTCAGATTGCACGACGTACCGGAGGGCAACAGAAATGTTCATCACCGTAGACTGGTGACTCGAAATTCCACCTACATAACACCATGACTGCGGCATCGCTTCAATCGGGAACTTGTAAGATGGTATACCCCATGTTCTAGCCGCAAGTCGATGTTTGTACCAGTCGTTGCGTAGTAGAAGATGGTTCTGGCAAGCCTTCATCTAGACATCCGTCGTTAATCGGGACATACAACCGTCCATGAAACGTCCGACCATTTTTTGAGGAAACACGAGGGTTTTGTCGACGTATATGGTAACATTCTCAGTGGGGTTAGTCCGGCCTGTCGTCGATCACGTTATAGTCTGGTTACATTGTTGTATGCTGCGTTGTCGGGGATGAGCTTGTCGAAGGCGAGACCGACAAGGTCCGTCGCATCTCTGAGGCCACGCTTATCGACGATGAAGTCGGTAGAAAATGTTTCAACATCAAGTCCATAATTAAGATCGTTAAACATGAAACTTTCGTCGACAATAACAACGAAGAGGTCTACGACGATGATGGACAAGTCTGAGACAAATCATCAGATGGACAAATATACAACAATGATAGAACTGGTTATCATCAACAACAACAACAACAACAACAACAGCCAGGCCATAGATAGTCGTAGTCTAGTCGTTTACCCGCAACAATAATAGATATGTTCAGGTTCCCACATACAACAAACGCACTAGAATCATCAACAATAATAATAGCAACACACAATCAATCTACCACTACCAAAGGTATCCATCCAAAAGCCTATAATCCCTAGAAACGAATATAATCAACATATACATATCCACATCCACATCCATACCTATTTTAATCCTTGGCTTCCCTCATGACCAAAGAAGAAAACACAGGGAATACTTGATCAAACGATACCTAGGTTTCTATCGGATTTGACAAAAGCGTGATGTTGTCGACTCAAGACTCAGGACTCAGGAGGAAGAAAAGAATAATAACGGATGTGTATAAACGTTATCATGATAAACGAACGAGTTGCATGAAAGATACATGCATCATGCCATGGTCTTCATGCGATTGAAGAAAACCTGTGGGAAGGGCATGTCGTGTACGAGTCGAAATTAACCTTTGTGAAATGCTGGTATTGGAGGGAATCAAGTGGAGTGGAGCGGAGCGGAGTGGAGCTGATGGATGAAAGGACGGGATTCGGAATCGCTCCGGGGGTCAATTCTTAGGGTAATCATAGGTTGTATGGAGAGATTTATGATAATGAGTATGTGAGGCCAGAAGATGAGGGTTGATTCGTAACGGGGTATTATTTATGATGTTGAGCTACGGTTCTAGTATCTTTTATTTCATCTTCATACATGTTCTTCTTCTTTATCTGCTCAGTAGTAACGCCTTCATAATGCGCACCTACGTAGCTAAGCTAAGTGTGCGATCTTGAAACTCAGCACGTTCGCCCAAAAGCTGGTGACTGGTTCCTTTATCGCATGACTGAGGTCAAAACGCTCAGGTGGTCGATAGTTGAACCTACGAATGAAGAATGGGGTTATTTGGCTTGTCCTCTATACTGTACGTCGGATGTTTGGTAGATAAGCAGAGCCTTCCCAAAATAGTCGGGAGTACTAGCATCTCGTGAGGCGGCTGAGTGAAGCTCTAGGCACTTCGCCATCAAAGATAGATGTTTTCCTCCTTAGCTCAACATCCCCACAATATGTTCCGCATCTTCAACCGGAGATGGAACCATGCAGTGTGACTTCTTTCCAAATCATTGTCTTCCATTCTCGGAGTAATTTCCCCCTAGATTTTGAAAGTGGATGGCGACGCAGATTACGCCCTCCCTCGTCTATACCCCACACTCTCAACATTATTCGCATGTGCGAGTAAGAACTTGCAGCAAGTAAGCGTGTACTTGCATGCCTTGGTCCAGAGCTCCTCTTTGTTCAGTGCAAGCTTGATACTCTGATCATGAATTCTGTCCTTCTTTATCTCGTACGGTAGTTTGACGCTCGTCACCATACCCCCTGCAGCGCCACCTCCAGCACCGCCGGAAGGCGAATGAGATGCGGGAGAAGATGAGGATGAGGATGTGGGGGGTTGATTCTCCACGAATTCCCCCAGTTGACGTAAACACTCTAGGAAGGCTACCATAGCTGTATCGAACTTTCGATGCAGGAAGCCAAAGTTAAGTGGAAATTCGCCAGATGAGTAGAGTTCGAGGCGTTGGCGTGTTATAGTACCTTGGCCTGCTGCAGCATTCGCCGTCGCCGACGATATGCGACTGTCGCTGGGTCCGCTGCCCGCGCCCTTGGTCTCCAGTCGCAGGATCGTCGAGTTGGAGCCCATAGGACAGAGCTCGTAGCCTTGGAATTTGTAGCCCAGGCGTTCAGCTAGGGTGGCGAGGAGGAGGCACGTCTGGCCCCATGCGGCGTTGATCTCGGGCCAGTCTACGTAGGGTGAGGGAAGGCGCCCAAGGCGCAGACCATTGATGGTTGCAAAGTGATTGTCGTGCGTTATGTTGAAGGTGTCGTTGTAAACGCTGCGCCGCTGAAGTTGGGTAAGGATTTGCGTGTCGTGGGCATGTTTCGTAGTCAATGCGTCTCGCTCATTTTGGAACGAGGACAACGTTGTAGAAAAGGCGTTTCTATTTGCCCAAAACTCCGACTCCGTCCTGTCCAGGTCGCGGGCTTCCAGCTCCAGAGCCGCCAACTGGTTGTCTAATTCTGCTTTCTCAGCTTCAAGCTTTTCAAGCTGCACCAAAGCCGTGGCTTCACTCTTTTTTGCAGCTTTTAGGTCTGCCTCTGCAGCCTTTATTTCTTCCGCACTGGGTACATCAGTATTCGCCCTCCGAAGATAATCCACATATGCATCTCGTTCTCGTGTGGCAACGCCAAGCCGTTTTTGCAGTCCATCTACAAGCAACTCGGTGCACTCCACACAAATAGGATGGTCTATATCAGATCTTGCGGACAGGATCTCGAACATGCGGTTTGTGGTCTCCATCCCGTCAGCCATTCTCCCCGTCCCCACTGCTCCCGAGGCACCTGTAACACTCGCGCGCCGTGTCATCTCTGTAGTATTTGTTTCCGCATCCTCCGCTGTAGGTGCGGGCTGTCGGTCTGGACTTCGAGGTGAGAGCGGGGATGGGGACGGTGGATCTAACATGGACTCGGACATGTGAACGTTGACGAACGACATTGCGGGGTTATGTGCTGAACCATACTGTCCATATCTTGAAGGAGGAACGCTACGCTTGAATGTAGGATTCCTTGCAGACTGTAAGGCAGAATCATATGTCTGATGTCGAGCCGAAGGGTAGGTGGGCCGTGACTGGCGAGGGGCTGTATTTCGCGTTGCTTGTTGCTGGCCCGGGACGGTGGAGTCTACCGGTTTTAATATCATGAAAGATGCGTTAGGGACGGGCATTATGGCAAACCTGTGAGAAGTTTAAAGGCCGCTGGGTTGAGCTGGTCTATGGAGGCGTCGACATCGATGGGAGTGCGGCACTTCTGGCAGTAGAGGCCGGAGAGCTTCTTGTCGTTGGCCATATTATGTGTTGATGAATGCGCATGCTCTCGTGTAGGTAGGATTTTCAGTACGAGGTGACTGCCATGTATCGTCAACCAGACGGAGGTGGTGCAAGGCGTTTGATGCGATCATCTGCAAGCAAGCACGAGCTTGGGCTGGGGTGGTTGTAGTCGCTAACCCAAAAAGGGAGAGGGATGGTGGGACCGGCCCCCTGTACCTTGTAAATAACGGGATAACCAAGGGTCGCGAGGCGGGGAGGGAGCTCAGAAGCTTAGTTATTTAGTGCCGAGCGCGTCGCCATTCGTTTCGCGTCTGGCGTTGCCATGAGAATCAAAGGCCACCCCACCCCTTCCACTTTCAACCTCGTCTCTTTACACTTCGCCATACGCATCATCCAGTCTCGGACTAATCCTTCGGCCGTCATCTTCTCGCTATGGAACCACCGGCCAAGCGGAGGCGCATCGGCCAATCCGTCACCGCCGACCGCGATGCAGACATGTTGCGCAAGAAAGAACAATCTCGGGCCCTTCTCAAGGATACATTCGAATCTCTCTTCGCCAAATATTCCAACATGCCCGAATCTATGAGCGATGAAATCGATATGACAGACGGAAAAATAATCGTAGACCGTGGTCATTTGAGGGGTCTCGACCGTCCTGACCCTTCCGGCGCAACACAATTATTGGGCGATTTCATGAATTACGGAGCACCAGGAGAAGTGATTGGAAACGAAGAAGACAGTTCAGACGAGTTGGCGCCTCCCGTAAAATCCACAACTTTGGGGTTGCGAAGATCGAAAGACAACGAGGTCGAAACCCCTAGTGCTCGGGTGGGTTTTCTTTCTCCTTCAAGATTTCGAAAATGCTCACAACATGTTAGCAGGTAGCCCCCTCAGAAATTATCCCCTTAGAAATTACCCCCTCAAGAGTTCAGCAAACGACACAAACGCCTGGTGCCCCAACAACTGCGATTGATCAAACCGAGCTATTCCAAGCGTTGAATCCGGCACTCCAGCTTGGCCAGGTCACACCAATACAAGGTCCGATAAATCCACAGGTGCAGGACAATCTTGTCATGACTTTGGGTCGAGTTGTTCTGCAGGCATTGCCGCAGCTTTTTGCGCAGGGTTTGGGTCAAACGCCACCGGTTACTCCACTTACTCCACTTAATGGCAACCCGGTTGTGCCTACCACCAACACACCGACAACCGGTGGACAGGTGTTTACACCAGGAGCGGATCCCAAGTGGTGGTTTCCATCCTTACCTGAAGATTCAATGCCACTGATTATGCCGAGATCGAGTCCGCTGCCTCTACCAACATCCGCGGTCCGAGACAGGAGAAGCCCATTTGACGATGCCCAATTACAAGAAAAGGGGGAGCACCAAATATTTGAGACCCATTCCACGCCAGCAGGGCAAGCACTGGAAGGCAATCTCAGCAATCAAACTCTGCAAAGAAACAGAAACGAAATGACGATAGGGCATGATGAAAGCGCCATGAATGTAGAAGTAATATCCTACGACAGAGGCGCCCCACTTCGTAGATACTGGTTCGATGAGGAAGATGACCTATATATTCTTGAACAGAAGTTAGTTCACAAGAAGCGCTGGCGGCACATACTGAAAAGCAAGCCAGAGTGGTGTGACTGGCCGCTGTCCGCATTACATAACCACTGGTATAACTATTTAAGAAGTCGGGGGGAGGAATTCCTAAGGAACTGGAGGAGCGAGGCAAATGCAAAGCCTACGAACCAGACACATAGTACCATCGATCAAGAGGAACCTGACTCGCAAACGGCACCACAGCAGCTATTGACGCCCTGTTGCACGGACCACGATGATGGTAATGATTCCCACGACGACCCTGCCCACCAAGAGGATGATCCTGCTCCTCCATCGAATGTATATACCGAAGATGACATGGAACTACTCTCTTTATGCGATCCGACGGAACATCAGGAGCCTCCAGGGATTGAAGGATTGATAGCGTCCAGCGTCGCGCCTGAGGATATGATCATACCTTCTATTGAGTATGGCAGTGTAATGGAGGACATTAAATATGAGAGTATGGATGAACTGGATGAAATCAGAGTGTCCGCACAGGCGAATGCTCAGATTCAGGAGGAAGCAGATCCAATATCTACTCTTCCTGAATGTAGTAATGACGAGGATCCTCTATCTTCACCTTTGCAGAAGCAGAAGAGCCAACCAAAGCCTAGACCAACAGACCTGGCGCATGAGGAGGCAGTCGCTGTAGCTCTTACCAACCCTTCCACAAAGAGCGTGAGGTGTAATGGCTGCGGGAAAGCCTTTGACTCTGGACGCGGGCTCGCAAATCATAAACGGAGTAAAGCGGCAGGTCAATGCAATGGAGGACAGAACAAAGTCCGACCTGAAGATCGTCCAGATCACTCACCATCTGAACAATTTACGCCCACACCCACCCCCGCACCTCCAATCAAACGAGAGCCATCAACACCCGGACCTTCTCTTCTCCTCTCTAGACCACCATTAAAAACACCACGATCCGCACCGCAACAGACTACCTCCCATTCAACCTCAGGCAAAACCACTCCAAGACCCAGTGTAAGCAGATCAGAATTCCACAAGCAGGTACGTCAGCAGTGGGCCAAATCCGGGCAACGGGGACGTCGCAGCGGCCCCCTGAATGCAAAGCAAGTTCTACAGCACCGGAAGAGCTTGCAGGCTCTGCGGACAACAAGGCACGAAGCTGAAGACGACGAGAGCGGAGATGAGCTGTCGTTTTTATAGCGATACATACGGAATACGGTGTGAATTCCGGTCTGCAAGAGCGGAGAAAGAATTGTTCTACATCGCAACATAACTATAGTCAAGTCTTGAATACAAGCTCTCTAATACCAATGCTATTATTCACGCATTCCAATCAACCCAATCCAGTCAGCCCCATGCGTGAAACGTGCCTTTCTAGCAAGTCTGTGACGACCATGTATACCAAATTATACCCGAATTTTAAGGCCCATATTCACGTCCAAAATCATTCCCTACGTAATTAATACTGCATAAGCACCTCTACGATCGCTGAAATCTCAACAGTGCCAAAAGCAAAGAAATATCAAATTCCATCTCCAGAACCAGCAAATAAAGTACTAGCCTTAGTGTACCAAGAATCTCCCACCCTATGCGGAGACGTTGTTATAATGATCAGATGTGATGAGTAGCGTATGAGGAGAGGGAGGTGTATTGCAATACTTCAAGCATTCACGAGTCACGAGATAGATATGCATGTATGTCCATAGATCAATGCAAGTGCGTAGCTATCACTATTCGTATTTGATATCTCAATCAACACAGCCAAAAGTGAAAACACTGAATAAAAAACCCATGATTAGTCGAAATACCAAGAAGGACAGGACACTATGAAACGCAACGCACGAGGCTAATCATGAACGAGGAATGATGAGAGATGATTTTGTAGAACCAGATAAAAATGGGAAAGTCAACGCTTATATATACAATCAGAAATATATCTAATTTTCCGTCCCGTCCGCCTATTGTCCTTCCTTGCATTTCCTATCCTCTTTACCTTTCCTTTCTGATTCTCGCGTGAACTAATGTTTCCCAGCTATAGGTACTTAACTGGTAAAATTTCGCTCTTGCCTTTGCTCTGCGTGCTCCCCGTAGGGGACTATACATTTCGTCTGACCATTGTGGGGGTATACGCTCCTACCAGTCTACTCGCCGAACCTTTCTTTCCGTCCTCCGCTTCCCCCTGGTTTCTATCTAGCTACTTAGTTACAATTATCTCGATTTGTCGAGAAGAGTCGAGTAGAAGGTAAGACACTTTACAAAGGTCTTCCACCGACAAAGTTGCTCCAGGACCTGACTTCGCTTGGGATACCCTCTTTCTTGGGGAGCTTCTCGCTCATGCAGCGGGCGAAGAGTACGGCGGTCTGGAAGATTTCCATTAGCATGCTATCGAACACGTAGACGGGCTAAAACATACCTTGGGCTCCATGAAAAGTGGGACACCGAAATCTACGGCGTTCCTGCGCATAACATAGTCCTCATCCAGCAAGCCATCAGCCCTGAATTTGGCAAGATTGAAGACACCACGGATGTCGTTCTTCTCGAAAACTTCGCGAAGAGCACGCTTATCTTGCTTGGGGAATTCAATAATGTCGACTGACGCCTCGGTGTTGGACTCAAGCAGCTTCTTGACTTCGGCATTGGCAGCATAGAACTTGTAGCCAAGTGGGTGGACGTACTTGGCGATTTGAACGAGAGAGTTAGAGGTGGTGTCACCGCCGAAGAGAAGACCTTCTCCAGGGAGTGGCAGTCGGAAGTTCATGGTAGACTGAACTGAGGCCCAGTATGCCTCAACAAGATCTTTGCCGAAACATGCCATTTCTCCAGTAGATGACATCTCAACGCCGAGATAGGGGTCAGCACCTGCCAACCTGGTCCACGAGAACTGAGGGACCTTGGTCGCAAGGTAATCCCTCTTCTCTGCCATGAGATCGACGGGCTCAGGAACCTCGCGGCCAACGAGGGCTTTGGTGGCAACGTCGATGAAATTAGTACCGAGGACTTTGCTAACGAAGGGGAAGGAGCGAGAAGCACGAAGATTACACTCAATGACCTTGAGTTTGGGCTCGCCACCCTCTGGGTCTTCGGCCTTGATGATCTGCATGTTGAAAGGACCAGTAATGTTCCATGCCTTGGCAACCTTTTCTGCGATGGCCTTAACTCTGTCCTTGACGTTCTCGTCAAGGTTGGCTGGTGGAAGCACTAGGGTGGCGTCACCAGAGTGAACACCGGCGTTCTCAACGTGCTCACTAACGGCGTGAACAAGGAGATTTCCGTTGGAAGCTACAGCATCGCAGTCGATTTCCTGGGCACCCTCAATATACTGGGTGATAACAACTGGGTGATCGGGAGACACTTGGGCCGCAGCAGTGAGCTTCTCCTTAAGATCCTTCTCGCTGCGAATGACGGTCATGGCCGCACCGGACAGGACATAGGAAGGTCGAACAAGAACGGGGTATCCGACAGACTGAGCGAACTTTTGAGCTTCCTCAAAGGATGTGAGTTCTTTCCAGGCAGGCTGGTCAACACCTATTGAGTCCAGGATTGAAGAGAACTTGTGGCGATCCTCGGCCTTATCAATATCTTGCGGATCAGTTCCAAGGACCTTGGCTTTGCCAGATTCCTGAAGCTTAAGCGCGATGTTCTGAGGAAGCTGTCCTCCCACGGAGACGACTACTCCGCTGGAAGTCTCCAATTCATAGATATCCATGACCCGCTCATAACTGAGTTCTTCGAAATAGAGTCGGTCGGCAACATCGAAATCGGTCGAAAAAGTTTCAGGATTATACTTGCGAGCAATTAGCACATGTCTTGTGATTGACAAACGTGAGACAACCGGTTGAGGGTCTGATGATACTCTCAACTGGTCGTTATCGGTGACAATGGTGTTGCGGTACATCCAGCCGCATAAACAAAACTAGAAGTCATAACTTACGTTGATCATAACAGTCTTCTTTCCAAGTTTATTGAGAGACAATGTAGCATTCACCGCGCACCAGTCAAACTCGACCGAACTTCCAATACGATATACACCGCTTCCAAGGACGAGCACGCCATGATCATCAAAGGTGACATCATGGGAAGAAGCATTGTAGGTGGTGTATAGGTAGTTGGTGTCAGCAGGGAACTCAGCGGCAAGCGTATCGATCTTCTTAACCCATGGCCGAATTCCGAAGCTTATCCTGCGAGCACGAACCTCGTCCTCGGTGCTGTTGACAGCTTTGGCAATCTGCTTGTCGGAGAAACCAAGTTTCTTGGCCTTCAAGATAATCTCTTTCTTGAGGCCAAAAAGGCTGCCAATATCTTCCAATTCTTGAGTGCAGTCGACAATATTCTGCAACTTGTGCAAGAACCATTTGTCGATTTTGGTGAGATCATGCAATTTGTCAACGGAGTAGCCCTCATGATACATAGCTTGGCCAACGGCAAGCCATCGGCGATCAGTGGGATTCTTGAGAGTGTCATCAAGGTCCTCGAATTTGTCACCCTGGAAGCCCAAAAACTTAGGGTCAACCTGTCGGCAGGCCTTCTGGAATGATTCCTCGAATGTTCGTCCGATAGCCATGACTTCACCAACTGACTTCATCGAGCTTCCAATATCCCTCTTGACGTTCTGGAACTTGCTGAGATCCCATCGCGGCATCTTCGTGACAATATAATCCAAGCTTGGTTCAAAGTTGGCTGTGGTGGTCTTGGTAACGGCATTAGGAAGCTCTGGTAGAGTGTGTCCGAGTCCAATCTTCGCAGCTGTATAAGCTAATGGGTAACCAGTTGCCTTCGAGGCGAGAGCAGAAGAACGAGACAAACGGGCATTGACTTCGATGACCCTGTAGTCTAGACCATCCGGTTGCAGCGCGTATTGAACGTTACATTCGCCAACAACGCCCAAGTGGCGGACAATCTTGATAGAGGCGGACCGCAGCATATGGTATTCTTCATCGCTGAAAGTCTGACTGGGTGAAACGACGATACTGTCACCAGTATGCACACCAAGAGGATCAAAGTTCTCCATGTTGCAGACCGTGATGCAGTTGTCACTTGCATCGCGGACGACTTCATACTCTGCCTCCTTCCAGCCCTTGAGGGATTTCTCTACCAAGATTTGGGGAGAAAGAGTTAGGGACCTTGCAGACAGATCTCTCAGCTCTTCTGGGTTGTTCGCGAAGCCGGACCCAAGACCACCAAGCGCATACGCAGCACGGACAATGATCGGGTAGCCAACCTTTTCAGCAGCGTCCAGGGCCTCGTCAATAGAAGATACAGCGATAGATTTGGCAATTGGAATGTCGATCTCATCCAAAGCGCGCGCAAACAGGTCACGATCTTCACTGGTCTCGAGAGTCTTGACGCTAGTGCCCAGGACTTTGACTCCATATTTTTCAAAGATGCCCATCTTGTTCATGTTTACACCAAGGTTAAGAGCGGTCTGACCGCCGAAACTGAGGAAGATGCCATCGGGTTTTTCTTTCTGGATAATGTATTCAACATACTCAGGGGTGACTGGCAGATAGTAGACTTCGTCGGCGAGCACGTGCGAGGTTTGGATAGTCGCGATATTGGGGTTGACGAGGACCGATTTCACGCCGGCCTCCTTCAAAGCCTTCAGGGCTTGCGAACCTGCAATTGTATAAGCATTGTTGTTGTTCACTCGCCGTATCAGTCGGCTGTGTGATTGACGTACCTGAGTAGTCGAATTCTCCAGCTTGACCAATGCTGAGACCACCACTACCAATGACGAGTACCTTCTTCACGTCAACTAGATCTCGAGCTCCCGCAATCACACCGCTGTTAAGATATGCCTGTGCATTTGGTGCTTCCTGTGTCTTGTTCCAATTTGCAGAAAGCTTTGTGAAGGCTCGCAATTGGCGGACCGCTGCGGGTGACTCATGAGTCTTTTGTAGTGATAGCAAAGGCCTGGAAGTTCGAGAGACAAAACTTCGAGAGGAGACAGAAGGAACTATTAGGCGGGATTGTGCTGAAGTCCAAGCTGGTGCGCGACGTGCCAGACGCCCGCAGAGAGCCATGTCAAGCGGTCAGAGAACCGAGAGCTGTGGAGCTCTATTGAAAGCGCGAACGGGGGGTGGGGGGGTCAAATGGTTGTGTAGATGGCCGTGGGAGGATTGGCAGATGCAATTGAAGCCTGCTAGAGCTTGTGCCCAGCAAAGGAGGTAGGATATAGCTCTGGTGGAGGAAAAATATTCGAGGTTATCGCGGGGCGCGCGGTGAAGCTGTGGAAATTTCTATGACTCGCCAATCAGCTGGCTTCCGATGCCGCTATGCCCTAGCTGATAAGCCGGCGGTGAGGCGGGCAGAAAAAGCACAAAGCACTGCAGTTTGGAGTTGCAAATGTGATTACACGTAATTAGATAAACATGGATTGAGTGTTGAACAGTATTCCATTTGACATAGCAGGAGGTGTGGCAGCCATGATGAGGAGCAGCTCTTCAAGGCACAACATCGACCACAGCAAACATCGTCATCCCAACGCACACTGCCATGTTAAAATGCTGTGTGTGCAAAGGCCAACCCGATCGCCGGCGGCGCGGATTGTCAATGGCTCATTCAAGAAGAAAAATTTTGGCGTGTGCCAGCCATCTTGGGCGATTGCATCAACCCGCATCGAACCGCGCGGGGACGAACAGGGCCTTTTAGCCAAGTCTCTACAGAGTCACAAGGGGGTGATGGTTTACGCCGCCTGCAAAATTTCCAACTTTGGCCGACTCATGGCATTCTACATACCAGGAGCCCCCAATTAGCCATGGTAGAGCCCCGATCCGCCCGATGCAACCTGCGTCAAAGTCCCACACGCGCACACTGTTCTATCCCTTGTAGGCTACAGACCCTGCAAAACTTGCACACTACCATCTACTTGGCCTGGAGATCTAATTCATCCCGACTTTTTCTGCTTTTCCGCCGTTGCGTGCCGGGTTTTGTATTCCCTCGGACTCTCGAGGTTATTTGCGGACTCCCCTCGCAGGCGTCCCAAAATGGACGGCTTGGTCCACATCCCAACTTTATTCGCCTTAGCTTTCTCCTCAGCGTCACGGTATTGCTGCTCGAATTGTCCAAATTCAGACCCTGTCTTGGCTTCGTATACCGTAGCAAGCCCAGTTTTGAGCATCTCTAAACCAACGTCTCTGTTTCGGAACCACTTCCGGACTCGTACCTGTGCCACTACTCTGTCGTATTGATCCCGCCTGTAAATGTATACCCGTACTCTGCGGTTGAGTATGTATTGGATGAGCCAGTCATGGGCTTCTTTAGCATATGGTTGGGCTTCTCGGCCCCAATGGGCCAATTCTGGAGCATCAACTCCAGCGATCCGTATTGGTATCTGAAAACGTGTGATGAGCTTCCATTTTAAACATGGACTAGAAATACTATGGAAACGGGTATAGGCTTACTGTCTTATTGGCTAGGCCTTCTTTTCTCGTCGGCACTCTCTTCCATGGCAACCAATCCCACCCTGCTATCCTTCCGCCAGGCGTGTGGAATAATCTGAAGTTGTCCGCATCTCCAACACTCGTGACGCGACCAAATAAACTTCGCCGACGAAAGTATCCAGGCTTAATGTGATTGACACTAGGTATACGGCGTAGATAAGCCTTGTATATGCGCAGCGCAGATACCGTTGTAACAGTGAAGATTATAGATGGGACGAGAGCGTTCGGTTCCGTGAAGGTAGACCAGGACCAATTGGTAGGCTCTAGCAATTCAGCCCAAGATGCCCGGCGGTCTTGTGTCTTGTCATCTTCTCCGCCTGACCAAGGCCATCGCATGATCGGTTCTGCGAAGGCGAGTGTTGCTGTGTGGCTGGTGCAAATATCATCTTTTAAGAGCTCCAACCTTGAAATGATCTCAGCTACCGAGGTTGATCAGTGCGTCATAGGTAATCACGTGATCCAGCTCCTCCCCGGTCGCATCGGGCACGTACGACGGCTGAGACCTCCAAGAGCTGGTTTGGGGCTTATATTTACTGTTTATGGGATATCAGATGAAATAGGTGCATCTTTATAGAGAAGGAAATTTAGGTTGGTTGACATATATCTTCTGGTCTTGTACTAAGATCTGCTATACCAATTCAGATGGGCCACATCCACGTATTGCTGTTACCTATCCAGCCAAAGCCTATGCTATAAACGCAATCCTGGAGTGTACTAGCAAGTGCTCCCTGGCTACTCTCGGTCCGTATGGAGAGTATCGCTAACCATTCAGACTCATGTGTAAGATCTTCTGCCTTGTTCTCATCGGCTACTCGAGGCTACGAATTCGGAGCTGATATTACAGTGTCGCGATGAGATTAACTCGAAAGATTTGCAGGCCGTTTTGTCTTGTGAGGACGTGTCATCGCTGGGTAGAGAGCAATTTCACTGCGAAGGAAGGATGAAAATAGATCATCAGGCATCGTCAAGAAATCTGCATACATATTAGCTATAGGAGACCATGTTGCAAGAGGCAATAAACCATGCTTACACCTAGTTTAGATAGTAGATGATAAATTAGGATAGAGAAAATGACTCGATACGCTAGACTTATAACATAAAAGACGGATGCTTACTATACGTGATACTCTACCATCAAAATCAGGTCTGGACGTTTATCTTCGACTAAAGTAAGTTTAGTTGTCTAATTGGCGATAGATCGTAACATATTCCACTCTGATTTCTGCTACGGCTCAGTCGTCTCTACAAGATCCGAATGAAGTGATGACCAGGTTTATCTGTCGTGAAACATGCTGCTCATTGAGTCATATACTCTTATACGTGATATCGTGTGCTAGATCGCGAAGCTTTGTTCCCTCCTGTCCTGTCATGCTGTACATGTTATCTTATGCAGTACTGCTCTGAGGGATATCTTGGAGGTCGCTGTTGTCATCTGGTGGTCGGCAGCGCGGAGAGGCATTGTTCTGACTCTCACTACAGGTAAAATGTGTTATTGGGGACAGTTGATGTTATTCAAGTCCTGGCAGGGTCTCGGAACAATGTGTAGGGACCTATTGTAGAATGAAACGGACAATAGGGTGAATCGGGTGGGGTGAGACGTTGAATTTGCACGGATCATCTTAACCCTGGCTTCCCTAAATGGGAATGGCCTAGGCTTTGCCCGGCGCACCTCAGTCTTCGACCACGTTCTTGAGGGGTCGCCGACTACAATCTCTTCGTCCTCCAAAGAACCAAATTTTCTATGCTGCAAATATACAGTCAAGTTTCTCAATTTCTTTTCATCGCTCTGGAATCTAAGCGAATGGTTCATTACATTCCTTGACATATTTTTGCGACCTCATCAGGTGGTTCATGCCAGGAGCACCCACCATGTACTCGACAATCGCTGGCACAACGGATGCCGATGCGCTCGACGAGGGCGCATTCCTCTTTGACCAAAACCACGATGACCTTTTGGCCATGCCGATGACGCACGAAAGCCCTAGTCTCAAAGATCAGATGCCTCATTCTGCGCCTATTACTAGGCTTGACAGCCTTATAAATGGGCATTATAGCGAGTCAACTGAGTCCTCGGTTCACTATGGCGATACGCACGATATGTCGGAAACAAGCGTTGGTCATGCAAGTGGTAGAGAAGATCAAACCAATTCTATCATGAGTGGAATTTTGAATGGGCAAGACCACGACGGACGTGCACCTTCCCCCCTACGTTTCCCTGCTTCAGACTACAAGACTCAGTCAGATGGCAATTCAGCCAAACTCAATTCGAGCTCCTTTTCGAAGCACAATGCCAGCTACTACGCATCACACACGGATGCAGCCCCGCAAGTGCAGCCAACCCCAATCAAAAGCGAGGGGGGAGAGCTGAATGTCATGGCGGACACTCTTGAAACATACAAGTCTACCTCCAAGATACCTTCGACTCCTGAATTACTTCAGTCGCGGGGATCTTCTACACCACAACGCTCCAGCTCGATCAGGGGTAAAATCGCCGAGTTTCGAGCAAATTCCTCGATACCGACCTCCCTATCATGGGAGGAGTTTGCAAGGCAGTCTATTCTCGCAGCCGAAAGCTCACGCCTCAATCCATTTTCTCTGCATCCAGAAGAATATAAACTCCTGCGCCATCACGTCACACACGCCCAAGTCACAATCTATCTTAACATCAGGAACGCGATCCTACGGTTATGGACGAAGAACCCTCTGGTATATGTGACTTTAGAAGAGGCTGCTGGCTGCGCAAGGGAAAAGCGATATTTTAGCCTTGCCCAAGTCGCTTACCGGTGGCTGATGAGAAACGGCTACATCAATTTCGGGTGTGTCGAGGTCCCCGATGTGTTGAGCACATTGCCAAAATCCAAAGTAAAGGCTACCTCAAGGAGAACAGTGGTCGTGATCGGAGCTGGCATGTCTGGACTTGGTGCTGCACGACATCTGGAGGCTTTGTTCTCTCAGCTGGGCGACCAATGGGTCAGTGAAGGGGAGAGACCGCCAAAAGTCGTTGTCCTTGAAGCACGCCCTCGTGTCGGGGGTAGAGTGTACTCACATCCATTACGTGATCAATCCGGATCATCGCTGCCACAAGGACATCGCTGCACAGCGGAAATGGGCGCCCAGATCGTTACCGGTTTCGAGCACGGAAACCCCATGAATGCAATAATTCGAGGACAACTGGCGATTCCTTACCATGGCTTACGCGATAACACGATCCTATACGATCACGACGGCTCAATAGTGGAAAGAAGCCAGGATATACTCGTAGAGAAGTTATATAATGACGTGCTAGAGCGAGCAAGTGTGTATCGGAACAAACCGGCTACGTTCAGGACAGTTGAAGGCGACCGCAACATGATTCTATTCGGACGAGATCCAAGCGATACAGGAGGACCTACTATTGCTACCCTCGAGAATTCGAATACTCCCCTACCAGCGAGTGCGAACACTACAGCATCTACAAGCGAGGAGAAGCCCTCGTCTGGGGTCGAAAAACTCGCAGGGAGAGCCTATCAGTTATCTGCTGGTTTCAACCCGAATATTTCTGCGGCAGAAGCAGTGGAGAACATGGGATGGGGACTCAAATCTGATGCATCCCGCACTGAAACCTTAGACCTAGAAACCATCGCAAACTCCTCCCAGTATCCGACGCTCGGCCAGACCATGGATGACGGTATTAAACAATACCAGCGCATTTTGGATTTGAAGCCAAAGGATTTACGTTTACTGAACTGGCACCATGCAAATCTAGAATATGCAAATGCAGTAAGTGTCAACCAACTCAGTCTAGGCGGATGGGATCAAGACATTGGAAATGAGTTTGAAGGAGAACACACGCAAATCATCGGTGGCTATCAACAAGTTCCCCGCGGGCTTTGGCAGTGTCCGGGAAAGCTAGATGTACGATTCAAGTCTGCGGTCAAAGCTATACACTACAACACCCAGGAGCGCAAGGTTGGTAAGGCAGTCAAGGTGACATGCGCAAATGGCGAGACGGTTTGGGCGGATCGAGTTGTATTAACTACCCCTCTCGGCGTTCTTAAGTCTGGATCAATCAACTTCGACCCCCCACTTCCTGATTGGAAGCAAGGTGTCATTGAACGTATGGGCTTTGGGCTACTCAACAAGGTATATTTCTTCCTGATTGTAACCGTAGGTGCTTTCTAACAAGGTGTCTAGGTCATACTTGTTTACGAAAAGGCTTTCTGGGAGCCGCATAGAGATATGTTCGGATTACTGAACGAAGCCGAGCATCAAGCGAGTCTAGATCCAAAAGACTATGCTTCACGACGAGGTCGATTTTATCTCTTTTGGAATACAATCAAGACAAGCGGCAAGCCTACTCTCGTTGCTCTAATGGCCGGCGAAGCTGCTCACTACGCCGAACAACGCACCGACAATCAGCTTATTGAGGAAGTCACGAATCGTTTGACGGAAATGTTTGCGCCAGCAACGGTCCCTCTTCCCACAGAATCCATTGTCACACGGTGGAGCAAAGATCCCTTTGCTCGTGGTAGTTATTCTTACGTAGGACCGAAGACTCTATCCGGAGATTACGATGTTATGGCGAGGCCTCACGGCCCATTACACTTTGCTGGCGAAGCAACATGCGGAACGCATCCCGCAACTGTTCATGGCGCGTACCTTTCGGGACTACGAGTAGCCGGCGAAGTCGTAGAGTCCATGATTGGACCAATCAAAATCCCCAGCCCGCTTATTGAGAAACGTATCAAGACGGAGCACTCTTCGCCTCCGAACGGAGTGGGAAACAAACGAAAACCCGACACAGAGAGCACTACGCCTAACAGTCGAAACGAACGGCAGGCTCGGGATGAGGAGTACGAAGCATCAATCATTGGGGCAATTCTGAGCGAGATTGGTGAGCGTCCAGTGAAACCCGGCCGAGCAGGAGTGAACCCATTCCTGCTCTATACCAAGGATTTCTGGTATGTTTGTAAGAAGGACTGTGACGACGCTCGCAAGGCAGCTACTGGAGATGTGAACGCAAAGGCATCAAAGGCAGAGATTCGATCTGCGCTGGGGTTGCGATGGCGGACTGCAAGCGCAGAGGTCAAGCAGCCGTATCTGGAGTTGACCCAGAATGCCAAGGACGATGCCGCGGCCAATGCAGCAAGCTTCAAGGACCGTGTATCCACGTGGGATCGCGAAGCAGCACGGATTCGGAAAGAGTACATTCAGAATCACCCTCCACCGAGCGGATTAGAAGATGCAGGGCTAGACGGCAGAACGGCGATTGAGCTAGGGAGCGGGAAACGACTTCGACGACTGTGATGTTGATACCCCCTTACAAGTTTTATTTTCCTTTCTGTAACTTTGCATACCCCCGGTGGCATCAGCATGGAAGGTGGCGTTTAGGATTATATATCGAAGTGCGAAGGTTGACCGAGGTGACAAATTCACAAAGCAAGTGGAGGCGAACCGGCGTAAGCAGACCAAATGAACGAAGGAGTGTTCAGGTGGACATCGAGCCTAACAGGCGGTGTATGCACATTTCTATTGTGTTTTTTTTTAGTTATGGAGGAGAAGACGTCACACACAGGGCATCGGCGGAGAAGCTCGTTCTGCGGAGTATAGTATAAAGCTGGGCGGCGGAGAGCGGAGCCAAAGTATATGGTCGGTTATCAGACAAGACGGGCTGATTTTCTGTAGCTAAGTTTTTTTTTCGATATGAGTGGCTAGCGCCGGTAGACTATGGATCCAGCACACACATGGATTGCTTTGCAAAGGCCGGACGATTTTCGTCCCCGGAATCGAACGACTATCTCCGAGAGGCCGCCACGCCGTCACGCCCCCCCCCTCCGCCGTCGTAGCAGAGAAACAAGAACAAGACAAGACAAGTAAAAGTAAAGTAGTAGTGTACAGCTACCGGTAGTCTATAGAGTAGCAAAATATAGCAAATTTCCAAAAAAGCTTCCAAAGATGCAGCTAAGACGATGGCACGTACGGGTTGTGGCATGGCATGGCATGGCATGGCACGAGAACGAGCATAGCATTCGCCTGGTGTGGTGTGGGCTAGGTGGGCCGACGCAGAGCTGCAGGTCCAGCAGTTTACGGGACCAGGCGCCAATGCGCTGCGCTCGCTGCGAGATGTGCAGGTGTGGATGAGATGAGATGTGATGTGGAGTGGAGTGGGCAACGCAGGCAAAATCTAGGAAAAGGAATGGGCAAAGGGGAACAACTTCTAGAATGTTGGGTAGAAGGGCGTGCATGTGTGCATGAGTGCATGAGTGGTGGGATTATTTAGGCATCTTTTTTGGAATGAACATAGACCACTAGAGTTTTGTGGCTAGTCTGCGCCAAACATGGCTAACCAGACAGTGTGCTGCAAGCCAGCCAGGCGGACGGACGACTATCTTTTTTTTTTTTTTGCGAAGAATAGTCGGGATGGGCGAGTCGGCCGTGGTGGATGGCGGGCGAGAATAGAGGTGAAGGGGTGGGTTGGAGGTGGTGGAGGTGGTGGTGGTGGTGGTTGATCCCCCGCAGTTGCATCTAGACGTTGTATGAAGTGCAGGCGTTGGGTGCGGGGAAAGGGTATGGTGCTGGTGTTGGGGTTTCTGATTTTCCAGGGTGTCTGGGTATGGGTGTGTCTGGATGTCTCTGGGTGTGTATACGTATACTCGGTAGGTGTGCGTGGCCTGTAGATGGTGGCCATGTGTGCGCACACATCCGGTGCGGTGCGGAGCGTTGCGTTGCGTTTGCGAAAAGTGGTGTGGTTATGATGGTGGTGGAAGCGTGTGGAGGCGCGAGAAAATCGGGGGAAGAAGAGTGGTTCGCAGCCATGGCTGTCTATGGTCCATGGGTGAATTGTGGAAATAAGGGTAGATAGAAGGTAGAGTGGGCAGTAATAGGTAAAGCGTTTGAAAGGGTAGGTAGGAATCGGAGGGACCCAAGGCAAGCCACCACACCACACACGCGAGGAGAGGAAAAGCCAGACACTCTGAGACTGGACTTGAAGAGAACTTGAACCTGAACCAGAGAATGGAAAGACGCAGCACCAAGCACCAAGCACCAAGCACCCAACTGGCGGAGACCCCACGAGCGGTTCAGGCCTCGTGGCGGGGCTGTCAGGGCTCTGGGCATGGCAAGGGCAAGGGCATGGGCATGGGCATGGGCATAGAGCCCGCGTTTGGAACCTCTTCTGCCTCTGCCTGTTTTCTCTGTCTCTGCTAACTGGCTCATCTGGTAACCTGCCCCGTCTGTCCGTCCGTCTGAGTCTGTCTGCCTCTCTACCTGTCTGCTCTGCTCTGCTCTGCTCTGCTTGAACCCGCGTAAAGGCTTCCCACCACCACCACCATCATCATCATCATCCACCATACCTGGCCAATGTCATCGATGATTGGGGCCCATTTTCCGGGATTCTCAACGGGCCAGTGGCCGACCAACTTGTCCCCGTCCTTGCGCCTGTCTGGCTGCGCGCTGTCGTCCTTCGCTTCGCTGGTTCGTTCGCTGATTCGGTGACCGGCCCAGCCTTGCTCCTCTCCCGACCCTCGAATCGCGCAACACCTGCGCCGTCCGTATTCTTAGCATTTTAGCATCCTTCCCAAGCCGCTGGGCCTGCGCGCGCTCTGCTGCTGCTGCTCTTGCTCCTGTCCTTCTGCCGCTGCCATCTGCCTCTCCCTCTGCCTGTCTTTGCCCTGTCCATCGCCAGCCAGCCTTCTTCCGCTTACACTACTCCAACCTTAAACCTTCCACCATTTTCCCTTTCCCCATGCTGACTCTCACCGCATCCCATCTCTTGGGACTCCGCCTAGCTTTTGCTTGCTCTGCCCGCCGAGGCTTCGCGACCTACGATTGAATGCGCCCTCGGCCTTCACCTCTACACCGAACCATCGCCTCTACCACCCGCTCCCCCACCCTAACACCCGTCTCCTGGCCTATACATCATCGCAGCCAAGGGTCAATTTGACCTTCCAGACACGTCGCCGTGTCATCTTTGCCCCTCCTTCTTTCTAGCAGAGCGAACGGCTCGCTGACCCTCTACATCGCGTTGCTACCTCTAATCTCCGACCACACAACGACATCATGAGCTCCTTCTTCGGCCGCTTCAAACCAGGCACCGTGAGCCTTCCCCCCACCTCCTCCTCTACGCTCAAATGTACAATGGCCTTTTCTGACGTGAACGGTAGAGTCCTGCGAGTCCTGCGTCCAGCCACCCTCCCATCAAGAAGGACCCTAACGCTCCGCAACCCACCCCTCTCGAGAAGCTCCTATCCGACGCCGGTCCCATACGAGAAGATGGAAGCGACAAATTCTTTGGCTTTGAAAATGTGAGTATCGCAGAACTGCGCTGGCAATAGTATCTTTACTGACCGAGTCCGTCTATAGTTTGGAAGCACATGGTACTGAGTTCCCTCCCGCATCCCGTATTTGACCCGAAACTAACAGAATCCCGAACAGCTATTGCAATTCCATAGTACAATGCCTATATTACTCTGTACCCTTCCGGGAGCAGGTCATAAACTTTCCCACTAGGTCACCTCCCGAAGCCCTCGAAAGACCAGCGGAAGCACCCTTACCACGTCTCAATACAGACCTACTACCCGCTGCAAATGGACAGAACTCGGCGCTATCACCAAAGGGTAGGAATTCCATGTCCAGCCCGAATGCTGCAGCAGCGAAGAACCCTGCAGCGCCAAACAATCCACAAGGAACAAAACCTGAAGACAACAAGGATTCGCCAGAATACAAGAAGAAGATGGCAATGGCCGCGGGGCCAGTCCTGAATATGGACTATGAAAATTCATCAGCATACGGCATGTCGGAGTCGCTTTTTTCTTCGTTAAAAGACATATTCGAAGCGGTTATAGCACACAGATCACGCATCGGCGTTGTAAGTCCTAATAAGTTCATGGAGATATTAAGACGGGAAAATGAAATGTTCCGGACGGCTATGCACCAGGATGCACATGAATTCCTGAATCTACTACTGAACGAGGTTGTGGAGAATGTGGAACAATTCTCCAAGGCTCGAATCACTAACGGTAATGAGGCGACAGCGTCAACGTCAAACGGCCTTACAGTCGTCTCAGGGGCTGTAGTACCAGATCGGACATCAACCATATCCAACAACAACACAGGATGGGTACACGAATTATTTGAGGGCACTCTAACTTCCGAGACACGATGTCTTACATGCGAAAAT
Source organism: Nigrograna mackinnonii (assembly GCA_001007845.1). Lineage (NCBI taxonomy): Eukaryota > Fungi > Ascomycota > Dothideomycetes > Pleosporales > Nigrogranaceae > Nigrograna > Nigrograna mackinnonii. The sequence goes on from JGVQ01000129.1 coordinate 220,102, forward strand.
ACGTCACAGCGAGATGAAGCATTCCTGGATCTGTCAGTGGATCTGGAGCAGCATTCTTCGGTGACCAGCTGCTTACGCAAATTCTCCGAGGAGGAGATGCTTTGCGAGAGGAACAAATTTCATTGCGACAACTGCGGTGGCCTTCAGGAGGCAGAGAAGAGAATGAAGGTGAAGCGATTACCCAAGATTTTAGCATTACATTTGAAGCGATTCAAGTATACCGAGGATCTGCAGCGTTTACAGAAACTGTTTCACAGAGTCGTTTACCCGTACTACCTTCGCCTATTCAACACGACAGACGATGCCGAGGATCCCGATAGGCTCTATGAATTATATGCAGTGGTTGTGCATATCGGCGGTGGACCTTACCACGGCCATTACGTCTCCATTATCAAGACGCAAGATAGGGGCTGGTTACTCTTCGACGATGAGATGGTCGAGCCAGTCGACAAAGCCTATGTTCGTAATTTTTTCGGCGGGGAGAATGTGCTCGCCTGCGCCTACGTACTCTTCTACCAAGAGACGACCCTCGAAGCAATGCAAAAGGAGCAGGAGGCAGAAGGCCTCGCAGCAGCGAAACAGGCGACGGAGGTACACCAGGATCCGTTGACCGCAACTTCTCCATTAAAACAGAACGGCGTTGCCGGAGCAAATGGCCACCCGCTTCATCATCACGCCACAGTTACGCCATCTGTTGAACACGATGAACAATTTGCTAGCCTCAACCACGCGGCTACTGCCCCCGTACCTCCACCTATCCCACACAATGAGGTCAACAACTCTGAGAACATACTATCATCTCTCCCCATCCTGTCAAATAAGAAGTCAAATCTGGCTTCTAAGAAGGAGAAGGCGGAGCGCGCAAAAGAGGAAAAGGAACGCAAGGCGGCAGAGAAAGAGCGCGAGAAAGAGGTCAAGGCAAAACGAAAAGCGGATGAGATTAGAAGGAGGGAGGAGTATAGGAAGCAAGAAGAGGACTTGAGAGCGGCGCTGGCAGCTAGTAGGGCCAGCAAGACCGAAGAAGACAAACGCAGAAAGGACGATCCATCATCTACCCCAGACGCGCAGCACAACAAGGCCAGTGAGAATGGCACCACACCGGCGAGCGGAAATGGGAACAGTGACGGTAGTGGAAATGGGAATGGGAACGGGAATGCCCCAGCTGCGGCCGGTGGGTCTGGTTCCTTTGGCAAGAATTCTCTTAGCAGATTCAGACATACGTCCATGTCGATACGGCACAAACCCAAGTTCTGGGGTGGCAAAGACAAGGGACATGACGGGAATGGATCAGAGCATGAACCCGGTACGCCAGGGTTCGACAGCGATGCAGGAGAGAAGGAGAAGCCTTCGAAGAATAGATTCAGTCTAGGCAGGAAGAAGAGCACCTTCCACCTCTAACTAGAGTGTCTAGATAGGAATAAGAAGAAGAGGGGTGTTGTTGTAGAAGAAGTAACAACATGTAGAAAGCTCAAGTACGGTAACGGTACAGGGAGGCTCTGTCTGTCATGTCATGCAAGTGGGATCGGCTCGACTCATCAATATTGCGTCGATTGGATTGAGTTCGAGAGGACACTCGCACTCGCACTCGCACTCCCACTGGCGATTTGGCGATTTGTATCTAACACATCTCCTTTTTTTTGGCGGGCATATATCATCATCATCATCATCATCATCAATATCGACATGGATATGGATATGGATATCAATCAATTATCATTTGTGTGGACTGTACGCAGTTCATGACATCCTCATCATCTTCGTTATTATTATATTCATTGTGGTCCCTGTTATTATTGGTATTACATGTGTGCCATGCCATGCTATGAGCAGTGGTATTGACATCGACATCGACATCGATATGATATGATATGATACCGCTAATTATATAAATTGAAGAGCATAACTCCCTCTGTGTCCGTACGCAGTAGTTTAGTTGATATTTGATATTACATGACTTCTCATGTGACTACGCATAGTGCCGTGTTTCACTATTAATAGTTACCTCTTTCCTCTATAGATAGGATAATAATAAGTAATTAATCAATTACCTATTAAAAGATAACCCCTATACGCAAGTACGCAGTGACTAGTCACGAGCTATCAATCATACTCATGAGAGATAGTCCATTCAACAGCTAGGGATTTGATTGGGTATGATATCTGACCAGGTTTTTTTTTCATTCGTGTTTGCTTGGAATGATATTTCGTTTGGGCCTTCTTTTTAGACCTGCATCCAAAAGCACGCAATTCAACTGGTTTGCTGACTCACGACGGGGTTTACTCACTTGAGAGACTTACAGTCTGCGATTCTCGTACGCCGGTCAGATTTCTGGCTTTTCTTTCCCTGGGGTGGGGGTGTTATAGAGCACTCGTGTTTTTTTTCTTCTTGATATTTGGGTATGTAGTGGTAAGATGGAATTTTTATCGATTGTTTGATTTTTATGTATGTACAAGCAACGGGGTTATTGTATTTAGTTTTGATATACCAGATAGACGGGGGATATTTTACAGCTATATATAGGCTGAAGAGTATGCTCTCTTTCTATTCAGGCAACAGTATCTAAATTGACTTTCTTGACAAATGGGACGAATTGCTCCAAGAGGGCCTGAGAAGTTGACTCAATATATAGGGATCCCATGTCCGAAATTCAGAGAACTGGTCCCTGGGTGAGCTTTGCGCCACGGTCACAGTTAAGCACTCTCGAGAGCAATTATTTCTTTAGAGAAATAGATTGCTTATAGAAGGGCCTTCATCCAGGTCTTCGTCAGGTTCAACTAGGATACCGACGTCGCGTTTGAAATGTCGTAACCACTGTGCATTGTCTGCTGCGGTCTGGTTCCAAGGATCATCGCTACATGGAGTTAGTCAGTGATCTTGCGTAACTGTGCTAAGGCAATACGACGTACTCATCATAAACGATGCATCGAGCCTGGTGCTGCAATTCTTCATCCGTCGGAATGTGGCTGTTGGGGTTGTTTGGCGACATGGTTGCTGCTACCCATCGGGCCAGATCACGGACAAGCCAGGTGAAGAAATTGGAATTCGCAAACATTACCCTGGGTCGTGCCGGTGTAAATAGGCTTGGTCTTGTTGGTGGAATAGGAGATGTGTTTTCTGAAGGACCTCCTGAAGATTCTCCCTGAACGGTCCCTTCTGGGACGTGGTCTATCCACAGCGGAAAAGGCCTCAGGACAGGTGCTGAGTCGTAGGACATTTTCAGCCCGGAAGTCGCTGGAATTGCTTCCGCCGTGGTCCCAGGCAGAGTTGTGCGTGCTCGTTGCACAAAATTCATGAGCCATTTTGTATCTGCATAGATGAGTTTGATCAGCCAATTGGCGAAAATGTCAGACGGTGTTTTGGAAATGGCTTCCATGTGGCTGACAATACTGCTGGCTTCGTCTTGAATCTTTTCTTCCGATGCCACATTGCCTGCCATTGCTCCCGCGTGGATGAAAGCTAAAAGCTCGGTTTCAAGGGGACACATCTCAAACAAATTGTCTTGACCATTTATCTCAAGAACTGAGAATTTGCTTTCCCGGCGTAGTCTTAATGGCCCAAATCTTGCCTGCATCGTGATCTCATCGTTGGCCATTATCAGATCGCGTAGCCACGACGACGGTATCACCTTGTTGTGCTTTGTGGATGCAACTTCCGATGCGAATATGATCCGGCATGCCTCCAGCTGCATCTTGGAATTATCCGGTAGCTTGCCGTATATTTCAAAATTATTCTGCATTGAATGTTCCAACTCTATCTTTATTAGTTCATATGCAGTTGTTGGAGAGTTGAACGAGGGTATACTGGCTCCAAATGGTGCTGGAGTATTTCGCTCGTGGTCGATTATATCTGTAGATATCAAGAGAACGTCAATTACAGTCCCGAGGCGTGATTTCGAACTGCTTACATGGTGGTATGGCGTCCTCAAGAAGCTTCAGCGTTTCATTGTCGAATCCCCAGTGGCCCTGCCAGTCTGCCATGGTCTTGCCATGTTTAAAATGCGCCCCTAAATGTTCAACCCTTTCGGCCCAAGTTCTCAAACGGGCCGCACAAAATCCACATCGAGATTGGATATCGGGCATTGGTATCTTCCAAGAGCGCATCGACCATTCTAAAAATTTGACATCGTGGAATAACTGAAGGTGTTGATTGAGGTGATCCTTTCGATTGAAGGCGCGCTCTTCTGGTGGTCGTTCATTACATGCCAAATAGTTGTGAGTTGCAATGTGAGCATCATCTGGTTCTGCTTGGCCGCAAAATGCACAGTACACCTCCGTAGATCCTGGCTTGACTGTGGTAGGACCATGGAGTGCGCAAACCCATCGTTCGAGCGGAACATGAAGAGACTTCTCATGGCGTTGCCAGTCGTGTTTCGTTTTAAATGTCTCGGTACAGAATGTGCATTGATAAGGTAACATGAAGTTTGCCAAGGAAGTCCTCTGAGTTCGTCGATGTTTGTTCACTCGTCGTTTCCGAAGGGGCCGAGGGTGTGTTATGGACGTGCGTCTCGAACCGCTTGCAAATTCACTAGAGTTGGAAGTTCCAACACTACTCGCCGAGGAAGTGCTGTACCAGGACCTTGAATCACCTTCTCTGTATGTCCAGCTAGGATCGAATTGACCTCCTTCGACTATGAATGAGTGTAAGTAAATTTGATCGATGGGAAAATCACAAAAGTTTGGGACTTACACAGCATTGTGTTACTGCTAGACTCAATAGCTCGAGCGATAGCGGAGGGTGTAGCAGGCTCATGCTCTGGTGGAGAAGACTGCCATCTTTCCATCGGGTTCATCGAATTTGCATGCTCCATTGGGGCCGGTGTATCTCTTCTGGAAGGAATCTCGATGGGCCGGTTAGACGCACTCGGTGATGGCAGTGTCTTTGGTAATTTCCCTCGGCGTCGAGCATTAGCGAACCAGTTAGTGATCTGTGTTTTGTTGAGTCCAGTCTGTTGCTGCAGCAGTTCCATTTCCTCTCCCGTAGGATATGGACGATGTGCGTGGATTGCAAGCCATGTCCTCAGCATTCGAACCACTTCCTTAGTGAAACGGCTTCCACTTTTTGGAGAAGGTGTAGCGATTGATCTGATTGCACTAGAATGGATTGAAATCGGCGTCTCCTGGTGTCCATTTTCGAGTGTTGAGGCACGGTCAGCATCACCCGGTGTGGTCTGCCCCTCGATGTACGTCAAAGGTGACTCGATGTCACGAATGTCCAGGCCTTCTGAGCCGGAGAGGTCAGCGGACACAGGCTCTGGAGACAGATTGAATAATGTACTCCATTCAGCTTCGATAGATTCATCCATGCCCTAGGTTTGGTTACATAGGACGTTGACGAGGCATCGTCTACTTCTGCCGCGGATATTCTTTTGTTCGGAAAGAGCTAACCACATACTAAGGATTTTGGCAGGAAGGTAAGCGCGGACGACTTTCTATTGGTTGGTAACGACATGTAGGGCGTGCAAATATCTCCCAGCCCCACACCAAGCGGATATAAGACATATATCAGTTGCATCCTTGCCTGCTGCAATCGCCTTTAGGTTGCTGCTGCAGCGGATGACAAATGGATAGAGTCTGGATGACTCATTGGTCTATATAATTTTAAAAACGACGAAATTCACATCTTGTCCACCTCATTCAATAAGACAATCAAATAGAAAGGCAATTGCGATTCGTCTCGGAATGTCTTCAACCATTACAACCCTAGAGCCTGCACTGGAGCTCCGTCCCATCCCAAAGGAAGCACTCGTTCCTCCTCCCGCTACCTTTTCACCACGAATCGCTCCAGACGAAGAAATTCAGACTCTTTCTCGCCAATCCACTTCTACGGGTCCCAATGCCCACTTCAGCACCACTGCGATCCCTGATGGCGGCTATGGCTGGATCATTGTGTTGTGTGCAGCAACCATCACATTCTGGATCACGTCCATGATCAACTGCTGGGGAATCCTGCAAACTGCGCTTCTGAACTCGACATTGTCCCACATTCCTACCGCTACTATCTCCTTCGTTGGTTCCCTAAACCTCTCTTGTGGTGTGGCTTTCGGAATCATTGCAACCCGGATTGCGCGACGCTTTGGCTCCCATATCACATCGGTAGTAAGCATCACGATGATGGGTGCTGGCATCGTGGCTGCTGGATGGTGCACTGAGAGTATCGCGGGCTTGTTCGGTACCATTGGGGTGGTGGCTGGTGTCGGCACAAGTGGGGTTTACACCATCTCAAATACGCTGCCGGTGCAGTATTTCAGCGGCAGACTCGGACTAGCAAATGGACTCATCAAGCTCGGCGGCGGTGTTGGTGGAGCAGTCATGGCAGTCGCTCTAGAAGCGCTTGTCCGCCGTGTGGGTATTGCATGGACGTTCCGAATCCAAGGTATCATGACCATAGCCACCGGCCTGCCGGCAGCATGGTATATGAAAGATCGAGTCCCGACGATAAGGAAAGCCCCGTTTGTGGAACTGACCATGTTCCGGACGGCGTCATTTACGGCAATGTTCATGTCTGGTGCGATTGGCGTTTTTGCGCTCTTCGTGCCGCCATACTATCTACCCTTGTTCTCGCAGTCACTTGGGTTGAGTTCGCAAACGGGTGCTGGATTGGTGGCGGCTTTCAATGCTTGCAATGCTGTTGGCAGATTTGCGGGCGGTCCTCTTTGTGACAGGATTGGACCGTTGAACACTCACGTTATAATGACAGCGCTGAATGCTGTTAGCATGCTTGCGATCTGGCCTGTATCAGATACGCTGGCGCCCCTTATGACCTTCTCTGTGCTAAATGGTGTAGCGAACGGGGCGTTCTTCTCTGTGTTCCCTACAGCCGTTGCTAGCATCTTTGGTCCTGGAAGGGCGGCCGTAGCGATGAGCATGTCTACCACAGGTTGGACATTTGGCGATTTATTAGGGTCTCCAATCGCTGGTTACATCTTGCAAGCGTCAGGTGGCCGGGAGAAAGCAAGTCAGGGTAGTATCGATGCATATCGGCCAGCTATCTTCTACGCTGGTGGTGTTGCGTTGGTTTCCTGTCTCTTTGCTATTCTAGCAAGGATAAGTAAAGAGCGAAAGCTCGTCAAATGGGTGTGAAGATGAAAATACTGCAATCGAATGGGTGGCATATCATAGTCGTGAGGATCAGATTGATGTAACGCGACTACTGAAAGTCCGCGACGTAGAATAATGCTAACGAGAGGCCGAATACCTGCTGGAGGGAACACATTCCTGTGCACCTAGATCTAGGTGCCAAAAGCGCCTAACATCCTACTATATGCTCTCCCACTGACCTGTGATATTCCCTATGACAAAAAGTATCCGCCGGGATTAGAAGAAGTCTTACTTTTGTATCCGTAGGATGGACCTAATACTAGTATATTTACACTTAAATACTAGACTACTACATAACGCCTTGCTGATGCTTGAACCCAATTCATGCTATGATTCTGCACATTCGGAAACATATATGCTCAACAACTTCCGATGGCGGTGTGACGTGTAGTCTCCGCTCATAGTGTCCAGCGTCGCAATTTCTCTCGTAAATATTCACCGCGTCCCTATCATCCCACTTGCAAGTTTTTTGTGGGTGGATTTGGGGGTTTTCGTTGCATCGTTGGTCGCATATTCGTTCGAGACACGCATCACCCGAGTACTAGCAGGTAAACGATTATGACGGTGTTGATGAACATCAGGGGTACTAATATTCCCCAGAAAGTTAGCATTGTATTCTTTTTGCCTCGTAATGTTTCCCTCTACTGATAGTGGGATTGTGCGGAATCGAGTAGGGTAGGAACATACTTCTCATCAAGGTCCGCACAGAGGAAACGAATTGGACGAGCCGCGCCTTTACGCTTGCATCATCGCGTGCGCCGAAGCCAGGGTCAACATTTGTCGTCCACCCAACTGTGTGAAGAAAGCCAAATTAGCATATTGTACAATTGTTCGTAAAGAAAATGTGGGGTTTGCGGTCGCAATGGGTCTATATGAGCGGAAAGGGGTGGCGTACTTCTAGCGAGGAAACGGTCTTCGGAGAGGATGGCAATGGCATTTATGAGGAGCACCGATACTATAGCACATGTCAAAATTAGCCATTCTCTTTCACATTGGGCGGGTCAAGCGCTACCGTAAAGCAGGCCTCCAAGGCCAAAAAGAACCATTGTGAAGTGGCCTCCAATTTACCGACTCTTTCAAGTGAAAAATATATCGCTGTTTGTACTCAAAAGTGTGTGAGGTTGTCACGGATCGGTGTGCGGAAGAAAGTAAATATTGAGCGAGGTTGTAGATGCCTATCAAACACGCCAGTTGTAGTTTCCATGTCCGGGACCCCAGAATGCCAAGGATTTGTGAGGCACGTGACTACATTTCCCAAAAGGGAAGACTACCTATGAAAACTTCGAACTCAATCGTAAATGTAGCGGGGTATATCTTCAAAATCAGTATATGCCAGAATTTTGATTATTGGTTTCTTCCGTAGAACAGGTCTAAACGGTGGATCATGGCATCGAGATATCGTGATGGCTCGTGATTGTAAGGCTCATCTTGATGTGAACAATAGACTGATTACCATAACAAATACAACTGCTTATTATCATGCGCCGAAGATTGGGATAAAAACGATAAGTGCAAGAGGAGGCAAAGAACTCATTTCCCTGAAAAGGAGCGGGGGCTAGACCACTATTCCATAGCGGTGACTGACAAGGTCTGCTCGCACAGGTTGCAGATGGGATTCTGAAATCCGATCTTGGGTGTTGGTGGCAGGGGTGTAGACATCGGGATCGAAGTCAGCGTTCTTGACCTCGATTGACCCAACATTTCAAAGTTAGCCCTCGATAGAAGGTGTCAAAAGGACGGTACAAAGAGAGCGATTATGATAGGAATTTCGTTACTCAGAAATAACTCATATAGGTCGAGGCTGATGCTGGGTGGGGTGTTCTTGAGGTGAGGTGATCGGGCGGGAGTGTCGATCCCCCAAGCAGGGTTCATCAGAAACATGGGAGAGGCTTTAAAAAGAGCCCCCAGCCCTCTCCTTCAAGCTCCATCCTAGGACGCACTGGATCACCGAATTGGACCGCGAGGGGCCGGCTCCACCGCGGGCTGCGTGGTCATCATGTCGAGCAGCATTTGTGGAATCCGTGAAAGAGCATTGGTACCGCCAGGGTCGCAAGACGTCATATGTCCCTAGAAACGCACGCTTTCGGCTTTATGATCCAGGACCTCTCGATACACGGTGTTCCTCATGGCGGCGTCAGTATGATTTGACCTCTCTTCGGCTTGCTGCCATTTAACATGGACCCTTTCTTTAGCACGAACAGCGATCGATATCCCTTCTCCCGCATTTTGAAAGGGCTTCGGTGCTACTTCAAACTCGCAACTCCCCACCAGCCCGCGTTGACCCTGCCCGGCCTATGAGGGCCTAGAACACCGATCGCCGCTCCCCGATCTAGACTACCATCCACCTTCGCACGTACCTCTGCATTATTGCATGTACCCTACCTGCCTGCCCACTCTGTTTCTACCTCACTCCTCAAATTCCTCCTCACTCACCACTCAAACTTTGCACTTCTCCCTCTCGGTAGCTGGTTTAATTCTATTCCGCCTGTTCCTCTCGTTCCCCTCCTGCCCTTGCTTCATGTTGTGTATATCTGGGAGTACCTGGCGGTTGCAGCCCACCTTCACTACCGAACTGATGAACCGCGAGGATTGAACGGAATTTTGTGGCACGGGCACTGGGTTTGGCTCTGGAAATCGACCGCCTCTAGGGGCTTTTACGCTTGCCGCACATCGTCGAACACCACGCCGTCCCTGCTACCAATTACGCCATGGTCCAAAGCGAGAGCGTCGATGGCGGCTATTTCAACCTCCACGATAGGACAGCCGCCTCGCCAGGGTCGGTTCATAGCTCGGATACCCTCTCCCTACACTTGCCATCCTCGCCTTCCGCCACTACTGCCGCCCTCACCGCACTACAGTACTTACCAGTACCCATCCTAGTCCTCAACAATGTGAAGTCCGTGGTGCTCGCCAACGAAGCCATGGGCCGGCTGCTTGGGATCGATTTTGAGTGCACTGCAAAAGATGGCATTACCGTCACCGATTATCTTCATGGCAAATCCATTGCGGAGCTTGGTATTGACATATTACAGAACGGATCCCCAATCTTGATACCTTGGGAGGTCGGTCCCTACCCACTGGCAACATAGGACGATATCATTGCTGACGCAGGAGTAGAACTTTCTAAATTCCGTCCTAGAAGACTCAACGTCTGAATATAGTGATCTGGACAATGCTGTCGACGACAAGTCTGACAGTAGCAGTGATATGCCAACCCCGACAGGTTTTGGTTCCAAGCATGTCGATTCACGGCCGCAACCTCCTCTTCGCCTAAGTAGCTCGAATTTGACAAAGACCATTGTACACGACGTATGTGTTGATGTAGTCATCGCCCCGGTCTCTCGCTGTGCGAGCGGGAAGGTATATAGGCCGGAGAAATCTGGCCTGTATCACAATGCGCTCCAGGCAAATATGATCGTTTCAGTCTGGAGTATCGAAGATACCCAATATTATACATTGACTTTTACAAGCGCCAGCCCCGCAGATTCGGTTTCGAACCTTCGACCCTCAAGCCGAACGGTGGCCAGGACCAATACTGGCATATCTCTTAATAGATCTCGTGGCTCATTATCAAGTTCATCATCTGGTCAGCGTTCTGGTTCAGGGTCCAATACGAGTTCCAAGGCCGTAACTCCTACACTTCAACAGACGGAATTCCCACCCCGCGGGCCGCCATTGAGAAATAAACACGACCTATCTTCCTCGGCGTCCATTTTCCAGAAGGCTACCCAGATGAAAGATGCGATATTAAACTCTATCAATATGCCTGCATATGGTTCGTATTGTCTCTGCTTCCCTAAAATGCTTGCTAATAATATGCTAGCTATGTGGAAAGATGAAGGATTTGGAATACCCAACAAAGCACTGCTACGTTTTATGCCAAAGGATGGACAGTATACTCCTGGCGATCAGAGAGCCTTCCTATCACAATATGCTCTGTACACAGAGGACTTCAAACGTCGCTTGAATTTAGATGAGTTTCCCATAATCGAACTTTGTCGATCCAGACAGCCGTTTGATGGACGTAGGGTTGGCATGCAGAATCCCAACACTGGTGCTCGGATTGTTTTTGATGTCACTGGTGAACTTATCTTACACGACGAAACAGGCGACTTTCTAGGAGGCATTGTGATATTCAAGGATGTTACAGAGTACACCAAGAAGATTGCGGCGCAGGTGGAGGAGAACGAGAAACAATTCGAATATATCGCAAACTTTATTCCTATGATGGTGTGGACTACCAAGAGTGACGGAATGCACGATTGGTTCAGTCAAAGATGGTACGATTATACTGGATTAACCGTCAACGAGTCTTTGGGAGAAGGGTGGAGATTACCATTTCATCCTGATGATATGCCTGCTACGGCTCAACGTTGGATCCACTGCTTGAAAACCGGCGAGGAGTATAACACAGAGTATCGATGTCAACGCCACGATGGTGAATGGCGCTGGATGCTTGGTCGAGCAGTACCATTTTACGATGATGATGGTAATATAGTCAAGTGGTTCGGTACCTGTACAGATATTCACGACCTTGTCGAGGCACGACAAGAGGCAAGGCAGACCAGGGCGCAGTTATTACGGGTTGTGGAGCATGCTCACGTCACACTCTGGGCGGTGAACAAGAATAGTGAACTGATTCTTTTGGAGGGCGATATGAGATGGAGGAATAGGACAGGAGTCAATGCTTTGGGACTCAACATTTATGACTTTTTTAGGGCCGGCAACAAAAATAATGGCGCGGATCGTTGGAGACGACCAATCCAAGATATACTTGAAGGAAAGGCACAAGACGAGATTGTAGAAAGATATAAGCATGGCGACCGATATTACCGAACGCGGCTTGTCCCCCTCTGGAGTACTGATCGAGCTGGTGGAATCGAAGGGGATTCCTTCATAGACGGCGTCATTGGGGTCTCTATGGATGTTACAGAGGTCTTGGATCGGGAAATTCGATTGAAGGAGCAAGAGAAGGAGAATTCAAAGCTACTAGCTAATGCAGTAGCTGCGAAGGAGGCGTCTAAGATGAAGTCACAGTTTCTCGCCAACATGTCTCACGAAATCCGTACGCCAATAGCAGGAGTTCTTGGAATGTCAGAACTTCTACTCGACATGGCTTTGGGTGAAGAGCAGAGGGAATGCGCCGAGAACATACAACGGTCCGCGACCGGTTTACTGACGGTGATCAACGACATACTGGACTTCTCAAAAGTGGAATCGGGGAGATTGGATGTGGAGGAAGTGCAGTTCAGCTTATCCGTTGTGCTTCGCGATGTGAATAAGATGATGTCTTTCGCTGCTCAAAGGAAGAATATCGCGTACGAGAGCTTCATTCAACCGGAAGTCGAGATGGATCTGAGAGTTATGGGTGATCCGGGGAGGTTACGACAAATTTTAACCAACCTATTAACCAACAGCATCAAGTTCACTTCCGAAGGCACAGTCAGCCTGACGGCCTCAATTATCAATGACACTGAAAATATTGTAACAGTACGCTTCGATATACAAGACACGGGTATTGGCATCGAAGAGGATATCAAAAAGCGTCTATTTCAGCCATTCAGTCAGGCGGATTCCTCCACAGCACGCCGATTTGGTGGCACTGGTCTCGGACTGACGATCAGCAAGAATGTAAGTCTCTCAAAAGATGGAATTGTCAGATGCACAGTACTTTTCTAATCCTTTACTCAGCTCGTCGAGCTCATGCGGGGAGATATTCGTCTAGAATCCAAGCTTGGTCAAGGAACAACAGCAATTTTCTGGATCCCATTTACTAAAGCGCCGTACCTAGATGACGGTCCACCGTTGATCGACCTGGCCTCGATCCCTGATCGACTGCAATCCGATGTATCAGTGTCGTGCGGAAGCTCTGAAGATCGCACTACCCCGCCGCTCACTCCAAACTTGAGCAATGGCGCCTCACGCAGACCAAATGGTCGGGGCGAGTCTACCTCACGGCCGCCGTCGAGGGCACCAGTGCTGGCACATGGGGGAATCCCGGATCATCTCATGAACCTGTCGGAAGAAGAGAGGAACAAGGTCCACGTTCTGGTTGTTGAGGACAAGTAAGCAGACATTACCAAGTCACTTTTCCCCCTAAATGCCCTTGTCTAACGGAGCGCATACAGCCAAATCAATCAGCAGATTGCTCTGAAGACAATCAGGAAGTTGCATTTTTCTGTCAATGCAGTATGGAACGGACAGGAGGCTCTAGATTACTTGCTACAGCAGCCCTGTCCGCATGTAATTCTCATGGACGTCCAGGTACGGAGTATATGTGGACAATATCAACATGGCTCGCAAGAGGCGGTTGCTGATAATTCTTTCCATGCAGATGCCCATACGAGACGGCTATAGTGCGACGCACGCGATCAGGACTGCAGCCCCTTTCAGGGACATGCCCGATGTTCGGAATGTGCCCATTGTCGCCATGACGGCTTCTGCGATCCAGGGGGACAAGGAGAAGTGCCAGCAGGCCGGGATGGATGTGAGTGGTTTACTAGCCCTGCCCTTCTTTGAAGAGGACCCTGCGTTTGAACATTTGAAAGATGGTGAATGCTGAATGCTTGCTATAGGACTATCTAGCGAAGCCTGTCAAGGGAAAGGTGCTGGAGAAGATGCTGGTCAAGTGGGCGGTCGAGGGACGACGAAGGGTGGCCAAGCCGAGTGTTTCCCAAAGCGACAACGATCGACTAGCCCAACGCGGCACATCGGGCCTATCCCAGGACAATGCCAGCACAAATGCCCAACTCCACCACGATCGGCAGAAAATCTCTCAGGTTGCGGCCAAATCTGAAACGGCGGCGCAATCTCCAGCACTGACGGCTGAGCTTGACCGCCTTGACTTTGAGAGCAACACCGCCTTGGCCAAATCCTCCGAGACTGATGGAGACCGTGCTCTGCGAAGAATTCACGCCGAAGAGATGGCGTCCAGCCTACGCGATGACAAACTGCTCTCCATCAGCGGAGGGCCCCAAACGCAGATTCACCGCCATGATAGCTACCAAGGGGCAGGGGGCCCAACGCATGCTCTCACCCAGGAGAACATGGAGAAGCTGGCGCACGAACAGGAGACAGAGCCGCCCCACCCTCGGGGTTTGTGCGAGAATGACGAGAGAATACCCATAGAACCTTGCAGAGGAAGCGAAGACCGCACAAGGGAATTGGCAACTCAGAGGCCGTCGCTGACGAGTGCTCGCATTCATGAGAGCCAGCAGACTGTCACGCCGAGGATGATGAGATGAAGCGATAGGAGGATGCATCAGTTTGCAATGTCCCACCGCATTCGGAAATGAGAGAGCCTACGGCTGCCATACTGAGCACGTAGAACAAACCGGTTCTTTGGTTGTTGCCATTATCCAGGACAAGGTCACCAGATGAGAGCGGGAAAGGAGAGATGGTTCTCCACCGGACCCAACCGCAACGGATCCTCAAGAGAGTTTAGAGGGGAAGCATGCTCACTGTCAGCATGGGGACCGAACCAAACCATGATTGAACCAGGTGTTCAGCAAATTTTACTACGATAGCGCGGCTCTGATAATGACAGGTCAGGAAGCGCTCAAAGAAGCTGGAGCCCTAGCAATGGAAGGATTGGGGATGGGGGCATGGGGGATGGGATGTGTGTGGTTGTGGATGGACGGCGACTTGGCGTAGCCTCACTTATTGGGACACGGCTATCTGGGGCCACCATGCACTAGCGCTGCGCGCGCACTTCACCCCTACCTAGCACTCCTAGATAGGCCTTCAAGGATGTCAGACTTTGTTCAACCCGCGCAGCATCACGAGAGACTGAGAGAGAAAGCGCGGCGCATTTCAAAGGTCCCGCGCGCTGCGTACGTGCAGCTTGCCATTGCCATGGTCACTACCAGAGAAAAAAGGGGGCCGATGGGACCCTGGGGTCATTGACATGGACATGAGCAAAGGTATAGCCTCTGGCTAGTATTGCGACTTTTTGTCTGCCGTGCATGACAGACGCATGATGTTATTCTGTGCGTATCGTGAGTGGCTCCAGGATCCCTTCTTTCTGGCTGTATGGACGGGGGCCCCGTCCGACAGCAGGATAGATAGATGGGATGTTAGGGGACGGATACAGAAAGGAAAAAAAAAGAGACGCATGCATGGTTCGATCAAAGCATAAGCACAGCACAGTACATACAGCACACACACGCACACATCAACCACCGGCCCCTTCCTTTGATCCTAGTCCAAGTCCTAGTCCAAGGGCCCATGTCCATGTCCAGATCTAGTTCGCAAGGTTCGTCCCCTATTACTACTGTAGGTACTCCGTACGTTCACGTATGTACGTGGCGGCTAAGTCACGAAAAAGCAAAAACAAAAACAAAATAAAATGAAATTGTTATAATGAAAAAAAAAATTGATCTTAGCACCGCACCGCACCGCATTCATGACTTGAATTGGAATGCGAATTGCGGTTGGTCAAAGTCTAATTAATCAACGACTGCAGCAAACACCTTTTTGAGAGTACATTGATTTAGAGTAGAGTATACGGATATGTGCAGACTACGTATGTACGGAGCTCTGTACGTATGACTTACCTACCTTATGGCCCATTCATCGTATCGTATCGTCGCACATCACATCGCCTCATCACCCACCCACCCACCCCAACAGCACATCAACGCCTCAGAGTCTTATTGGCAAAAAGAAAAAAAAAAGTGCCGTGCGAGAGTGAGCATCAGTGCGGCGATGGCGCCTCCCCGCCGCCTCCGCCGCTCATCCGCCCGCCATAATCATCAGCAGGAGCAGCATCAGCAGCCATCCCGACACCCGTTTTTTTTTTCAATAGTCTTGGATGGGAAGACAAATAAGAGTGGTGATATTTAATTCTACGCGGGAGGGCTGGGCTGGGCTGGGCGGATGGGCTCCTGCGGGCTGACATGGCTTGACTTGACGGGCAAGGCAAGGCAAGGGAAGGGAGGACAAGGCACAGGCTGGCTAGCTAGCTAGCTAGGTAAAAAGCTTTGGCGCACTTGCAGAATGCGGAGTATGTATGTGTGTGTGTGAACTTTTACGTATTGGACGCGAGTAGGTAGGTAGGTAGGTAGGTAGGGAGGTTAATGTCTTACTGAGGGACTGATTGACTGACTAGCAAAGCTGTAAGAGTGAGACTTTGGTTCCATGGACATGGTATCAATTTCATTGATCATTATTGCGGCGTGTGGTCAGTTCTGTCTCTTGTCTGTCTTGGTTTGTGTGGTTTGGGTGATGGGTGGCCCCTGGTCTTTTCATTGTTTGGTGCCAATAATGTGGCGTTTTGAACAATGGTTGCTTCATTGTCTGTTTGTCTGTGTCTACTCGGTATGTCTCATGTATTGTTTTTCAATTTCGATTTGAGAATCGTGTCAATGCGCGCGCAAACAACAGACTGACTGGGGTTTCCCCAATAATTTGCCCGGCTTGGTGTTTAGTGGAGAAGGGGAAGCAATAAAACCGTTGACGTTATAGCTTCATCAACAGTACTCCGTAAGTAGGTAGATAGCGCTTACCCGTTAGCATGTCTTTGGCCATTGCCAGAAGCGGAATACTATCATGGCTTAAGGAGATTTTTTCTGTGATTGTGATTGTGATCGTCGATGGGGGAAGAAGGCTTGCTGCAATCTCCCTCCCCCACTGTTTTCCCCCATCCCAAGTCTCCACCTACCTACCTACCCTAGATTTTGACAGCTTTGGTGGCTTTTTCATCGATGCTGTTGTGGGCAGAGTATCGCCCGACTAGGCAATAGCACGCAATTTAAGGCGGCGGGAGGAAGAACCTTGGAAGAAAGTGCGGTGCTTGGCCAGTGCCATGGCTGCATTGAGCGAATGTGGGAGATTGCACTGTTTGCTGATGGTATGGTACGTAACAGTGTATGTAGGCAGGTCACCGTGTAGTATCCGGTGCTCTGGTAAATGATCTTTGTACGTGATGTCTTCTTGCTGGGATTATTTTTCAATAATCAACAGAATGGTGGTTCAAGTCATGTAAATTTAAAACTTTATTTTCCTTTTGCGTGCTCGACCTCGCCGTCGATAAGGTTTATACGGAATACTGTGTTCGGCCACGACGAGCCTGCGGCCTGTTTGTTGCGAGCGTTAAAGATTTTCGGGACCCAGGCGGAGTGGACGGATTAGGTATCGTCAATGTACGATGGAGATTGTAGATAGATGCGGCTGGATGAGGTGAAGAGATTTCTGTCGGACCCTGCATATGGCCACGGTACGGTACGATGCCCCATCCGTATGTACGTACATACATACATTTGTTGACAAGCATCCACGCCACAGACAGCCGCCGATACGCTGGCAATGCGATGCGATGCGATGCAGCGAGTCAATCTCCCGTTGTAATTCGTATTCGGGAGGCCTATCATCTGCTTCTCCGCATCTCTATCTGGTTGAGATTTATTGGGATCTTGTTGATCCTTAGGGCCAGAAGCTAGATGGTCAATGCCTTGGGGTCAGAGGTATAGGACCTCGATATTATTGAGCGGAGGGAAAGACAAGCCATCTACTGGATCAGCGTGCCACGTGCCTTTCGTTGCCAATAGCCCTCGCGTGCTGATTGATGTACTGTTAACAAGTAGGCCCAAGGGTGGAAAGATACATGCAGTGAGCCAAGGCACAGTATCCCGAACTAGTTCAGTTTGATTATGCCTGATCCCACCCTCCAAAAAGTAGTATCAGGTTGCATGGTTGACTGTCTTTCCGCAAAGCCCGTTTGATGGAGGCAAATGCAGATATGAACGCCACCAATTGGCTGAATCCTTTACCGTTTGCTATGAGAAGCAAAGTACCCTTGCTCTGGCTTGCCGTTAGTTAGATATCTGATATTGTGCTATCGAGACCCCGGGAGGAGAGCCATTGAAGAGACACCAGATGGACCCCTTCTAGTACAGATGTACATTCGTGACCAAGGGCGCATGAAAGATTAGATTGCGTCCACACAATTGCGTGCTTGGAGGCCCAAAGCCATACGCCGTGCATACAAACCGCCAGAACGCTGTTAACTAGGTTTGGCTGGCACGCTGGCACGCTGGCACGCTGGTATGCCAGCTCGGTGGTTTCCATATGCGCTAGGTAGATGCGCGGAGCAAGATAGTCTACTCCGTAGTAGATCCTCGAACTCCACATGTCTCACTACATACATTACCTTTTCACATGATCACTTGCGCCAAAAGGTACCGGCTCACTGTAGGCGCTCGTGACATATCGGCATATTGCTTAAGGGTCTAGGGTACCTGCCCGGAAAGAGATTGAGAGCACAGTCCACACATGGCTGGCAATTGGACTCGATGCGGTCCAGCAGAAAAGGGCATGAATCAGCAGCCGCAGCGCCAAGCAGGGTTTTCCGCGCACGGCGTACTTTGTACAGGTGACAAGTCCCGCGGGAATAAACGAAGCGCGTTCCACAGCACAGCTTCATTTTTCGTCGTCCTTTGACAAGAGATATTCGACGTCTTGCGCCCGCCCTTGGGACCTGTCGCCCTGATCCAGATCTAAGGGTCGGGCCTATCCAAGTGCCGCGCGTCTGTCTCCAAAGCCTGCGCAGCTCATTACTGAAGACAGGAATGAGGGCGATGATCGCAAAATGACGGCGGATGGCATTCTGCGAGGCAAAGAATGGGGAAACTGGACGGTGCGGAATCGGAAATAAAGTCTAATTGATGGTGGAGCACTGCGCTTGTCTGCATGGAATCTAGGGCATTTCTCGCACGCTGCAGAGACTACTGTACGGGGCACACAGTACAGATGCATCCCCTGCGACAAGAAGGGCAAACGGCTAAACTGTCTTCTCTCGGGGGCGCTGGACCCTGCGGGATGCTCGAGCGGCCTAGTGACCCTGGAAGGAACAAAGTGTCCGCGGGTTGAAGGGGAGGGGTGTGGATGTGGGTATGGGTATGGGTTATGGGTATGGGTGCGGGTGGATGGTGGGTATGGACGTGGACATGGACGTGGACGTGTGTACTTCGGTAGGTAGTCGCAGATGGAGGATGAAGTCTAATTGGTGTTACGAGGCATCATCCCGCAAGTGCTACGACCTGCTGGGCAGAGTCCTGATACTGTCTGTCTGTTAGTTGCTGCTAGTCGCTCGCTCGAGCAAATAACGCACATTCCGCCGCCCCGTAAACAGCCAGCAGCCTCCCATACTGCACATGCTACTCCTACAAGGGTAGACTAACGAATTGTCAAATCGGCACCGGCATGTTACTAGCAACTGGGACGCTGCTCTGCCGAAACTAGCACTGTGGATTGAGTTGGGCGCCGCGCTGGCCCTTGACGCCATTGTGGCACGTGCATCCAGCAAAAAAGTGTCGGCCAGTGTGGTACAGCAGCATCGACGAAATCGAACAACCCAAGTCGCTGTGGCCCATGAGTCGGCTGGCGAGATGAGATACTATGATGGACGCGCATACATGTTCCGATTGACGTGTGGACAGCCCAGAGGCCACAAGGCTGTCAGATCCTACCGCCAAAAGCGGCAACCCGCAGCGAGAGGGATGCGTAGAAGTCCAAGAGATGCTCTTGTTTGCTCCCGGTCGGCAGCGGACGCCAGGCCCAACGACCATTGAGCACCAGCCCTGCATGACTGCGGATTTCAAAGGCACGGGCGACTATGGATGGGATGGATGGATTGGGGGAGGGATGAGGGAATCACCTCGAGGGTCCAGCAGCAGCCGGCGCGCGCAGTGCAGCAGGGTAGATGCAAATGCAAATGCAAGGCGGCCTCTGGGGCCTGACGGCCTGCCCTAGGGCCATTCACCACTCACGGCGGCTTTCCAGCCGTTGCCAGGCGGTGAGATTGGTGTATGTGTGTGCGTTG
This sequence comes from Nigrograna mackinnonii, assembly GCA_001007845.1. Classification (NCBI taxonomy): domain Eukaryota; kingdom Fungi; phylum Ascomycota; class Dothideomycetes; order Pleosporales; family Nigrogranaceae; genus Nigrograna; species Nigrograna mackinnonii. The sequence continues at coordinate 240,020 of JGVQ01000129.1, forward strand.
TGTGAGATGTGAGTGCGTGGATGTGGACATGTGCAGGTCAGAGTACACCTTCTTGGTGGGTAGTGAGATGGTCTGGCAGCGGCCCCGTCGCCTCGTCGGCATGCTTTCTTTTTGCTGGAGGCGGTGGATTATTCGCGGATATGTGGTGCTGTACATACGTGTTTGCCACTTGGGTGTGCTTCTACAAAGCATCATGGTAAGTTGGGAATGGGCACTGGTTCCCGAGCCGGGTCCATTAACGTGTTTGTCCCCCATCAAGTTGCAGAATTGCCGGGAGGCCATGCTCCATTATGGTAGCTATGACGGGGTGAGGGAGAACAAACTCGGTGTTAAAGGCAGCGGGCGTGGTTGTATCGTGTCTTGGGCGTAGGCGTAGGCGTGGGCGTTGGCGCGGGCTCGGGCTGAGACTGGCCAGTGGTGTGTGGTGAGCAGTGAATGGTGAGAGCAGCAGAAGGGTCCTGCAGCAGGAGCGACGGCTTTCTGGCTTGCTGCAGCGTCATCTTGCAGCGCGAAAAACCCGGCACAACGGCGCGCATCCACTTTTCTACCACTTAGTATGGAGGAATCAAAACAAGCCAACGCTGCTGGCCAATTAAAACGGCGTGCGAGGCGGGCCTGTGCGGGCCAAAAAATTCAGGGTGTCTGCCAAGGGCGGAGAGCAGAGGGAGCAGAGGGAGCAGAGGGAGAGCAGAAGGTCAAGATGGCGCCGTCCATGTTGCGGGATCCCTGCTCCGGCACATTTTGAATTGAAGTCAAAACTTCTTCCACTGACTCCCCCCCAGCGCCGCATCGCTGCCATCTGCCCCGTTCCGCACAGGCGATGTAGCGATGTCGTCACTCTCCGCCGCTGCCCTCTCGCTCTTGTACGCTGTTGCTCCTAGATATCCCACACCTGGCGTGTCAGCAACAGACGGCCACCCGTGTCCACCGCTGCCTCATCCACTACCGCGAGGTTCGCTCCGTCTTGGCTCTCATCATTCAGTATTAGAGCTGGAGCTTCGTCGTCATCGATAATACGCCCGCAATACTGTTGCTGCCACAACAGTGCAGACCGCGCAGGCACGCGGGCACTCAGGCACGCAGCACAAAGAAGCACACGCCTCCAGCCAGGCTCTTTAGCCATTGCTCCCGAGTCGCTTGCGGAAATGCCTCTTCTCTGCTCCGCTGCCAGGTTTGCGAAGGTACGTCTGACGTCTGAATTGTACCCGTTTTCTAAAGTACCACCATATGGCGCTACTCCATATGTCCCGAGTACTATACGGCAAGCGGTATGACCAACTAGAATGGGCTCCGTGGGACATTGACACCTAGCGAGCTTTACATCATGATGAATACTGGTTAAGCGGCGGACTGCATTGGGTCGCAGCGACCACTTGAAGCTAATGACCTATAATGACGAGGCGAAATCGGGATACGCTTTTGCCAGTAGTGAACGCAATACATGCCTTGGGAGAGTCAGGTACGACCTGGCTGGTGCTAGAGTCCGTCGCAGAGCCTTTTTACTACTGCGATACGTTCCGTTCCTACCACTGGTATAGAGATATTTGCTCTCTCCACACGGCAGGGAGCTCAAGTCGAGACCCACCATTGGTCACAGAACCTCTCTCTCCGAGCCGTATCCTCAGCTCGTGACCAATGCGAGGCGCACAATCTGGTTAAGCTACTGGCGTGGCTACAACAGGCATATGGACGGCGAAGACGGCGATCAAACGCCTGCCCATTGCTTAACGCGCCGCGCAGGGACTCGTTGTTCAGGGGAGGCTAATTTCATTTTGGGCTGCCGTGATGTTGCCGTGATGCTGCTGTGGAGCGACCATAGGAAGACATGGGACCTCAGCAAGACAACCTGCACAGTTCGTCGAGAGCCAGCTGCGGTGCGTGCTGTCATGGTTTGGCAATTGTTGCCGCATCCGCCGGTCTTAACAGGCTCACCTTCATAGGCTACAAGCGGTGCTTAGGTGCTGGGAATGCTAGGCGGACCCCTTTCTACGTTAGGTGTTCATGCTCTCGTTGATGCTGCGACCGTTATGCTGCGGCAGCTGTCAAGGCGGTGGGTCAGGGCGTCCAGCAGAGCAAAAGGCGGCACTCACCCAAGAAGCTACTACTTGGTGCTATCCAGGCCGGAGAATTTTCATCATCATCATCGCCATCATCAAATCTCCCCTACACAGCACGCTACTCAGATATGTACAGGCTTCGGAGAGACTCAAGAAGCCATGGCAGACGGCAGGCGTCGTGTCAGCTTTTCAAATTCGATGCGCCCAAGTCTGGCTAGAGCATGCATAGAATACGGAAAATGATGAGCGCCAAGTGCCCGAAGAGGGCAAGCAAGCTCGCGGGCCAGCGAGACTAAGACCGATCGGGATGACATTGGGGGAGCTGGCTGAGGAGGAGAGAGGCAGAGGCAGGGGATGGGAATGGGAAATCAAGCAGGGCCCAAGCAGAGGCACCACAGAGCGCCCACGCAATCCTGTGGCGGGCGACGGGACGCCAAAACAAAAGCCAAAAGCTCCACCCTCTGGCGTCCATCCGCCCTGTCATTCGCAGTCCGTGCCAGCTATCCCGGCCTGCGCGCCGCAGAGGAGGGAAGGATGGCGAGGGCTGTTTGATGCTTGATGCTGCTGGCGTTGGCGCTGGCGCTGGTGCTGGCGCTGGCTTTGGCTTTGGCTTTGGCTTTGGCTCTTTGCTTTGGCTCTGGCGCTGTGCTTGTGCTGGTCCCTCGAAGGGAAAGACAATAGTTAGCGGCGGTCGTCGGCTTTGCTGCCTCGCTGATTTGTGCAGTGCAGTGCAGCGCAGCGCAGCGCAGTGTTGTGCGGTGTTGGTGCTGCTCAACAGCGACACAGGCGGTGGACGAAGGGGTCGACTGGCGTCACTGGTAGACTGGCTACCAGCCGGTTCGTCAATGTCCCGTACTGGTGGCTTACCCACGCTCGTTGTCCCCTCTCATCATGGCACTCGCTCGCCGGGCCTTTGAGAGCGACAGAGGGGTCGCGTTGTGTCGTCAGGCTCTGGTGCCCTGAGCTGAGCTTACCTCCCATGCCTTGCCTTGCCTTGCCGTCCCAGTTTTGGTCGGAGGGGAGCATCACCATCAACATCATTGTTGTCGTCACTCTCACTCTCGCGCTCACTGTACGAGAAGAGTATTGCATGTACATACATGGACGTGCTATGATGAGGTGGGCCGGCGGGCCTGAATGGCGGCGGCAACCCTTCCCTGGCCTTCTGCCCCCCCCTCCCCCTTCGCTGGCCCTTCCATCATCTGCTCCCCACACAGACCGAGAAAGACGACGACGACGACGACGACGAAGTACAGGGCCTTGACTGCCCGGCCGCCTGCCTGCCTGCCTGCCCTGCTCCTACGCACTCTGTCTCTGGCGCCGCCGCCGCCGCCGCCGTCGGTACGTGCCCCCTAAGTAAAAGCAGCCTCGACAAATCCCAGTCTTAGCGGCGCTTGATTCACCCCTCCCTCCCTCCCTCCCTCCCTCCTCACCCGTACCCTTACCCATTACCCTTACCCTTACACTCGCCCTAACCTTCTCCCTCCGTCCCTCCCCTCCCACCATGACCACCACCTCCATCACCTTTCCAACCACCCCTCCCCTCCTTCCCATCCCTCCCTCCCCCCCTCCACCCACCCATGGCTGACCCCTGCGCGCCTGCTTCTCCACCCCTGCCCCCTGTTACGCTGCCTCCTGCACGTGTGTCCGGGGGGTTTGCTGTGGTGGCCAACGCTTGAGCCCATCCTGCTCACTCCCTGGCCTTGGCTTTCGCAGCCTATGATGAATGTTGCTGTGATTCGAAAGACGTAAACCAAGCGGGCGAATTTATCAATCAGCCCTCCCCAATTGATGCCCGCTGATCATCATTCACTGCCTCAAATGCTCACTCAATTCCAAACCGTCGCTTGCTACAACACCGCCGTCAGTCAATCGATACTCTATTCATCTTCGTCCTCTCTCACATCACTGCTTCTTTGTTGCTGGCCCCCTTCTTGCTAGCCACTCACCACGTTGCCCGTCCCCCAAAATTCCCCATCCCCATCCCCATCAGACCCAGATACCTCACTTCGCACCACTCATCTCTCACCACCTGCACTTTCTCCTCCGCAGCCTATTCCAGCAGACTACGGTCCGCCCCTGCGCCCGCTCACAGCGCTTCTCTCCACACTCTACGCTGCATTTGAAACGCTCGAGCACCTGCCACTCCGTCATCTGCGACCGCAGGGCCCGAATACTCAATCTCTCCGGTCCATTGCCACGGCTCCTGGTTAGGTTTGGTCTTGAGATCGGCATCCCGACCGGGCTATCATTACTCTCTCCGGAAGGCTCGTAGACGGGTATTCCCAGTGTCAGACTCAGGTTCAAAAGGCCCGCAGATCCCACGACTGCGTGCCAGTGATCGTCTGTCCCCACGTTTCTCGACCTTTGAACTCTTGTTTCAAGCGTTTGGAGACCTCCAACTGCGGTGCTACTCTTCACGATAGCATCTTCCATTGTTCGCTTCCTCCCTCTTCCTCCTCTACCACCTCCTACTTCCGGCTTCTTTGAAGTGAGAAAGACTCCATAGTCCTCTCCCCCTCCATCCTAACCATCCAACCTTCCTGTTCCCACCCCGGTATGGCAATGGCCGTCGACAATCGACAGCAGTCCCAGCTTAACGGCATGGGCTACGATCCTCTGCGTTACCCTCAACCACACTTCACAAACCCGTGGGTGTCGGCTCCTGGGACAAGCTCGCAGCAGTTGTACTCGACCTCCATTGCACCCAATGCTTCTGCCGGTCTCGAGACGAGCCAGCCTCAGGCAGTGCAGCGGCCCACCAGCATCGCAATTCCCTATCACAACCTATCTGCGACAGCTCCCCCCTTAGGAACAGGTATTGTCCTCCCGGATGGATCACTGGCAGCAGAGAACTTACTTGATGCGTCGCAAGATCTTCTATCACGGAGTTACACAGGCGGGTATGCAGCGTCTACCTCGCCAAACTCAAACACGTACGCACCCACTTCTGCTCCTTATTCTCAGGTGGAATACGGAAATGGCACACGCAACACCTATGCATACCAGCAGGATAATTCCCGTCGTTCCTCTCATCCGTCAGTACCCTCAGCCGCCTTGTTTGACAACGCACTCGAGACCCAGAGGCAACGCCAGAGTTCATTAGTTGACTTCAGCAGAATGACTTCGCAGCAACCGCAACGAAACAGCTTCAGCGACGCGCTCGACGCCAGTCGAGGCATGGTTTCCTTGAGCCAGGCCGATATCACCCCGAGGAATATCTATGGCACTGGATCCAGTCGCAGCTCGACCGACTCGTACGGTTTCCCGTCCACCCATTCGGCGCATTCGTCCATCTCGTCAGCGAGCTACACACCGTCATATTACAATGGCGGTGAGGGCTCCGTGACCGACTACAGCTCAGCGTCCGAATCCGTCGACCTGACCAACTCGCGCACGCTTCCTCGACCAAACGCGCTAATGAGCGCCAACATCCCCCCAGCTCCCCAGTCCATGATGGGCCAATTCAGCTCAAAGGTGTCCTCCAGCTCGCAGAAGAAGCACAAGTGTAAGATCTGTGACAAGAGATTTACTCGACCGAGCTCGCTCCAGACGCACATGTACTCTCATACTGGAGAGAAGCGTAAGCATTTTGTAATTTCCTCACATCCGCTGTCACGCTAACCATTTTCTTGTAGCATTTGCCTGCGAAGTTGAAGGCTGCGGTCGACATTTCTCAGTTGTATCAAACTTGAGGAGGCACCGAAAAGTGCACAAGGGCGAAAATCATCAAGATCATCCATCGCCAGACGATGCATGAAGCCGATCACCGACGAGCGATTGACATTCTGGCGGGTTCCTTCCCTGCCGTTTGGATTCTCTTCCTCTGTGTTTTTCCAGTCACGTTGTTCTGACATGTGCTTTCGAGATATCCCAATGTCGCGTTTTCACTGCACAGCGAGTCCTGGTTGAGATGCTAGATTGGGACTCTTGACGAAAAGACGAAACGAATCTTCTTCTACCAGTCGCTGCCCATGGTTCTTTCTTCTGAGATGCCACGGGCCTCTTCGATATCCCAAGGGCCCCAAACTGGAGTTGTTTTGGCGTTTTCACGGTTCACGCGATTACCCTTTTTAAGGAGCGAGTTGATTTCCTCGTCCATCTGTAACATTATACTACGCGTCTGCTGTTTGTTCATTTTCTCCCTGTTCATCTTTACCCAAACTTTCCCACCAATTTTCTGGAATTCAAGGGCCCTTTCCCATTGGCGGGGGKTCTCGCTCCCATCCACATCGGAGTACGATCGTTTACTATACCCTTTTAATGTTTTAGACCCTCATTAGCACCATCGTCAGACATATATAGCGAGACGGGTGCATGACATTTGTACAGTAGCTTTGGAGGCGCATCGAATTATTTTTGGGATAGAGCCATAGCGGCTCCTCAGCTATAGGAGCTGGCAGGAGGCTTACCAAGAGCGAGGTGGAGAGTCCGTCACTCGTTTCAGACGAACAGAGCGAGCAAAATGACGCATTTACTCCGGGATATGAATGGAATACGGCACAATATAGAACACCGTATCTGCACTTGTCAAGCTTCCCCGCGATCCTAGTGACGAACAAGGCCCAATGTTATTTTGCGCTATGCTAATCACCGTGGCTGCCCAGTCATTTGACCCTTTATTTTTCTTTTGAGTTGGCAAATGCCGTCGCAGGACGGCGCAGATACAAAAGGATCACGGCAAGAGGCAGCAGCAACAAGCGCCATCTGCCGTGGAGCCGGCAACACACGACTGGCTGTTGGCTGGCGTTGCTGGGGTTGGGTCCCTTGGGGGTTGGAGGACTGGGAGGACAGGAGGACAAGGGGACGTCATGGTGGCTTGCCGACAAGGCTTCAGGACGCGCTCCGGCATGGGCACGGCTGTGGCCACTGATGTCATTGTGCGGCTGGGGCCCCTGCTAGCGTGGACCCTGAATCTGCACGGGGCAGCCCAGTCGCGAGCGAAGCGTCATCCCCAGCTTGCCCTTGATTCTGCCTCTGCTTCGTCTGTGAATGGGTGAGATTGGGGTTTTGGGGGCACCCATTCCGAGTGGCATGAATGGGGAAGGCTTGCGCTTGCTGGCCGGCTGGCTACTTTCTCTTCCCCCCTCTCTTTCTTTTCTCTCGCGCGCGCCGGTGCTACATGGGCGCCGCGGGCGATGTTACATCCCTGAGCGCTGGCGCCCACTTTGCTTGTTCCCCGACACACGCTCTGTCTTCTTTTCCCGCAGTCGGTGAGCGGGAGAAGAGCCAGCAGGAGCGGGCAGAAGCAGATGATGGACCGCTCCGCCAGTAGGAGCTCCAATTCAACTGTTCGGCCCTCAAGCGTTCTTGTCTCACTCCTGTCGCTCGTCAGCATCACTGACCCGTCGGGCATCCTTCTTGTTTGCCTCTGGCTCCTATCGGCCTCCCAGACTGCTCCTGCTGCGTCTTCCGGCGGTTGGCTCCTCCTCTATCTCGCTCCATCCCCAGATCTCAGCGAGCTGATGGGCTGCCGAAAGCCACCGGCCCCGTGTATAGAACGCCCGCTCGGCCCTGTGTGCTTTGTGCCGTGTGCCTGACGCCTCCCGAGCATTGTTGAGATCCAACCATGGAGCGCAGAAGACAAGACAAGACAAGAGACCCTGATGACGCCCGCAAACCCTCAGGTGGGACCCAAGCCAGCCCCAGCAAAACGAACAACCACCCACAAACAGCGACCGGCCTGCGCGCGGGTCTGTAACCCAGGGCGCGCGGGCATGGGCAGTCGCGAGGCGAGGCGAGGCGAGCAAGACGATCGATTCAAACAGTCGTCCATATCCACTCCATGCCGTGAAGATAGATAGGCTTTTGGGCGCCCTGCAACCACTCAAGTCGCGAGATTCGGCATTCTGCTTCACTCATGCACATGCCTTTGCGCTGGTAATTATTATGTACACTTCAGCCTCAATTGTCCCACGAGCGCGCCCTTGAAATAATGTGAACGGGAGTCACGTCTTCTCGTTTTTATTTTATTAGCAAAGATCCCATCTATCTACTCATGCGGGTGCAATGTCACTCTTTTTCCTTTCTTCTTTCTTTTTTTTTTGGGCCTGGCGGTAGTTGCCGGGACGAGACTGCGTGGGGCATGCTCATGCTCATCCATTCATCTCAAGGGGGGCAGAATGATAGTATCATCATTGTCGAATGTGCGATGGGATGGGATGGAATGCGGTGTAGTGGTGGTGGTGGTGTGTGGTGCGGTTAGCCGTGTGCGTGCCAAAAGATCAATGCTGCCCATGCCCAATTATCCATGGATGCGAAGTTGGGAGCACTGTAAGAAAAGCCCACCCAGCGTCGGACCACACAGACCAGCAAAGCCCGGGCCCACACGCTACTGTCTCATGTTTACGAAGAGGCAATTCCCATCCTTGTTCAAACCCATCTGTTGTCCGCATGCTCACTCACCCCACCCCCC
>JGVQ01000130.1:600000-784200 GCA_001007845.1 Nigrograna mackinnonii
ATTCTATTCTCTTCCTTGACGCGATTTCCATTTCTTGCATTCCAGTAGTCTTCTTTGCAGCGTTCTTTTGTTTAGCTTTTGTAGTGAAGATTTCGGCTCCAGTCCTTCTTCGGCGTCACGGGAGTACCTCGCGTCATAGGTATTCAACTTCTTTCTTTTACATAGTATGTATTTCCCACAACATCGCCCGACTCACGATAATTATTTCAGCGACTGTGTCCTATTCACCCCACACGCGGTCGGGGCCGCTGTTGCGTCTTTGCACTTGATATGAGGTGTGGCCCTTGGCGCTCGCGGTCGTCCCCTCCTCTCACTCCTACTCTTTCACTTTCAGCTCAGGAAGCCACTGCCTAGTCAAGCGCGATTGCTCTGTTTGCTCGCGGGCCCGGGGTGACTAATCACCGACACCCAGTGACAACTATAAACAACTCATGAGGTTATTACGACCTCACCTCCACATCCAAACGCCCCAACCGTGTACCACCATCACACTCAACTCTAAGATCACACTCTATCGGCACAGCTCTCATCATGTCGTCCACTGGTTCTGACGAAGGTTCCAAGTGTGAAGTGAGTTCCTTTCTAAAACATGTTCGCTATACCATCGCTGTGGCCGAGCTGCTTTTGATGGAAGGACGACTGTTTGATTATACTGACGAGTTACGATCCCTTCAGGATTGTCTTCGCGAGATCTTCAGCAAGATCAGGAACGATACGATCACAGCAGATGATGCTCGCCGTCTCCATGAGCATTGTGACGCTACCAACAAGAGCCAGGCACGCCTCATTTCCGCCATCGAGACCATTGCAGCTACCCGTGAGGAAATCTTGAACGAGAACGAGCACGAGAATGCACGCCCCACTTCGAAAGGGAGTTATGCTCCGCTGCTCACACTTGTAGAGGATATGAAGGCTCTTGTTGATGCGAAGCCTCATGATGTCACTTCAGAGATTCTCAAGCTGACACAAGGCATCGTTGTCCGTAAGTTCTCCCATTTGATGATAGTACTACCATAGTCTTGACGTATGCTAACTAAACCTAGAGATGCAAAAGGCTGTAGGCAGCAAGAATGCTCCTCACCCGGAGCTTGAGAGCCAACTTCAAGAAGAATTTGCTAAGATGGAAGTCAAGGTTGAGCAAGGCACCGTCACCAAAGCTGAGGCCGATCATCTTCATTCTCTCGAGTCTCGAGCCCATGGACACACTGAGAAAGGCGGGCTCACCTCCATTGCCCAATCTGTTGCTGCCAAGCGTGAGCGCCAGCTTTCACTCAGTGAGGGCTCTACCTCCAACGGCAACGGTGTTCCCCGTCAGGAGCAGTCTCGTCAGGAGCAATCTCACCACGATAAGGAGAATAATCTTCACGCAGCTGAGGAGATCATCCGTGCAAAGATCGAGAATGAGCCGGAGAAAGTCACCAAGGAGGACGCTGCTCTTCTCCATAGCCGTGAGACTCGTGCTCATGGGCATACCGAGAAGGGAGGCTTGGCTGCGCAGGCTATGTCCATCGCTGACAAGAACGGCAATTGAGTAACGGGTGTGGTACAACCATTCGACAATTACTTCGCTTGAGGGGATGCGGTTAGGTTCGAATAGGTGAACAGATTCATGTGAACAAAGTATACATAGTGATCGGATCCACGATCTCCACTCAGAGTACTCAACACAACAATGATCACACTTACTCATGTTACTCATTTGCGTGATGTATGTAGACACCGAATATTCACATGCTCATGCCCATTCGTGAATGCACATCTTGCGGAAATGCGGTCCTCCGTCGTTCATCCGTCACCGTGTAATACACAATGCAATGCATACTGTTGAATAGGCGGGCGTGTTCCACTAGACATCGAAATGTTGGCAAAGAGGAGCATAGATAAGCAGAGATATTCACCAATATGAAAATCCGATTGCTAAATTACTGCTTCAGTAAACTAGCTTGATTTTGCAAGTAACTGTTACCAACATCAGCGAAACAAAATCCAAGATTTTCTGCTTTTTCCTAATATACCGAGAAGAAGCCTTGCTCGCCGCGGAGGGTTCGTCGAGGAACGGAGTATGGTGCCCGAGTAGGGATAGAGCTTGACCCAAGACAGGTATAGATTCTGTTTGATTGAGAATTGGTATATGGGTAGTGTAATTCTTTTTGGTTTTGTTTGGGAAAGGGGTTCTATCTACTCTGCTCTGTATGGTATATCCATCCTCCATCGTCCAGTCCTACCTCTAAAGTAGGCTGATATCTACACAAGGCACGCTGTATATCCCGAGAGAAGATTGTATCGTGCAACAAGCCTGGCTAGAAAGAGCATTCTAGATTCATCGGGTAAGCAAGTTGTGAATTGAGAAAGTCTATATAAATGTAACCAATTTCATTTGATCTGGGTCTTTGCCAGGGCGTCGGCCAGATCGTCGACTTTCTTGTCTTTTTCCTGGGCCACGTTCTCGTCTTCGGCTTCCTGGGCAGCGACGACTTCTCGGGCGGCCTTCTCTTCGACTTCGACGCCTTCTTCTTCCACGTCACTGGCTTTGGCGGCCTCGTCTTGCTCCTCCTCGCTCTCTTCCTCTTCCTCTTCTAGGTCCTCCAGTTCATCAAGACCCCAATATTCATCATCGTCTTCGCCGACACCGTTAGCTTTCTCCTTGCGTTCGTCGAGTAGGGTGCGTAGAGCTTCGACGCTCTCGTCGTCTTCCTCGAATAGGTTGCCGTTCACTTCTACGCGGCGAAGAGCTGGTAGTTTAGTCTGTGCTGCATCGGCAAGGCCTTTAAGACCCTTGGAGTTTATATCGTTAAATTGCAGGCGGAGAACTTCGAGCTTCGTGTTATTCCCTTTCTGGAGGGCGGCTGCTAGCGCGATACCACCTCGACGGCTGAGAAGGCAGTCTCCAACTCCAAGCTCCTTGAGTTCAGGCCAGCCGCCAACAACATTGCTCAAGGCCTTTCCACCAGTCGCTGTGAAGGTGTTGTCCTGGAGATCGAGGATGCGGAGCTGAGAAGCATGGGATAGGCCATTATTGAGTAGGTGCGTGATTCCCTCCTGTCGAATGCCGTTCTGGACCATCTTGACTTCCTTTACGCCGTTGTGCGCGGCATACGCCTTAGCCCATGCGCCCATGCTGCCATTCTCCAAACGATTGCGGCCGCAGATTACAGTCTCAAGGTCGGGAACTTGCTTGCCTTCCTTTCGGGCAGTTTCCTTCTTCTCGGCAAGCGCGGTCAGGGCATCGGCGACGAGTACACCTGCAGCAGGCCCCAAACCGTTGTTATTTAGGATTAAGTGACGTAGGGGTACGTGCTTGGACAGGAAATCGACGAGTGGTGCCTGAGTATTCAGACCGAATGCGTTGTCTGAAAGGTTGACGGTGTGAAGGTTTGGGAGGTTCAAGAGAGAGGTGAGGAGGTGCGAGAGCGCAGGAGGGATCTCAGAAAGCAGACGCGCTGTGAAGATATCCGCAAAGTTGGCGACCTACACCGTGGCTAAGTTAGTGGATTGTAGGAAAGAGATTCATGCAGCATAACATACCTGGAGGTTCTTCTTTGTCTCAAGGACTTTAGCGAGAGCTTCTGATGCGCCTATTCCAAGAGTGTTTCCCAAGAATCGGACTTCCTCTACATCGGCATTGTCCTTCAGATCCTTGATGTGCGCCTCAATGTCCTCAGCGGTGTCGAGCTTGAGGCCCTTGCCTTCGAGAGAAAAGATTTTGGAAGAAGCCATGACCCCAAGTGAAACGTCTAAAGATAAATATACTGAGTGTTTCGGAGAGGGGTGAGCAAAATGCTGGTGTGAGTGGGAGTTCAGCGGGGAGCAAAAAGTCTAGAATAAACAAAGTTGGTGGGGGTCCCGCCACCACAGAAACCTTGAAACCCTGCAGGCGGTGGTTCGTGCGTTGTGCAAGGATCCCGAGAGCGCGTCCAGACGGACGCCAAGCCTGATGACATGATCAGTGAAATGTAAAACCCAAGTGTCGTCGATTGCTAATCCACTTGCAATCCCACAATCCTCGTCCTCACAACGCCACAATGGGAAACGGACAGTCAAGTATGTTGCGCGACTCTGTTCACGATTGAAATGAGCTAATTGAGGCTTTGTAGCACCCGCACCTTTGGCCACCGTGCCGGCACCTCCTACGGCAGCCAACATGGGAGCAGACCTCAAGAATTCACCACCAGCTACTTCGAAACCAAAGGTACCGAGATTATGTATAAAGTGTTTTGATGTAGTACTAATGATTAATTCATAGCCATGCTGCGTCTGCACAGACGAAAAGGCCGCCCGCGACGAGTGCATGCTCTTCTCGAATTCAGACAACGCCCAGAAAGAGTGCGAAGGCCTGGTTTTCAAATACAAAGAGTGCATGGCGGGTTACGGATTTAAGATATGAGGACTACCGATAGATGCTTTCAGTACAACGGGTGCTCGGGGGGCTACTGTACAATATACGGCATGGTTACGGCGCACAGCATTAACAACGATAGACTTGGGTCATGGTGTATTATCCAGTAACTCTGTATAAAGATGTATAGTACATGAAAGAACCAAAATCTTCCCTCCAAAGAAAATCCATTGGGTATCTTGAAGACCAGAGAAAATTGTAACATACTTCTATTGCGCTTTTGCCTTCATCTTCTCTTTCTTCAAGGCTAGAATCTCGCTCTTATCAATCAGCTGCCACAAGCACCAGAGATAACAAAGACCAAAGCCACCAGCACCAATGATCGCGTTGGCGACCGTCCAGAGATCGGGCTTATTGTCGGGTGGCGGAACAAACGCTTCCACAAGATGCCAACCCACAACTGCTAGATAGATGTTAAGGTGAATTATTTTGCTAAACAGGTTCAAGCCACCCTTAGTTCCCTCGTGATATGCTGAGAGCGACACTGGCGGAATTCCCAGAAGGTAGGCCCATAGTAAAGAAATGACAAAATACGGAACTCGCAACTCATCCCTTGTTAGCAATGGGAACATGGTCCAGACTCCGAGCATATTGGCGAGGCCCACCCACGCACGCGTAGCGGGAAGCAAGCCCCCTTCCCCACTGAGCAGAACAGTCATAGGAAGGAGTGGAAGAAGGACGTTCTTTTCGTGTACCTGATATGAGCAAAGGAAGAAGCCCCAGGCTGTTGCGGCCAAGCCTAGGGGTACAAGAGCCCTTCGAGGTTTAAGGAAGAGGATGAGACAAGGAATGGATATGGCTGCCAGAGTCGCGGCAAGTGCAGCTCGCTGAAGCAATACGCTTGGGTATTGGTGAAGCTTATGGAATGTATGAATTACACACCATATATTGGCGACCTTATCCTCAAAGATGCCGCGGGCAAACGGAAATACGCGGTGAATCGACTGGGCCAGTTGGAGAATGATTGGGTAATACCAGGATTCGTAGTTCAGCGGGATAGGTATCGAAGAAAGAAGAGGAGGAACGGGGAGCTCATCAACGGCTCGTCCGGTATACATGTCGTATAGGACTCCAGCAACGAAAGGAAGATACAAGACCACGAATGAGAGTACTGTCGTCAACGCGATAAGACAGAACCGGACTATGTTGATTCTGGGGAATATGCAGATGCCGAGGAGATAGGCGAAGACTGCAGGAGCATAGAACAAGGTCATTTGTTTGAATCCAAGCGCTCCCACGAAGAACACGCAGCTCCACAAAGGTCTGCCGGCAACCATACTAGACATGCTGGCCATGGTAAATCCCAGCATTACCGTATTGTACTGGAAATGGCCGTGGTCCACTAGTATGGTCGCGGGTTGCATTAGCACCGCTACAAGAGCAATCGATGCTTCCCAGACGTTTACCCTCTCAAGTCGGGAATATCGTCGAAGGAAGATGATGACCGCAGGAACATATACGAGGTACTCGGATACGAACACGGTTGCTCGCATGTAGATTTTCAAGGACGGGTCATCGAGAGCTCGAGATTTGTCGAGGGCGAACCATTCTGGGTTAATTGCGGATCCACTTAGGTTGTTAGCTATAGTGTAAAAGTCAAAGCTAGAATCTCTTACATTACTCCAAGTAGCCAGCTATGATACGCAGTCAGAGGAGGATAGTCCAACCCCCACCAACCCAGGTCGTAAAAATACCACTGGGAGACGGGAAGATGCTTGGTAATCTCCATCCAGTGCCTCTGTGCTTCAAAATCTCCATGCATTGGTGGCGATTGGTATCCCGAGTAGCCCCATAGGCCAGTAGTCCACCTGAAGAGCCCGACTGTCATGAGGATTAGGGGGATCGTAACCCATTGCGATACCGTCCCCTTTGCGGGCCATAAAAACGCGACGAGAGGGAATCCCGGTTTCCGTTCATTGGTGGTTTTGTCTAGATCAAGCGTGCCGTGAGTGATGTGAGCAAGTGAGCCTTCCTCGATCTTTCTCCGACGCCGGGGTTTATGCGCTTGTGGTGACGCCATTGGGGATGTTGACGCTCTATGCTCGTGGGTGTTTTCTTGGGCTACGTTTAAGCTGTGGTGACGCTAGTTCACGCTCAGTTTGGCGTGTTGCCAAGCAAGGTTCCAAGGCGTGCAAGGGTCTGACCGCCTTTGGCTTTTGGAGCTCGGGCCACCTGCAGGCATTTTTTCTGCAACCCGCAGTTGAAAAAGTTGGCTTTCCCGCCTCTCAATTTCTTCTACACCGCAAAACTTTTCCCTCCAAATTTTATCTTTTTTTCGGACATCTTGTGTTCGGAATCTTTACCTGAGGGCTTTCTGAGGGCTACTGTGGGCTTCTGAGGACATCATTAAGAGCATAGCTCTTCTATCAGTACCAGAACATTACAAGTCAGTGGGCATTTGAGGCAAATTTTCCTTTACACACCTAGAGGACATCCTCGTCGCTTCTTGCAGAGGCAACGAGGTGAGGTCTAGAGGGCTTTTCGTCATTACTGAGGCTTATTGCGTTGTGTTCTCGGCTCTTGTGGGAACACACTGCCTTGAATCCAACCTTCTGTGGGCTCTTGTGGGCTACCGTGGGCTTGAAGACACCTGCTTTGCGCGGGCTTGAGAGATTCCAGTGGGCTTTACACACTTTGAGACATCCATCTAGAAGCAGGCTTATCAGCGCGCAATATTCCAGACCTGGTGTCTGCGCTGCAACGGGACTTTTCCCGCTGTCCTTCCTCTCCTCTGCTTATTACCTTTTCATTACTTCTCGATATTTCCTTTTACTAACTCATCAAGGAATAGATATAACTAGCCACCATGTCGAAGACCAAGCCTAGCAAGAGCGATGCGGCCAAGCTCTCCAAGAAAGATTCGAAGAAGGCCGAGCTTGCCAGCGTCAAGGCGGGTCGTGTGACCAAACCTGCTCAGACCCCCAAGGCAAAGAGCAAGGAGATTGCCAAATCTGCTGCTGTTACTCACTCTGCTCGCGAGGACAAGAAGAAGTCCAAGAAGTCCAAGAAGGAGCCAACTCCTGAGCCTGAGCCCGAGTCCAGCGACAGCGAGAGTGAGGAGGACTCTGATAGCTCTGCAAGCAGCAGTGATGAGGAGGCTGAAGCCAAGGCTCCCGCTAAATCAAAGGCGAAAGCAAAGGCCAAGGCTGAGTCCGACTCCAGCTCAGACTCTTCGGACAGCAGCGAGGAAGAAGAGGATGACAGTGAGAGCGATAGCGAGGAGGAGGCTGCTCCAAAGGCAAATGGTGTAAAGCCCAATGGTGTCTCGAAGCCAGCTGCTAAGGCCAAGGCTGAATCCGACTCCTCCGACTCCGACTCTGATTCTGAGTCTGAGTCTGACTCTGGAAGCGACAGCAGCGAGGAAGAGAAGCCTGCTACTAAGGCAAAGAAGGAGACCAAGGCAAAGAAGGCTACCAAAGCTAAGGTTTGTTTCCCTAATTATCAATCATGTTTTCCAATCTAACCGTTCACAGTCTTCATCTGACGAAGACTCTGCTTCGGATGACTCCGACTCCGACTCCGATGGTTCTAGCGACTCTGACGACTCAAGCGAGAGCGAGAGTGAGAAGGAAGAAGCCCCATCGAAGAAGCGAAAGGCTGAGGCCGAGGCCGAGCCAGTCATCAAGAAGACCAAGACTGAGACCGAAGGTGAAGGGATCAAGAACTTGTTCGTTGGCAACTTGAGCTGGAACATTGATGAAGAGTGGCTCCAGCGTGAGTTCGAAAGCTTCGGCGAGATTACCGGCTGCAGAATCATCACCGACCGAGAGAGTGGCCGTCCCAAGGGGTATGTGTTTCTTTGATAGCCCATCGTTAACATGAACTAATTCTGTTTAGGTTCGGCTATGTTGAGTTCGCCAGTGCTGCGTCTGCTAAGAAGGCACAAGCCGAGATGCACCAACAGGATCTTGATGGACGTGCTCTGAACGTCGACTTCAGCACTCCCCGTCCCCAACAGGACAAGTCCAACGATCGTGCTAAGCGTTATGGCGATCAGCAGAGCCCTCCCACCAACACTCTGTTCATTGGCAACATCTCTTTCAACGCAACCAACGACATTATCTCTGAGTACTTCAGCGAGTATGGCACAATCACCCGTGTCTCACTCCCAACCGACAGAGAGTCCGGAACCCCCAAGGGCTTCGGATATGTTGACTTCACCACCACTGAGGAGGCTCAGGCTGCTTTGAACGCCCTGAACGGCACCGAGATTGAAGGCCGGTCTATCCGCATCGACTTTGCCGCCGCTCGTGATCCGTCTAGCGGTGGAGGCGGTTTCGGCGGCCGAGGCGGAGGCCGTGGTGGTGGAGGCTTTGGTGGCCGCGGAGGAGGTCGCGGCGGTGGCCGTGGTGGATTCGGTGGTCGTGGTGGAGCTCGTGGAGGAGGTCGTGGAGGCGGTCGTGGTGGATTTTCCACCAACCGTGGCGGCTTCGGCGACTTCAAGGGCTCCAAGATGACCTTCTAAAGGCGTATCTCGAACACTCTAGAAGGTGTTGTCGATACCAAGGAAGGGGTAAGTTTAGGTCGAGGCATGTCATTGCCACGCATGGTACGAGTATAAGATCCTGAGACATTTCGGACATGATGCTACGGCCTCATCCATTCCCTCATCTTTTATCACGGGTATTCATGGCGTAATATGCGGTTCACTAAAAGAAAAGTATATGCTTTATGGGTTTCATTTTCACGCCCTCATTTGACTGCCTGCCTGCTTCAGCTGGCTTTGCTAAAGCTAGTCGTCGAGGGGCAGGTCGTGTGTATATTCTGGCTTAGTCTCTCTATCTGTACAATTCCATTCTGCAAAACCCTTGTTGTCGCTCATGCTCAAGATGCTGTGCTGTCGTGATGTCGTTTGAACCTATTCGTGACCATTGTGACCAACCAGACCAAAATCGAAATCGAAATCGAAATCGGACTGTATCTCGTCACCTTTCCAAGCCTTATACGTACTTCCAGCACCTTATCCTCTGGCTAAGTCTCTCCATCTGTACAATTCCACCTATTTGTCGCTCATGCTTGAGATGCCGTGCTGTCGTAATGTCGCTCCACTCGTGAGATACCTTTGACCAATTTGAGCTAAAACAAATCGATCTGTACCTCGTCACTTTTCCAAGTCCTATACGTACTTCCAGTTCCTTATCCTCTCTATTTCTTCTTGCTGATCGTTGAGTTCTCTCAAGCGCCCTCAAGCCCTGGTGAAAGAAACCTCCAACTCGTCCCCGACTCGACCATGCATTGTGCCCTCCCACGGCACAAACCTAACCTTAGTTTTCAACATCCTATTCTCCTCAAGATCGAACCCAGCATGCAGCAACGCATCCTGAATTTCCTCGAAAGGAACCGGGTCTGGGATAGCATCCTCCTCCATGCTGTGTCCACCATTGTTGTCATCGTCGTTGTTGTTGTTCTCGGTGCTAGTATGCTCCTCTTCGACCTGCTTTGGGGCTGGGAATATGCCGCGTTTGGCAACATCGTCGAGGCTGTCTACGGGGTCTAGAGATGCCCATGTATCCCAGGGCATGTACTTGACAATCACCTTTTGTAGTGTATTCATACGGATGCCTCCCTTCCCTTCGGTAGGATACGCGTATCTAGTGTCGTCGTACTCGGCTGTCTCTTCTGTGGAAGAGGAAGCTGGGGCTGGGAGGAGCATCAAGAGCGCGTGCGCGGCGACATGGACCCAGAAGCGGATTCGGAGCGGCAGGCCGTAGCCGGGACGGGTCCTGTTGCGGTGGTGGTATGTCTGCGCGGATATGAAGTAGAGGGGCGTTGTTATGCTTGTGAGCGCGAAGATTGGCGAGGAGATATACGCGAACAGCGGGGTCACTTCGCTTGAAATTAGCATGTCAAGTTTTGTCTTGTCTACTTGCAAGAGGTGTTCGGTCTCTTCAGAGTCCTCGTGGCGGGTTGGATGCCCGAATGGGTAATGCGTTGTCAATCCAAACAGGTCTCGAGGATCTGAAGGCTGAGCGTGATCTGGTGGAGTAAAAGTTGGGTATAGCGAGTCGTCTTCGGGTTCGTAGAAGTTGTCGTTATACCCCGGCCCCTCGTAGTCGTTTTCGTCATAATGCCCGCTATAGGAAGCCCCACGGATATAATCTACATCAACCTCTACGTTATCCTGTTGAAAATAGAAAACTTTACTACCAGCTCGGCGCTCAGGTGGATAGAGGCGCAAATTTGGGAATGTTGTCCAATCAAGCTCTATATGCTTGAGCCATCCGAGCCAAAGTCGACCATGCCCTTCTTCCATGCGTTCAAGCAATTTCCTTAGAACATAAGGACCGCAGCAGAAGTAGACAGTATGGTTCTTAAACAAGGCCTCCAGAGCTTCTCCTGCGATTTGCTGATTTATGACAAGTTCATGATGGCCTAATAGCAAGAGGGTGTTGACAACTGTGGGTGTGTAGTACTTGAGGTGACGGCGTTCGATGAGCACGGTGTCAGTATTGCGGAGCCTAGGCGTTGCAAGAACGTAATTGTAGATCTAGAATTTATTAGCCTGATTGTTCTTCACAGGGAGAGCAAGTTATTGGTAGGAAACGTATAGGGTGACCCAGTATATGAGCTTGCTCAAGCTTCTGCATATACAGATTGGTTTGTACTGACCTGATCGCGCAGCTCTCGAGGAAGTCCCAAGAACGGAAATGTCATTGCAGGGCAGTCACCAGAGATTGGGGTTGATGATCCTTTAGCATCATCAGCCCTCTCCTGACACCAATCCATTGACATGTTGTTTCCCGCGAACTTACCAGGAGGGATGCGAATTCGAATCCAACCTCGACGCGCTGTGTTGTTGTAATGTTTGCGGGCAGCTACCCACCTCAAGAAATTTGCCCCGCCAAAAGACGCGTGCACGTGACACTCGCGTCTTTCACGCCGGCACGTGTTGGGCGGACCCTGCAAATTACCGAGGATAGCCAATCAGAGAGCAACAACTCCGCATCTTGCAAGCCTACACCAGCACGGACAACCCATCCGTCGTGGCCGTTGAAGCAGAGTGAACAGGCCATGCGATTGACGGGAGATCCTCCAGGATTCACACAAGTCCGCTGAGAACCGTTTCTGTGACCCGGGGAGTTTCGGGCTCATTTCGGTTTGGCCGACTACTACATTGGGCGTTTCCCTGGGATCAGAGTATCAATATTTGGCACTGAGCTAAAAGGAGCGTTTGATTGAAGCATCTGCATGCTTGAAGCACCATCATGTGGTATTGCTATTCTGTCCTCGCCCATCTTCCGGCCAACTTTTTTCCTGCCATCGATGACATTGTTAGTCTCCGAATCAAGCCAGATCATCCACATTTCAGATGTGAAGGATGACATTCCGGGCGGGGATCCTGCCGTCGAGCTCCTTCAATACTTTGTGTAACAACAAGCTACATGGGAAGGCCTGCATATCGATGATGCTAAAAGATCACGCACCAGCGAGCGGCGCCCGGTCTTAAGCTTTTGGGGGCGGGCAAGGCTGATTCTTTCGAGGCCAGATCAATGATAGTTTGGTTGTCGGATTGCTCGGAGAAAGGGGCAACCATGAATAGCAGCACCGACAGCTACGCCGCAGAGATCAATAGCCAGGAACCTTGGTAATCATTGGTACCAACCTGTATTGCATCGATGTTGAGGCTGTGACACGGCCAGAAGTCCCCCAACAGTTTCACCCACCATGAGTTCAACTGTTGGGGGACATGATGAGTGGGGAGCACGGCAGACTTCAGAGCGGCACCTGAAAGGTCTCCACAACGTGTCGGCTCTACTGCGCAACAATAACCAAAGACGATTCTGCAGGTTCGTTTGAGTGGCTTCAATCGGACACCCGCAGTGACACACAGTACTACAGCATGCAAAACATCGGCACAGAGCATTAAACACTTCCTAAACCTGGGTACGGTAGGCACGCATGGTGCATATTGCAACCTGCGTGCTGTTGCTACGGCATCTACGGATGATGCGCCGGAGTGCGGAAGCATACATGGGAAATACTCAAGGGACTGATGGAATACACAACGGCGCTGTGGTAGGGGGCAGGAGAACATGTAGCTCCGGCCGATGCTGTGCCTCTTGCCCATTGTTTCAAGATCTGCACTTTCTTGTGAGTGAGTGATGATCAAGTCAAAAGGTGCATGGGCGGAGTGAACGGTGTAGGCCTCAGTCCATTACTTTATCATGACAGTCAGCGTGATCTTGGATCAAGGAAAGCTTTCAGATCGATGCTGTCACTGACACCTCTGCGGGGTACTGTATATTCGAACAGGAAGGCCGTGTGATTCTACATCCGGGTACTGGCCATGCATTGGCACATGACACAAGACCGTTCCATTTGCGAACCCGGTTATCGGATTCGGATGTGGTTGCACTTGTAGCTTGAGAGCCCTGAGTAAGTGAGGATGGTGGCGACGGCAGCATGCCACAGGCGTTGTGGTATGACTCCTTATGGTAGCACCGGAACTAGCCATGGCTTGTGTTATTGCTCCTGGTCCATAGTGTGGGCCGGGGGTCGCAGAATTGAAAACGAGCGAGTACATTGCAAAGACATGGGAAAGACTGAATGGGATACCAGTAGGACTCAGGAATCTGTGCCCTGGGCCGAATCCTGCCGTGTCGGTGGCTGGACGCCTCTCATTGGAGTTGTAATGGAGCAACCCAAGTATCCTGACTTGTTACTGCAATAAGATATTCAAGGCTTTCCAAGGCGTGTAAGGGCTAACGATTGAGTTTTGGTTACATTTCTCCACGAACTTGATTCACTTGGGAGCTCTGGTTCATGGAGCTCCGACTTCGAGGATTGGCCGAGTTACTCATGCTATCCCGACCGAACGCGTTTTGGTCTAGGTGAGCGCCGAGAGGAGAGCGCGAGCCGTCTAATTGTGTAACCGAGTGATATGGACGGTTGCTGTTGCTCTCCCTTTGTTCCAGTGTGCTCAATATGCTCCCTTGACAAGATTTCAGGACAACCGGGTCTCTGGGATAGCATAAGCAAAGGCATGCAGGTGCTCGCAGGTGAGTTGGATGATCACTTGGACTGAAATCAACGGGCTGCTGCGTTTCATTCGCGGCCATGTCTTGGACATGGAGGGATGGGATCGTGGTACACGGTACTGACAAGGAGAAGAATGGAAAGGGGCGAGGTCGGTGGTTTTAGGTAAGACATGGTGGCAGGCGGCAGAGGCGAGGTCTCTCGCAAGTCATTGTTGTGTCACCCACCATGTCTCTGCGGTGCTGCTCCGACTGGCAGATGCGGATGCAAGTCAAGCCCTGCGGAGCAGCAATGGAGACATGGCCAGGACGTGCAGACGACACATTGGGGTCCCTGGCGCCTCACTGCGGGCGCTTCGTGTGAGTGCGTTGATGATAGCCGGACCCCATGCCAACGTGACTCTTGGACGCCGGTGGGAGGATGCTGTGCGACCTCCCTGGCATACAAGCGGCCGCGCAAAGTCAATCTGAGTGGAGGAAATTGAGGAGCTGTCGCCCGCCGCTGAGCTCTGCGTCTTGTGCACTGCTTCGTACATGGCGCACACTCTGGGCCGATGGAGATCATGTGTAAATGCGAAGCGGAGTGAGGTGGGTATCTGTGGAAGAGATGAAGCTGGTAACTGAATCTGCAAGATGCCGGCCGGGGACATGCCTACTCAGCATTTGGGATGCAACCTAACGGGCGAACGAACCATCAGCCAAATTGGCCGCTGCAAGACACGAAACAGGAAGAGAACAGATGTTGCCATTGTTGGAGACCGAGCCTGAGCCTGAGAGGGCTGAAGAATGAAACGCGAGATACAAGGGTTCGACTTTTGCCATGATGGACACAGCCCGTGGAGGGACATGGGCAGCATGGGCGGCATGGACAGGGCACTGGCATGACATGACTGGGGAGGGGGATTTTGGGGCGCGCACATGTGCGCGCTCCCCGGCAGAGATAGCAGCATAGCGCGTTGGAGAAGGGAGATGGAGATGGAGAGGTAGCAGTCAGCAAGTAATGCTGCAAGCGGGCCAATGGCCATGGCGTCGATTGGCAGGGCAAAAGCGGCTGTGTGGCCGTGATTGTTTTGGCAAAAGTCCGGGTTGCCAGAGCGGTGGCAGAGGAGAAATTGGATTTGAATGCCATGGCCCGGAGCGAGCAGGACAGGAAGGACATGACAGGCAGAGGGCAGGGCATGGGGGGTCCCACAAATGCAGGTCGGCTGGGATGGGCTGGGCTGGGCGCAAGCTGCGCGTTGTCGATCCAAGGGGGGGAGAGGCACAGAGGGAAGAGGGAAGAGGGGAGAGAAGGTGTGGGTGTGTGTTGCGGTGGTAGAGATTCCTCGAGAGAGCGAGTGGGCGTGCAAGGTGATGCTAAGTATCTATATGCTTGTGCTTGCTACATGTGCTTGTGCCTGCCCCGTGGTGCCATTGCGCTCAAAATATGGTTCCCCGGCCCTACAGAATCTGTAAATAACTACGTATGTGTCTACTGTGTATATCTGCCTTGCCCATGATTTGGACTGGCTGGGCTCGTATGCGGAAGGGAATCGCGGGTGATGGCGCGAGGGACGATTGATAGAAAAAACGTGGGCAGCCATGGCCATGACCATGACCATGACCATGACCGGAGTCAGGGCCACTCGCGGTAAGTCTAAGGGGATGACTTGCGCGCGGGCGCGGGATGTGGGCTCGCGGTTCTTGTGTGGGCTTGAGTGGGCTTTGAGTGGGCTTTGAGTGGGCGCTCGAGGGAGTTGGGTACGGGGTGGGCCGGGAAGGGGACTGGGGGATCTGGCATGGGGGATTTGGGGGGGATGGGGGGGCGCACTCACGCGCTACTGTGAGTGTGGGCACCTCAAGGCTCACATGAAGGAAAGGGTAGGCTGGGACCCCTCTTCAGTTCGACTGACTTCATCGCGCAATGCTCATTCAGCGTGCGTCGTCCTCTCCTCTCCTGGCCTGGCCTGTCCCGTCTGTCTGTTTAGCTGACTGGCTATCTGTACTGAAGTGTACGGTAAATATACGTATCCTCATGTATTGTAGAATACTCTGTACCTATGTAAAGGTGCAAGTGGGCTCCCACGCATTCTACGCATGGCGGATATTGTTCCCCACCAGAAGTCCCACGGTTAAGCTTGATATAGCCTGCCTTCTTAGCTACAGTCCCTGAAGGTACACATTGAACCTGTACCTAGGTTGCATGTCTTCTTGGCCGGACTGCTTGGGCTGTTGATGATGAGGGAGGCGGCAAGCGAATGAGGTGCTATGCGTGCTCCTGCTCCTGCTCCCGCTCCTGCTCCTGCTACCGGGCATGCTGGTACATACGCTGCTAACGAAACGAGCGAGCGCGACGACAGGGCTACAGGCGCACTGCTGCTGGCTGCAGCTAGGTACTTTCGGGATGAAAGGGAGAAGATGGATTTGAATCGGGCTGGCGGAGCGCAGCAGAAGGCCGGGAACGCGCCCGTGTGGGTGTGTGTGCGTGCCCTCTGCTTCTGGAGTGTATGCTGTCCCGTCGGTGTGTGTCTTTCCTTTTTCCTTGCCGGAGCCTCAGTATCAGTAGTCGGTCGTCGAGGAGCTCGTATAGGGCGGCGGCAGGTTTCTTTGCTTCTGCTCGGGGGGCCATGTCCGCGAGAGCGTGGAGCAAACAGCACAATCGGCCGGCCTCGTGGCGTGTCTTGGAAGGGGGAGGGGCGGGGCCTCACGGGCTGCAGCGAACGCATCCAACAACGCGCTAGCCCTGCTGTGAGGCCCCAAGGAGCTGCTGCGTTTGGCTAAACAGCCCATCTTGGCCCAGGGTTCCCCATTTATTGCCAGAGACAAGCAGCTAGAGGGAGCAGCAACCAGCAACCAGCAAACAGCGACCAGCGACCAAGCAACCAAGCAACCAAGCAACCAAGCACGCAAGAAACAGAATCATACAGTGACAGCCCAACGAGGCGAGGCCCACCTCTCCCACGTCACCTCTCCTGCCCTGCACCACTGGCCCTGGGTTGCTGATTCAGCTGAAGAACATGCCCATGGTGGAAGCAGTTGGCAGTACAGTACGAAGAAGAGGATAAACATGCACAATATTGCAGAGCACTATTGGGGCCCCAAATATGCCTGGCGGCGCAATACCATCGACCATTGTTAAGGTCGAGGACGTGATTCGATATCGACTTGATAACCGGTGGTTGGCCCTGGTGGCCCCAGTCTTCTGCCGTCTCCATCAGATTCCGCAGTACAATGAATTGCGCAGAAGGTCGCCCAACATCAGGTTCACGCTGACGGTAGTCTTGTCAACTGTCCCAGGATTCGTCTCTGCTCCATGGCATTGAACGTGCTGACCTCGAGTACAAGTTGAGAGGGCCTATCGCCTCTGGCTCAACTAACCAACCCCACCCCTCAGAGTCCTCTGCCCTCCTCTTTTGGTGGGCTCAGATTCACATTCTTCCTCTTCTCCTCTGCCTCTGCCTCTGCCTCTTGTCCCCTTCTACTCTACCCCAGAGCCCTGCTCCTGCTCCTGCTCCTACTCGTGCACCAAGGCGGGCTGACAGACCCCAATCTGACACGTCCACTGCCACCTACCTGTTCGCGCCAGAGACAAGGCCAACGCCCATATTAAGTGCAGCTAGCCGCCACTAGACGGCTGCGCAGATACACGAAGGCTTGATTGAACGATTTCCCACGTGCGGGCGGCTTTGTCTGGGCGTTTTGGCACCAGCAATAATTGGCTCTCACGTTGCCCTTGCGGATCTCCCTCCGTCACGCCTGGTCCTCCTCTTCACCTCCACTTTTTACATTTTCATCCCGACCCGTTGCACACACACGTCCAGCCCTTTCCCTCCTCTCTCCTCTCTCCTCTTCTTGTTCCTGCTACGGCTCCTTCTCCTCTTCTAATACTACTACTACTACTACTACTACTCCTCCTCCTCCTCCTCCGTCTTCCTCCCGCTCCATCCTCTCTCCGGCTTTCCTCTGTACTCGACTGTACGCCCGTCCTCCCCTCGCACCAAAACCCCCCAACCCCCCGGGCCACCACTCATCACCCACCACCTACCACCCTTCCCCAGCGCAATTGTCTTGCTGCTGCCCGTACCCTTGGGTCCGTTTTGAATCCCGTCCATGCAAGGCACGCCCGCCTTCATTCAGCCGGCCGCGACGAGGACCGCTACTGCTGCTACCGCTGCCACTGCCACTGCTACCACCGTCCCTTCTTCTGCTCTTCTCCTGCTCCAGGATATGTCCTGACCTGACATTGCTCCTCGAGTCGGATGCTTGCCGTACCTGCTGCCACTCCACTTCAGTCGCCGCGCGCACAGTAAGCCGATCCTGTACTCTCTCTACTCTTTCTCCCTCTCCCTGGACCTGGTGGTTCCTCGAGTCTCTGCTCCTCCGTCGCCTCTCGCTCTGCTTCGGCAAGCCCACTTTGACGACATCTTCCCTGTGCGACCCAATCCGCTACCCATAGAAAGAAAGAAGGACGCTTCAGCTGCTCTTGCCGCTGCCACTACCATCACCTTTCTGCCCATCGCGCACTGTCTCTCTGGATCGATTGCTGCTCCGGCGCGCGCCCTGGCCGACACCTGCCGTGGTCGCACCAAGCACTTCCTCACGCCTCGACCGCGCCAATCCCAGATCCAGCCATCTGAACGTTGTGCTCTCTTCACCCAGGAAGCGCCAGCCTTGCGCATTTGGCTTCGTGGACTCGCACCGCCAAAAGGGAAACGAACTGCAGCCACTTCCAATCCGCCTGCGACCTCTCCTTGGGAGCTTCATGATCGGTTTGTAGCTGGGCGACGCGGCTATCTCTCGTTTGGCCTGGTGTAGCTGCCGCAGGCTGAAAGAGTATACCACCACGACCCTCTACCATCCATCACTCACCACTTACGCCCACGCCCACGCCCACGCCTACGCCTACGCCTGCCCGCTCCAGCTTCTTTTCTCCACCTTCAATCCGACTGTGTTGCGCCGCCAATTCTCCGGATTGTCGTCGTCGCCGAGTTGTATGCGCACGAGCCTCGTCGATTCATTTGAATTGCGCCTTCCAAGTTTCCCTTAGGACGTTGAGCTTCCAGCTTCCCTTGGCGGAAGGAGACTTGCTCTTCTGCCCCGCCTCACCTTTACAACGTGAGTTCCGTTTCCTTTCTCCAGAATGAGTATGAGACATGCCATCTCCGTCTCCATCCCCATCCCCATCCCCATCCCCATCGTGCCATCCCATCCCATCCCATCCCATCCTCCCACAACCCCAGCATCCCGTGCGCCCTCGACGTCCCACTTGCACTCTCCTCTCTTCCACCCCGACCCCTGCGACCCAAGACCTCTCTCTAAACCCCCCGCCCAAATCCTTTCCACCACTTCCATCCCATTCTACTCTTTCTTTCCCTTTCCTCTATATCCCCATCTCAATGCTGTCCACTTGGACTCATTCGGCACCTGGTTTGCAGTTCTAACCCCGTATTCCTCAGATCTCACTCTCTCGCCCCTCATTGGCTCGCTGACAGACGTTGGCGCCATTTGCATCACCCGGAGCAAGCCCTTGTTTTTCGAGTCGCCGCTCGGCCTTCCCGTAGTGCAAAGGGCACGACTGTCATCGTTCATCCGCCATCATGGACCACATCTCCCAGCAACGGCCACCAGCGGCAACCAATGTGTCTCATGGCCAGGCCCTGCCTTCAATTGCCTCGCTCACCAGCACCCTCACCCCTTCTGAACAGAGTCCAGTCCGTCTCAGACAGCAATCCGAAGCTCGTGAGGCCCGCGACTCAGGCAATTGGTCCATTTCCCAGAGCAAGCGTAAGCATTTTTCCCTATTCCTCCTCAACGTCACAACAGCTCGTCCATGGCTCGACGAAGATCTCGCCTTGATCTACTTATCGTGCCTTGACTTGCCACGAACCTCCGCTAACCTAATGACCACCAGACTCATCCGGCGTATCGAATACGATGGGTTTGCAACTACAGACCATCCTCAACGCTGAAGACTCGCCGTCACGCAACTCTATCCCCGACACTCCTTCATCAGCCAGATACCCTGTTCAGCCAGTGCGTATCATGTTCATCCCCCGACTAGATCGATCACTAACAGACTCACAGCCCAATGCATTGCCATCTCTCAACCAAGCCTTTGATAACCGTCTAAGTATTGAATCGGGCAACCACTTTGATTCTCGCCGCAGCAGCGTAGATAGCCGGATGAACGCAGGCATGACTCAGTTGGCAATAAGCCCATCGTCTCCGTATGACAGCCAGAACACCTCCCGTGCATCTCTTGTTTCTACTCTACAGCAACAGCGAGGGATCACGGCTGCCGAACCGCGTCCAAATGGCGCTTTGCCCCTGTCTCCTCTGGGCCCAAGAACTGCTCCCCGTCACCATCCCCCGCGTCAGGCCCCGGTTATCAATCCGAATCCGCGGAGTGTCTCTGGAATGCCAGACCCAATGGCTGCGGCTCCAACGAAAGGCTATGCCTGGGCCTTCCCTGACAACGTGGAACCTGATGACAGGCGAGGGTCAAGCAGTGGTGAGTCCAGTGTTGAGCGTTCAGTTCCTTCGCGACAGAATAGCTTTGCAGCCTCTGTAAATAGTAGTATCTTTACTACAGACTCAAATCTCCCCACCGGACAGAAGAGATTCGGAGAAGACGGCATGACTTCCCTTTTTACCTCCAAACTAGCAGTACTGACCTTTTCTCAGACATCCCGACAACGCATCACCACTCGATGCAACATCGAAGCGTCACAAATTTACAAGGCTCTGATCACACCGCCGCGCCCGGTACCGGTAATTATAGTCGAACTCCCGAACTCCGCGTCAGCCACAAGATGGCGGAAAGGAAGCGAAGGAGCGAGATGAAGTCCCTCTTCGATGAATTGAATGCTATCTTGCCGAACTCTCCGGGAAACAAATCTAGCAAATGGGAGATCTTGACAAAATGTAAGCTTATCCGGCCATTCTCACATTGCAACCAACTAAAGTCTCTAGCGATTGAATACATCAAAAGTCTGGGAAGGTCACACGACCAGATGCGTGCAGAGAATATACGCATGCGACCAGAGGCCGAACTGGGCCGCAGATACATAGAAGAGAACGAGCATCTACGGCAGGAGTTGATCACTGTCTGGACGCAACTCCGCACCGTCGACCCGTCACAACCCCATATATATGGGACTATGACTAGCATGTTTGCACAGCAACATGCAGCTGGGAATTCGACAAACATCCTTCCACCTCTCCAGCAGCAGCAACAGGCGCAAGCGCAAGCGCGAGAGCAACCGGCCCAGCCCCAACAATGGGCACCTCCAGGCGCGACTGCCATGCAAGGTGTTGAATTTGGTGGTATGCGTCCTTACGAACACGCTCACCGCTAAACGGCTTTCTCTTTGTGCTCGAGCACGGCTCTGGATTCTTCTAATTCTTTGCATCCAGCCACCTGTATACTAGCATTTCCGGACTTGCATCTTCGACGGGTGGACGACGGATTTAGGCCACTTTTCGACATATATACCACCGCCCTCTAAAATTCTCTCAATCTTCGACTAGCGCTAATCATAGCTCCGCGAGCCGCCATTCCTGCTACAGGCAAACCAGATGCAGCAGGATCAATACCGCTCTGCATGTTTACTTTTTGTTATTCTATCACTACAAGAGCACGACAAAGACATTTGTGTTACGGGTAATTGTGTAAGGAGGTTCCAGTTGCACACAACAAATCGTTCAGGCTCACGCAACTTCGGTGGGCTCAAATCTCATGGACGGTGTTAAAGTCGCTTCACTTTCATTCCGCCACGATGGTGGCTATTTCTTACGATTCGTTTTGTGGGTTTCTTTGGGTTGTAGTGTTATTGTTGGGTTTTGTTAAACAGGCAGGCCACAGACGATACCTAGTTCCACTGCCTCGCAGTGGACGGAGAAAGGAGTCATGGGACACGGATGGGAGGGTTCTCACAGGATTTTGATCCGAAAAGTACACTTCGTCATGTATCCTACCAGGTTAGGAGTCTTTGGGTCTTCAAGCGATGGGGCTTGAAAGGGCGGATTCTTTTGCTTGTGCGGCCGTTCAGACAATTGGTCTAATTATGGCGAGTTTCGATTAGTGAAATGAAACTTGCTCCTGAAGGTGATCCTTTGGACACCCCAGAATCTCGTCCTCCCACATGCTCGACCAAAAGGAGAATGGTAGAGCTTGAATGTTGCATAGTGTTTCAGTGATGTGTAGTGTTTCAAAGTGGGTCCCGGAGTCTAGCATCTTCTTTTGGGCATGTTGAGTGGCCGGTTTTTTCTCCCCAATTTGGGAGTTGGGCAAAAAAGCGTCGTTGTGTCACTTTTGGGCTTGTTGCTGCTGGCTAGCCGTAGGGTACCCACCCATCCACCCATCCACTCACCCACCGCTGTGCTACGTTTCATCGATGGCCGTTTTTTTTTCCCTCTCTTCCCTTCCCTTTCCCCTTTCTTTCCATGCTGTTTCTGTGCTTTGTTTGGCTTCTTTTTGGGGGGGGAGGGGAGGGTTTGTTGGTGGGTGGGTGGGTGCGTGTGTGCGTGCGTGTGTGCGTGCGTGGTGTTGTTGCGTGAAAAACCTGGCACGGGGTTTTTTTTTTTCCCCTTGTGTTTCAAAATTTGTGTCTTTTCTTGGGAGATGTGGATGTGGATGTGGCTATGGCTATGGATATGGATATGGCTATGGATAGATTGATGGGATGATGCGGCTGTGTAGAGAAAATGTGTTGATTGGGTTATTGAGCGCGTAAGTTTTCTTTTTTGGGGGTGGGGGACGACGGGGAAGAGAAGTGTGCTGTTTGTCGGGGAAGTTTTTTTTTTTTTGGTTTTTTTTTTTTTTGGGATTTATTTTTTGGGCTTTCTTTTATTGGGAGATGGGGTTTTTTTGTTGTTTGTCGGTTTATTATTGGGATTGTTTGGTTTTTTGTTTTTGTTTTTGGGGCCCATCTACGGAGTATCAAAAGAGTCTACTGCCATTTTGGACTATTCCTATCTCTCTTTGGAAGCCTCGTACGTATTTCTCTTTGCAGAAGCACTCACCAAAGTTTTCTCAAGTTTATCTATTATTCGTTTTCTCTTTGCTGTGGGGTTATTTGCAATCGCACGCCTTCCTTCCACAAAACCTTCTCCTCGACGTTTCGTTCGGCGTTTCGACAATTTGGAATCTGGTACCTGCATGACTTCACATAATGTGGAGCTGTGCCTGCTGCTCGGCTGCCGCTRCGCTGCGCTGTGCTGTGCGTTGTGCGGCGCGGTCCACTCAACTACTGCCGGAGCCGTCGACGATCAATGATCGGCGCTGACTCGTTTTGACACACGCAACGGTCTGCCCCCGGGTTATTTTTGGTCTGGCGCCTGGATCTGGCCTTGCCCCATCCAGGTGCGCATATATGATCTGTTTGCTATTATTTGTACCGTGCGTGGTATGGGTTTTGGGAAAGGGCTCGGGTAGGGATGGACGGGCGGGATATCTATAGATTGCTGTGTATGATATGGCAAAGCCTTGTCTTAAGATATCATAATATTATACATGCCATGCCCATGTGGCGACGGTATGGATTTAGAGTTTGATTGATGGCGCAAGTTATATTGGTAGGGTTGGTGATAATTCCGGGATCAGCCTGATATGATATATCTCGTACATATTCCCTAATTTTGACATGCCTTTTTCTGGATGTTCTCTTGGAACTGCATGTTCGAAGCAGTATTATCATACTGCTTTTCGGCGCGTATTAAGTGAGGAGTAAAGTAATAGCATGGCTAATATTTCAACGTGTAGTATGCTATCATATGTGTTAGTAGTGGCGTCATAGTTTCTACTCGCCTCGCCTCGCCTCGACCTTGAGCTAAGAATTATGCCATAGCCATAGCCGAAAATGTATAAAACACGTAGGGCTGCACCGCTGGCCGCTTATATCAAAGTGTGATGATCCTTAGAGTGTTGATGCGGTGTACGGTATACGGTGGAGTTTTATGGTCGAATTAGTCTCACATACGATAAGACTAGCTTAACTACGCAACATCTTCACTTCTATTTTCGCACATTTAACAGCATGTAATTGTTTAACAGCTCTATGTAGGAATAAATCTAGGCATCGGGTTTGCAAGGGCTACGTTCTGCCTTCATTCGCGCTGATCATCTAACCGAGTCAAAGGCCGTACACGGCTTTTAAGCATTGAGATTCTACGTTTGCTTTTGATTCTCAAAATTCGTCTAGTCACGCAAAGAGCTTGCCAGCATATGTGCACATTCCCGTCTTCTTAGATATCTAACAAGGTAACAAGGAATCTCAGTTAAGACAATTAGAAAATATTTACCGGACGAAACAAGTTTTCATCTCTAGTGTAGTCAATACCAAGCTTCCACCAAGGCTTGACGATGTCTAACATAGTCAAACAAGAGTGCTATTTAGATCATTCACTAAGCATTTTCGACAGTAGCTGCACTACTCCACTACTAAATAGATCCAATACCCTTCTCAGCTAATGACCTACCAACCCCATCTCCTATTCCACTGCCCATCCGAAACCCCATACCACGGTGAGAAAAAAGAAACACCTCAAACAAATAGTAATCCACGCACACCGCAAACTTCGATCCTAACACACCTTAACTGCCTTAACTACTAACCTCCCAATCCCAAATCCAACCTTACTAAAAGAAATTAAGATACCATATACCATAACAAACCTGATCTCAACCTATCCTGTAATTTAGTTCAGTCCATTCTAATTCAACCGATTCTAACCCATCTGGTCTCTAAAAACCCAAAATCTTAGAAAACGAATACGAATAACCAACAACAATAACACATTATTTGGCGCTTAGTTAGGATGTACACATACATACATATATGCATTCAAACAAAAGGAGAGGAAGTAATTTCACTTCTCTTCCTCCTCCTCCTCCTCCTCCTCCTCCTCCTCCTCGTCATCTCCAGAAAGGAAAAAAACACCACTAATCCACCGCCCAAAGCCCCAGCCCCAACAAACAAACCCGTAAAAAGTCAAAAAACAATAAAGCAAAAACAATACCCCAACACCCACTACTCCCTTCTTAACTTTTTTTCTTCTTTTCGGTTTGATTTCTGAACACATACCACACGTAAACCAAGCCAAAGCCACTCAAAAAGCACCACGAATCGACGAATGAACCGATTGATAGCAGCACAAGAGCGGGACCGGATACGAACATCAAGCATTATATTATGTATTGATTGATTTTAGTCTCTGCGCATACCACTCCCTCATATAGGAGGAGTCTGTCTTGACCTTTAATGTTCGGTATCATATGGACATGAATAAAATCTCCTAGAATGACGTTCCGTGGTAAGATTCAGTTCATGGCAGAATGGATGAGCGGGTAGAGGAAGTATCTTGACCGATGAGGGAAAGCGAGACTATTGTTTGATCTTGGGCGTGAGTATCGACAGACGAGACATTTAGTACATACACTGGCACAAGCTAACGACGGAAACATTCGATTGACGCAAGGAGAATTCTGCTTTGCATTTGGGTGGGGGGGATTTACTTTAGTTACACACGTACAAAAGGGGGGCTAAGTCTCCCTTCATACATTCATCCACCTCCTCCATTCAAAAAGACCGCCAAGTTAGCACGGCGTGCTCACACTGCATGATAGCAAAACGCCGCAATGTCTTTACAATGGGACCACCCACCAATCGACCCAAGACAAGTTCCGCCATCGCCTTAAGATACAAAAGGGGGATCGCCGCCTCTCAATTTGATGGGCCAAGGAAAAGGAAAACCTGGTGTGTATCGTACGTTGCTTCCGGCATTGTAGCCTTCAGCATTTCAAAGGACGACAAGTCCAACTTTGAGAGAGCAAGGAAATAAGAAAAGCGTACAGTCGAGAGCGTCTGGGTAATTTGGTATCATACTCCGCTCGTTAACAGCATCATCAAAGGCCGTGCTTTCGTTCATGAAACAATCATATCGTCCTCATTCAACGCTCAGAAGTCCCAGAAGCTCTTGGACTCGGAACTCTTCGTGTTGCCTGCTTTCGGCGCTGCCGCAGCGTAGTCGTCATCTCCCTCGCCAATGGCCCAAGCTCTGCCAGCGTCTTTACGTCCGCCCATGCCGTTGCCGGTGGTCTTGATACCTCGACTGGTATTCACATTCTCCTTCTTGGATTGCTCCGGAGACTGCTCGTAGAGGCCCCAGCTCGCATCCATCCCTTTAAGGACTTTCTTGCGATCCTCGGGAAGACCCTTGCCATTGCCGTTGAATGACGTTTTCTGGGGTCCCGGGCTATCATCCGCCATCTCCCACTGGCTGCCGAAATCTTTCTTTCGGTTCTCATTCTTCACATGTGTCGTTACGTCGCCAAGAGGACGCTTGACGTCGCCTTCGTGAGCATTCTCGCCCTCATCGTCCGAAGTTGAGTGGGTGACATGATCCCGATAGAGCCCAAGACCCTTGTTGTGGAGACGACCCTTGGCGGAAGCCTCCCTTCGCGCTGCCTCTGGAGTACCGTCATCAACAAATTCGAAGTGGGGGTCTGCATCCGGACGGGCTTTGTGGATCACTGGGCGGCGGACGGGCGAGTGTTCATCCTGTGACACAACAATGTTAGCGAAAAGATGTCATGAAGGCGGGGAGGAGGGAGGATCAACTTGAAGTAAATCCTCCGGTTTATAAAATGGACCAACCTCATCGTCGCTCCACCCAAAGTGTCGAACGGCCTGGCCCAGGACCTTGCTGCCGGCCTTCTCTGGTGTTACGAAGTCTTCGAAATCCCACTGAGACATGTGCTTGGACTTGGTCGATGGACGAGACGTCTCACGCGCCTTTGGTGTCGACTCATCCACTTCATCGCCATCACCGAACTCGAAGTGATTGTACTTCTTGGAATTGGTCTTCACACTAAGTGGCGTAGCGGTCGGTTCCTCTTCTTCGAACAGCCGGTTTGGCCTGAAGTTCCTCCCGCCGCCGGACTTGACTGGAATGCGTTGCTTCTGGGGGGATGAAGAGGCTGGCTCTGCCGGAGTTGGTGACCCTGGGTCTTCGCCGACAAAAAGCTCGGAGTATTCGCGTGGTGGAGGCTTCGCAGACTGGGCGCGAGGAGCAATTGGGCGAGAAGGTGAGGTTTCTTCGTTATGTACTTCTCGAGGCTGGAACAGTGAGAGGCTCGCATGGGGGTCATTCATGGCATTGATAGTGTTGCCTCGCGACTTTACCGGGCGCTCAGTGATGGCAACATCGTCCTGTCCCCTGGAAGCGGTCGAGCGGCGAGTGGAGGGCGCAGAGGGCTCCGGCTGCGCGACCAACGACGAGCTTGAGGCTATGAGACGAGCCTGGTCCTTTCCATCCCGAATTGGCCAATTGCGGGCACGCGCACCGATGACATCGATTTGCTTGAGGAGGGAGCCTTGATCCCAGTAGAGGCGGATCTGGGCGATGTTGAGGGCATTGTCGAAGTGAACCATGTGGACCTGCGCATAAGATGGTTAGCTCACGGCGCTTGTGCAAAGATCGGGGTAAACTTGCCATTGGGAATGTCACAGTCCTGTCGGCTACGAAGTTGTCGTCGAGGCCTGGTAGGTATGCACCGCCGCCTGAGATGAATTCCAGTGTTGTCTCCACATCCAAGCTCACGGCATTGGCGCCCTCGATGGCGGACACCACCTTCTGGTTCTTCTTCTTCAGCAGCTTGTCTTGCACGGAGAAGTGCTTGAGTATAGCGGCCGGCTCGTTGATCGTGGTCAAGGTTGTGATGTAATTCAGCGACGCGTTGTCAGCAAGCGCGCCGGAGGATGGATTGGCCAGGAAGGCCTGGTACTTCGCGCTGAGCGACATGGTGAGCGCGTCGTTCCGGGGAAGGATTAAGTGGCTACTGTCTGGTAAAATGTGGATCGAGGAGTAGAATCTGTGGGGGTGGATGGGTATAAAATATGCGGTGAGGGTATGTTTTGGTGTTTTGGTGGTGGGGTGGAAGCGTATGACGGGAGAGAGAGCGGGACGGAGTGCGGAGGTGGGCAAGGTAGAGGTAAACAACAAACGGCGGTCGTGTCGTGTCGTGTGGAAGGAAGGAACAACAACAGAAGGAAAAGGAGGTTCTGACGGGTTGGCAGTTAAGGACAGGCAGAGCAGAGAGAGACAGACCACACACGAGGCAGGTTGGATGAATTGCAGCGGGTTCATGCAGGGGGCATCCTGTCTCTGATTAAAGTGCTAGACTAAACTGACAGTGCGAGAGAGCCAGAGCCGTGCAGACTCCAGAGAGCTCAAAGGCCCACAAACACAGCCCAGCCAGCCAGTCATTGCCAGTCAGACAGTGCCAGAACTAACAGGCCAGAGCCGGCTGATGGCCGCCGAACCTTGCCCCTCCTGTCCTGTGGAGAATGCACGCGTAGATCCACACAAGGGCGCAGTTAACGGCTTCTCCGTTATATCCCATCTACCCGTTGTCCCATGCCCATCTATCGATATCACATAGATTGGTTCACCGACCATGACTAAGGCACCCTTCTGGAATTTGGAAACAGGAAACATTGTTTTCATTTTTCGTTCTTTTTTTTACTTCATCTCTCTGCATCTCAAAAAAAGGGCGCTCGCGACCGCCACTCCCCCCCAGTGGCCAATCCGAGCGCATATCTACAAAGAACCAAGTCGCGCGTTTTGGCGTGTTTCAGAAGACGTAGCAGGGCAGCATCAAGCTTGAGCTCGCCTGCCGCTGCTCCAGGTCTTACTGAGACTCGTCACGTGCTCGTTGTCGAGAATGGGAATATCCTTGCGTACACATCTACATACACCATGTAAACAGAAAATGAAACGGCATTGACAAATGACAGGCGCTCTCTCGTCAAAGTGCGAGGACGACGCGCAAACCGCACAGATGCTAAGATGCATATCAACAACAAAAGATCGTGGGACCTCGACCGAAAATGCGCCGCTGGACGACATTGGTCTTTCCATGGCGCATTGAGCGGTCGGGAATCGTATTCTGACGTTCAGTCAGGGTAAATAAAAGCTGGACTTGTTCGTGTGCGGTCAAAATCGCAGGGCGTTCCTTCAATCCTCTGGGTTTCCTTCGGCATCGAAGCATGTCTCCCAGCACAAAACTTCGCTGGGTAGATCTCGTTCAACACTTGGGCGCTCCCTGACGAACCACGCAAGGGCGGCACCCACGGCGCCGAAGAGGGCAAGGAAAGTCCAGAGCGCATAGTTGGTGGTGGCCACACTGAAATCGGTGCTGAGATAGAAGCTGGCTCCACTGACTGCAACAGCGAGAGCCTTAAAGAGGCTTGCAATTTGCATCATTCCAACCACTGTGCCGGCCGAAAAGGCATCCGGAGTCGTATTTAGTACGAGCAACGCAACGAGAACCGAAGCGCAATTCGTAAAAGCGTGCTTGACAAGAATTGCCACGGTGGAGATGATGGATACAAAGGTGGATGAACAAGTCGCAGCTAGAACCAAAACGGGAGTGACAACGTAAATGGCGAGGAAGAGGAGGGAAACGGATCGATAGAGCTTGAGGAGGCCGTACTTCTCCACGGCACGGGGTACGAATTGGAGGACGGCAACACCCGCGATACCACGGACGATCAAGACGGTCAGTCCGAGCCATGAGCAGGAAATCCCCATACCGCCGTGTTGAGTGCTGCTGTGGCCGAGGTGAGGAAGAAGCGCGTCAAAGGTTGCAGCGTGAAGGGATAGTAGGGAGAACGATGATAGGAGAATCAAAAGAGAAGGTGCTTGAATGAATTGGCTGATAGAGATCGGGTCTGGCCGGATGGAGTCCACAACGCTGACCGAAAGAGTATCCGAGTCGTTGGATGAAAGGAAAGCTGCCTTCTCGGAGTCAAAGTCCATTGGATCTGCAGGTTGATCAGATTCGAGAGGCAAAGTCTGTCGTCGGTCAGTCATGTACATGGACATTAGTCTTCTCGAAACACTCACCTCTTTGAGCCAGATGGCAGCACTGATCAGGATCAAAAGCACGAGACTTCCACATGTAATCTGAGTGCTCAAAGCTGGAAACTGCTGCCACACCGTCCCGGACGCATTGATGCTATCGGACACGAAGCCTTGCACAATTGGCCCAATTGATCCGAAGATGGCAATAAGCGGTAGACGAGCGACGTTCTTGACTCTCTCCGCCGGGCTCAGACTTAGGTCCCCGATCATTGTAAGTGAGGTGACCACTACGGTTGAGGTAGCCAGACCAGCGAAGAATCTGAGAATAGCACATGTCGCAAGATCGGTCGCGAAGCCCATGCTGAGGCAGCAGATGAGCATAGTCGTGAGCCCAGAAAGTGTGACACGGCGCCTTCCAACCCGATCCGCACAATACCCCCAAAGGAAACCCGCTGTTCCACCTAGTGCATAGGCGCAGTCCAAAATACTTCGAAGATAGGATGTCGAAAGGCTCCCGCAATAATCGTCGGTCGAAACGAGCATTTGAAGCTGAGGCTGAAGACTGGAAGCCATGATCCTGCAAGCCCTATTAGCATCTCCGGGGGATTTCCAATGTCAACAATGGGAATTGACGTACGCTTCAGCAAGGAAGACAACATAAACCAGCATCAACTGCTTCCAGCGTGCTTTCCCAGTAACATCCGAAGTATTGTCCATGTCCATCTCTTCTTCATCCTTAAAACGCTCCTGCTCCTCCTCTTCCTCCTCGTTCAACGGCACCTTATCATACTTAGCAAGGTCCTTGACCGGAATCAAAGACCTCGTCCGCCTATGAAATCCCAACATTCTCTTGACAGATACGAACAACAACAAGCTTTGTAAAGACTGTAATTGCCCCGACACGACGTTTGCCGAGGGCTCGATGGATGGGTGTGGTTTATTTTGGCTGCGCGGCCGGCCGCGAACCCAAACAATGTTTTAGGGGGTAAGGATAGTCGTGGTCAACAAAGGACCCAATTCGATATTTAGTGAGAGAGCGACGAGAAAGTCTCAAAAGCAGACCATCTAGAGAATGACAGGCTCCGCCTCGACGAAGAGGTTGAAGAGGTTGAGAGAGAGAGAAGGTCGTATTGTGAGGGGGTCCCCGTCCCAGGTCCAGGCCAGGGCAGTTCAGGGTTATGAAACGCCCGTGCGATACGAGGTTCAGCATTGGTCTCAGCCCGTCTGCGCGACCAGTTCGAGTGACCACCTCCAGCCGTGTGGCGCTAATGAGTCAAGGCGACACACGCGTGATACACCCTTTCTGTGGGTGGAATTGGCCAGAAATTCAGTCATGATTGTCACTCCTAAGAGCATGTGCGCTATTCTCTGCTGCAGCAGCGCTCTCACAAACTTCAAGATCCCGATTATCTTTAAAATTCGTCACGATACCGAAGGCCTAGAAAGGCCAGTTCACTGGTATTTATAGCTACTGCTTTTATGGTACTAGCTTCTTCCGCTCGGAGATTTCATCTCCAACAGACACGCTTGTAGCGGGCGGACAGAATCAATACTCGCTTCGTCGGACTTCACGAGGGATCATTGTTGGGCACAGCATGCTTATATACGTATCAAATTTGAGCGAGGGGTTTTCCTCCATCTTCGCCCTAAATTACACACTCTGACCTCAACCCTTTGGGGAGATCAGTCCTAGCCAAGGAAAATAAATAATGTGGAAATACATAGGCTATTGTTTTTGGGTTTTCTGTTTAGATGATCCATGCTGGATTCACAAACTGAGACCCAAAAGGTACATTCCTTCTCGCCGGATGTCAAATAAGATCCCATTCTGGCTTAAGTTAAATGAATAAATGCTCAAACTCCAAATATCATCAAGGCCGTCGCCGTGTATGGAGAGGAAATTGTATCATGCATACAAGTTATATGACGTCGCATCGTGCGCATCTTCACAAGCTGAGTCGTTGCTCGCTCGTTGAAGACATGAGAAGTCTAGTGCCAGAGGCGTGCCTACTGCCCGTTGCCGAAGCCACCACCGGAAAGCATATCATCGAAAGCGTTTGCCATGGTGGATTCGCCATAAAAGCCATCAAATTGGCCTCCAAATTGGTTGAGCTCAGGGAAGAAGTCAGCAGTACCGTTGACGGCCATATTGT
This sequence comes from Nigrograna mackinnonii, assembly GCA_001007845.1. Taxonomy (NCBI): domain Eukaryota; kingdom Fungi; phylum Ascomycota; class Dothideomycetes; order Pleosporales; family Nigrogranaceae; genus Nigrograna; species Nigrograna mackinnonii. The sequence goes on from JGVQ01000130.1 coordinate 631,371, forward strand.
TGGCTGGGGTAGGATCGAAAAGTGTAAAGTCACCCGTTGGTCGATCGAAATTGGTCATTCCTTCGTTGAAGCCCTCATCAATGTGCATTTGCGGAGAATACAATGTCACATCAGGCTGAGCACCTGGGGAAAGGTGTGGAAGGTTGATGGCGGGATTGTTGTTAAGACCAAATGCGAGACTGTCAAAGTTCGCAAAATCGGTGCTCAAAGCTGGGGTTGGCTGCTGGAAGGTATTGAAGCCATTGTTAAGCCCACAAGTGTTGAAAAGATCACCACCGTGATTGATAACTGGGTCTTCAGGGGTCACAGCATCCTCAAATGAGGTGGGCTCAGTAGGAGAGTGACCAGATGAGTATGTGAGAATGGATCCGTCAGTCGTAACAGAGTCCCGGCGGAAATCATCCTGGATTCCTTGAACGCTCAAAGCGGGAGTGTTGAAGGTGTAGAAATCGACTTCATTCATCATGGGCACATTGGGAGAAGCCATGAGAGGTGTCACAGGAGTGGTCAAAGCAGATCCTGGAGTTCCCAAGAAAGGTGTGAGTGGAGTAGTTGGGCTTCGTTCACTGCCGGAGGTTGGCGCCTTCTTTCGCCCGTTGCTCTTTGAGCGAACGTACTCCCAGCCGTGTGCCTTTTCCATATGCTGCTTGCAGTTCGACTCTCGCTTAGAGGCGTAAGTGCAAGGAGGATATAGACACTTGTACTGTGGAGGTGCAGCCGAATGCTTGTCATTTACATGTCGGTCACGTTCCTTCTCAGTCGGCCAGCCGAGCTCGAAGTACTTGCACTTCTCTTCAGTGCACTTCCAGGGACGAGAGTGTGTCTTCTCGTGTTTGGTCAAGTCACATGGTCGTTTGAACTCCTTTTTGCAGTCGCGGCAGAGGTGCAGGACATCGCCAGGCTTCTCTGATTTCCTTCGTCGAGCCATTGATCGCTTCACGGCTTCATCATCCATCTCATCGTCGGACAAAGCACGCTTCGAGGGGGAGAAATCGGAATAGTTTTCCTCTGCACCCTCGCGGAGTGGAATCACCTTGCCGTTCTTCTCGCGAACGAGCTCAGCTGGGCGTCCATTGTGGCTGATGCCACCACGCACCGTGATCTTCTCGTCACTGTCTATTGTTAACTTACTTTCGTGGCATAGGGGGGCAATTGCATACGGGGAGTAGTCCATCTCGTCTAGTTCTTCGCCCTTCTCTTCTTTTTGCCGTGTGGCTGCCATGATTGCTGCGTATCGTCGGATCTGTTCGATTAAATCGAGGAAATAATTATTAGTATAAGGGCGGTCGGATGGTAGTCGCTGGTCTTGTTCGGAGAGGTGGTCGACAGTAGCGTGCAAAAGTTGAATTGATCGTTCACAGAAGCGCAAGTACGATGTCGGTGTAGCCGAGAACTCCTTAAAGCCGCGAAGAATGCAATGAGCTTTTGCATTCAGAGAAAGGTAACGGATACCACTTACCGGAGCCAGAAATATCAAAGTCTTTTCGAGGTCTCGCAGATTGGAGATGTTCTTCTCACCAATGCGGCGTGGGACGTCGTTGATTAATGGATGGAAATCCTTTAGAGAATCCTCAGCGAGGATTGGTTTGATGATGTGGTCGTGGATTTGCTTGCACGCATAATCACCGAGAGTATGCTTCTCTTCAGACACATCCAATGCTGAGAAGGAGCGGGTGATAGCAGAGGCTGAAGAAGCAACTGAGGTGCAAACAGATCCGCGAGCAGTTGACCGTCCGGAGGAGCGGTCGCCTTTAAGTATGTTAGACCAACAGATCCCAGAGGCGGAGAGGTGCAGAACGCCCTTACCGTTTCGAGAACCACTGACGCTTGAACCAAGACCGCTGTCAGAAGCGTGGTCGTGGGTGGTTTGTTCTAGGGCAGCTGTCTTGCAATCAATTTCCATGGGCGTCGACTCCATGCGGGTGCCGTCAAGGATGAAGCTTGGCAAAGGAAGGACCTCCGGGTCGTTCAAGATGCTGGAGGCCGACGACTTATGCCCGGCTAGCTTCTTGTCGAAGTCCTTGAGGAGGTTGGCGACCCGTTGGACGCTTGGTTCCTGGATGAGCTCTTCAAGGCTCTCAGTGCTGGTTGGAGAGCGGCGGGGCATGTACTGGAGGTTGTCCAAGTCACAGACGTCAGACGAGATGGACTTGGGCGACGAGAAGGTACCACTCTTGCGAAGTTGCATGCCGTGGGTGCTGAGCGGAGTGACCTGGGGCTGTGAGGCCTTAAGTGGTCGACGGCGGGGATGGGTCTTGGTGGTGGACATGTTGGATGTGACTGGACAGGGCAGGAACGCCTGCATGAAAGTGCAACAATCAGCCCGCCGTTCAATACTGCTAGTGAATTGCCGTTTATGACTCACCGAATCAAGATGGTTGATTGAGCTGGTCAAGCGTGATGATCGAGCGAGACTGAGCACCGGGAGTCAGATCTGTTCGAGGAACCGGGGGAAATCGGTACACAGCCTTCCGAGGGGAGTGACCGAAAGAAGCCAGTGGCCAGTGACCTACCGCAGGAATGGTAGGACTACGCTATCAGTCCCCGCCTTGGTGGGAGGGAGGCGATGGTGCGGTAGTCTCTATAATCAAGCTCTCATGGACCGGAACAAGTGCTGGAAGGCGGGAGCGGTGCTGAACAACAGAATTGAGGGCGTCCTCGGAGGGGTGGAGCTCCAAAAGAAGGATGATGAAGGGCGCTGGTAGGACGGGTCGTGCAGCGCTGGGGGATTGAGGTTTAAGAGGAGGGCGGCGCAGTCTGGCGTGATGGGGCAGGTGCGGACGCCGGAGCAAAAAGAGCAACAAGGGCGGCTAAAGTGCAAAGGCGGGTGACGAGGCCTGAGGACAGAGGCTGACGCAAAGGAGGAGGAGAAGGAGGTTTTGTGGAAGAGTAGGATGAGATGGGGGGGAGGAGAGAGGAAGGGTGAGTTTGAACTGGGCTGAGGTGAATAGATGACTGGGAGTCGCGTTCACATGGCTTGGCGGTTGCCTGGAGACTAACGTGCGCTAAGCCTCGACCTCAATAATCGAGCAGATGCGCAAACCGAGAAGGCGCATTATTCGCTGTAGCAGCATAGCAATATGAGCGGCCTCGTTTTTTCTTACGCCAGTGATCCCCGACTCACCCCGGCCACCCGCGCCGTTTAGGCCATTTGATTCGCGTTGCGTCTGCGTTGCGTCTGCGTTGCGTTGCGTTGCGAGAGGGTGAGTAGTGAGTGGTGAGGGGTGCGGGTTAGGTGAAGGTGCAGGCGCTGCAGGGCAGGTGCAGCATGGATGCTTCGTCTCTCTGGCTGCTGGCTGGGTCGTGGGCCGCGCAGGGTGCAATTACGTCGCCCGCCGCTCGCCTGCCCGCCTGCCCGCCGCCAGAGAGAGTGAACTTCCATTAGACGACTAGAAACCATCGCCTTGTGCTCGACCAGACGGGAGCGAACTTTTTTCTCGACCATGACGAGCCCGCTTTCGCAACCCGCCGCCGCTTCACCACCAAACGACTGCGGTATGCCTCCAAAACACACCCTGGACTTGCGGTCAGGTCTGTCAATCTCGGTCCCGCATTTGCAAGCCCGCCGCGACCAAAAGGAACGCTCGCCAAAGTGCACTCTGCCAGAACGAGTTGACCGGTCAATCCACCCAGCAGGAATGGTTGTCATGTCACCACCTCGCGCTGCTTATCAATGGGCCAATGGTGCAGGGGTCAATACGGGCCTGTGGCTTGCTCTGGGGCTGTGAGCGCCTCTCCAGAGTGCACTGCGCCATACCTGGCCTCAAGCTTGTTAAACGCTACCTGTGTGGTTCCGTCACCGGCTTGAGCAACATTGCCGTCTGTATGACACTTTCCACATTACTCTGTACTCTCGAGATGATAATCTCGATTGTTGAATGCCCATTGCTAGCATACTTTGATAACTCTTTATTCCGGTGTGCAATCTGTGACGGAGCGCGCCGGTTGCACGCACTGTACTACATACGTATGATGCATCCTTCGCCGGTGGCGAGTGCAACAATGGCTTCACCGGAATCGTGGGGGCCAAAGACACGACAGGGTCTGGGGGACCGGCAGGACGGCGACACACGATCGCCGGCAACCCTTCCCCCTTCCGCGACAGAACGATGAAAAAGGTGCACCAGATATTAAGGGTGCCGGCGACGAGCACGCCCACCGTGGACAACACATGAATCACTTTTGCACTTTGCGCAATCCTCTAGATAATACCGCCCTGTACATCTTTGCTATCGATACGCTCTCATGCACTCTGAGACACAGGGCTTGGCTCCCCGGGACCAAGCCCTGTTCCAACGCTCCGCTCCATTGACCACCTCACCATGTGTGGCCTGGTCCCGGCTGGAATTCCAATGTTTGTGACAAAACGCACTCTGATGCAGCTAGAACATTAATCCCATTTCCAAACAACCGATCAAACGCCGACGCTGTGCATGCAAGATGAAATGAGAAACAGCAATCCCTAACCAGTCGATGCTTTCCCTCCGCCCCGCATTCCTGGTATGCCTCCAATCCTTAGATATTCCCGATGTTGGTATGCCTCCACTTTGCTATCTCCCCGAAAACCCACGGCCTCATCATAGCTTAGAGCTCTTTAAGCCAAGTCCAGTCCTCCAAAATGGGGTCAAGCGCCCATCAATACTCAGGTGTCGAGTTTTAGACACCGCGTTGCGTGCAATTTCGTCCGAACCGTGTTAGGATTCCAAAGCGGCGAATTTATTATTCATCCGGAAAATGTCAGAGCACTTCCCCATCGTCTTTTAGAATCATAAGTATGAATTAACCCTATCGTTGACGCTGTGTTCGAGTTCTTGGTGCAGGGCGTGAATTATTTGTCTTTGGTGACAGGATTTGAGGTGCGCTATCAACCTTCTTCGAGGCGGCGCGAGTGGTCCGTGTTGCACGTGTAGCTGTAGCAGGGGCGGCAGCTTTCACTCTCTTCTTGGGGACTGCCAGTTCAGCATTGTTGGTGTTCTCCTTGTCTTCAGTTGAGATTTCGTCGCTACCTCGTTTGGCACCCCGAGTTGGCTTTGTTGTAGCAGCTCTTGGTGCAGGTGCAGTAGCTGCAGGCCTGGTCCTTTTGGAGGTGAGTGCAGGTACATTTTCCTTCTCTTTCTTTGCGGGTGCGGGCTTTTGCGCGTTGGATACATCTATGAGTTCGACAACTTTGTTGTTGCGCTTGTTGTTAGGGACGCGATTTACACGTCGTTCAAGTCGAGATCGAAGACTTGCAACTTGGGCCTCGCACATTGAAACCAATTTATCTTTGCGAGATTTGACTGGAACTCCTCTTAGTACATATAGGAGGCGCATGTAAAACACTAGGCTTACGCTCAAGTTCGAGATTCGTCCTCATTGTGGCTTTAGATTCTGTAGACAAGGCTTTACGCGACATGGTGATGTTTGTTTTGTTGTTTCGTAACAAGCGTCGCGTGGCGTGAGCGAGACTTTCGGACAGTAGGAAATGTAGGTTGAAGGAGTCACTTTTGAGAGGTGTATAAATCTGTATCTTCCAATTGCTGGATTGGTGTGTGGTAATGGTCTGTATTTGTGTTGAAGACTGATGTTGTCTTTCATCAAGGTTCCAAGGAAGCCAAGAGAGCGCGCGTTTGGCGATCGGAGCGAAGTCATGTGATTTCTTGACTTATCGGAAAAACGATATACCGGGGCTGCCCTCCGAGCTTCACCTTCATGACGCTCAGCTTCAGCCTGTAAATCTATACGCTACCACCACCTACTTTTGATACCCTTTGAATCTCTACCTCACAGAAGCCGCCAAGATGGTGTTAGAAGCTACTATGATAGTGTAAGCTATCGACTGCCAACATTCAAAGCTCATTACTGATTGCGAACAGCGTGGATAACAGCGAGACGAGCCGGAATGGAGATTATGTGTGCGTAGCCACTTCTTCAAAGGGGAAATCATAGCTGAAACGAAAATAGACCCTCGCGATGGGAAGCGCAAGCTGATGCCGTCAATCTCATCTTCTCTGCAAAGACCCAAGCGAATCCCGAATCATCGGTCGGCCTAATGAGCATGGGAGGCAGTACTCCAGAGATACTCACTACCTTGACTACGGATATTGGCAAGATCTTGGACGGCTTGCACAGGACAAAGATAAGGGGTAGCTCCCATTTCTCTACGGGCATCAATGTCGCAGCAGTAGGTTCATGTTCCACGAGCATGGCTCGCTTCGTCATCACTGACATCCACCAGTTAGCATTGAAACACCGGCAAAACAAGTCCCAGAAGCAACGCATCATCGTATTTACATGCAGCCCACTCGAGGAGGATGAGAAAGCTCTGGTCAAACTCTCAAAACGCATGAAGAAGACGGGTATAAGCATTGACATCATTGCATTCGGCGAACTCGGCGATGACACCACCAAAAAGCTCGAGGCTTTTAGTGAACACTGCCAAAGCCAGGAAGGATCCTATCTGGCGACTATCCAGCCCAGTTCAAATCTCTTGAGCGACTCTCTTGTTACTACTCCTATACTGGGCGGCGATGGTAGCGCTGGTGGAGCTGGCCCCGGTCCTTCCGGAGGCGAGGGAGGCGACACAGGCGGTAATCAGTTTGAATTTGGTGTAGACCCATCAGTGGATCCGGAACTTGCGTTGGCACTACGAATGAGTTTCGAAGAAGAGAAAGCACGACAGGAGAAGGAGAAAAGGTCAAAGGAATCCGCAGAGGGAAAATCGGAGCTGGAACAAATAGCAGAAGGGGATGAGAAACAGCCTCTATTGGACGATGAGGGTCAACCGAGCGGAAGCAAGGATAAGAGAGACAAGGATGGCGATGACAAGATGGATACTGCATGAGCGTGTGCATGAAGAATTGTGTACTGGGCATCGGCTCTACCAGCCTTAAGTAACACGCATAACAGGCGTCACTAGAGCAGGGCATGGCAATGTGGGCATCACTGAGAGCATCACTCCACAACAGTAAATGGAGTCTTTGGCGTGATTGTCATGGTCTTATGGAGGCTTAATGCTGGCTTCATCTAGACCATTCTCTGCAGATAATCATAGAAATGATCTCATAATCGACCCATCGTTGTGACCCACTGTGGACAAACCCTCTTGCACTCGCTGACGTCGATTCAACTCAGCATTCACTATTGCTCAAGATGCAGATCAGAATGAATCCAGACATCTCGATGCGTAATCAAGCCCTGCATTTACCTTCCTAACAGCTTGACCGAAGCTTTTCGAAGCTTTCAAGCAACGCCGAGCCGTGGTGACCCCATAGCTTCGCATATGGAATGGCATAGGCTAGTATTTACCAGCTTTCCTTTAATATAGGTTTCCTTCGTCTTGTTCCTGCTATCTTCTTCAACTCCTGACCTTCACAAATCCATCTAATCCGCGATCAAATTTTTCACATCTGATGGGCATTTCTACTGTGTAGAATGGATTCTTCATCACGTAATCCGCGTACAATTCGTATATCTTGCGCATCATGCTATCAATGTTCGGTTGTTGTGGTTCCGTGAACAACAGGAATTTAGTTCCCGTGATCGTTTGGAAGCATTGCATGCGGAAATGAGAGGACTCTAGGACTTCGATACCAGAGGGGCGGGAGGAAAACGGAGAGGGCGCAAGTACTGAGGCATTAGCTGAGGTGTTGGCCGGCTGAGGGGGTGCCGGGCAGAGTTGCTTTGTGATGGCGTGCATCCTATTAGGAACCAAACATCAGAAATGCCCTCGGCACATGTACATTGGCCGAAATGCGTACCCATGGAAAGAGCCTGCAAGCATGAGATAGTCATTGCTTGTGAGCTTGCTCATGCCTGTGTGGAATTCCCGGTTGTAGATGAGGCCACCGGCCTTGCTGATTATGAACAGAGCAAATACAACCCTATGTATGGTTACCCAGGTTTCTAATCCATTGCTGTGAAAGCCTTACATTGTGTTTGGGAGTGAGGAATCCGGGCCAATCCAACTACTGAGATCTTTGGAGCTTGGAGGTCTCTGCAATCAAGAAGGGATATCTGGTGAATCGAAGGTAAGGTGGGGTTCTTCGGCCCCTTGATGAAGTGCTTCACAAATCGCACCTCAAATTCTATGATTCTAGACCGAGCCGTGGTGAGAAGTCACTGTCCCGTATCACGGAGAACGGCTGTGGTGTTGCGCTTGCGGCAAGGGTTCCGGGGTTCACCGCCTTGCGGGGCAGAACCACCCAGCGTGCCAGCCCAGCTACCTACTGGTGAGCCGCTACTAGTGAGCTTCACCAGGCGACACTCAACCTGAATAACTAGGCGCTGGCTCTTATACGACAGCTTTAAATAGCCCAGAGCCCGCCTTTCCCACTTTTTGTATCGGCAACGCATCCCATATCGAATCTCACCCTTAGGTTGGGCAAGCAAAGCTACGGCAATAGACCCCGCCTCATGGCCAACCAGTCCATTCTCCGCATAACTCGCGTACGTCAACTCCTACGTGTCCTGGACTGGATAACATTGCTGACGCGGACTAGGAACTGAGCGAGATTCAGAGGGGTCCGGATCTCTGTAAGAATTCTGCTGCCTTGAGGTTAAGGATGACGACTGACTCTTCGATGCAGCGCTCGCCGTTGCCTGTCGGGACATCGATGTTCGGCATGTGAGGGCGCTCATCATAGGCCCTCCAGATACACCGTACGAGTTCGGCTTCTTCGAATTCACCGTCAAGTTTACACGCGAGTATCCCACTAAAGCGCCGGCTGTTACTGCCATCACCACCAACGGTGGACGGACGAGGTTTAACCCTAACATCTACGCTGGCGGAAGGGTATGCCTGTAAGTTTGAGAAATACTCTTTGCCAGGCATTAGACTCAGATCTAATAAAATGGATATAGGTCTATTCTAGGGACATGGCGAGGTGAACGTGGCGAGGAATGGTCATCCGCCCAGGGCCTCGAGTCTATACTTATCTCAATTCAGAGCCTCATGTCTCAAAACCCATACGAGAACGAGCCGGGATTCGAGGACGCCAAATCAGATTTTGACAAGAAGAACCAAGAGGCATACGTGGCCAAGATTCGGCATGAAACTTTACGCATATCTGTTATCGAGCGACTCGAGGACTATCTTGGCATTCAGCGCGGTAAGGTACCTGGTGTTGTAACTGCCTATGATGCAGAAGAAGATTGCCAGACCTATGCTACGGAGGCTCCATTTGAGCCGTTCAAAGATCTCTGCAAACGCCGCTTCCTCTGGTATTATGAATCGTATATGAACAGTATCGACGAGGAACTTGCAAAGCATAAAGATGGTGGCCGCTTCGAGAAGATGCCATTTGAAGGCCCTGGCAACACAATGGAAGGCCAATTCCAATACTCAGCCCTAAAGGAGCGTCTGCGCGCCATCTACGAGAAATTGCACGAGGAGACACTTGCCTGGGCTGGTGAGGGCCAGGTTGCTGTTCAGAAAGAGATGAGCATTGCTAGCAACCTGCAACGTCAATTCGAGCAGATTGTCGAAAAGTATAAGAAGAACGATGCCGTTACTCTCGATTTAGAGCTCGTCGAGAAGAATCCCTTTGTCTGGCAACTTGTCCTCTTTGGTAGACCTATGACTAACCTCGACGGTGGAGTGTTTCGCATCATCATATACCTGAGCCCGAAGTTTCCCGATGTCTTGCCTAGAGTCAAATTTGAGACGCCAATCTTCCACCATAGAGTGTCTCCAAATGGAGTTCTCTGTTATGAAGCAGCTCGCAAAGATGACATGCGATCCCACATCGAGGCAATCATCGAAAATATCGAGGAAGAGACACCTGCTTATGATCCTCGAACGCTGGTAAACCCAGAAGCCGCCAAGCTATTCTGGGGTCGCCCTGAGGATAAGAAGATTTACAACCGCAAATTGCGTAGGTCCGTCCAAGACAGTGCAGAGTAAGTCATTTATAGATTCTACAGGGGTCCGCACAGCTAATGAATTGTAGTTACTAGTGCTGTCCAACATAAATCATCACTTTCGATACACTGAAGCCACACACGCTTTTATGACACATTAGAATGGAGAAGTTTGATACCCAGTTCTAGGTCTTCCGCTTAAGGGAACGAGACCTACTTTGCACATTCATGGAGTTTACGGCTCACCTTTGATGGCATCATGGATTACCCAGGGGACATCAGCATCATGATCATTTGATCTACGGACTTTTCATTATCAGCATGGCGTTCTCACGAGTACTACCGGTATATAGCATATCCTAGTCAGGTCAATTTTCATTTGCATGAACTAAGTCTCCCTCTGTAAAGGTATGGGATTCAATGACGTGATCAACTATGAACTATAGAGAAAGATCACTAAAATATAAGTAGAGTGATCCTAACACTTAATGTTCCGCAGCAGGAGCAAGCAAGATTATAATATTGGCCACAAACTTGTTAATACCAATAAATGCAGTGGGCATTTTCAGATAAGCTCCAACTTCGGCGCCTTCGCCTTCCCATTGAATGTACAATACCTTTCCATAGACAACTAAATTACTGGCCCTTCTTCTGTTTCTCCTTCTCTTCCTGTTCCACGATATACCTCACACCCCTCCTCACGCCCTCGTCAAGATCCACAATCGGCTCATAGCCCAGTCGCCTTCTCGCTTTCTCAATGTTGTGATACTTCGTCATTGTGCTATATTTAACCTGTGCCCTTGTGACATTTGGCTTCTTTCCAAGGAGCCAGAACACGTTCTCGAAAATTGCGCCAATAGCAAATGCGAAGTCTCGATCAAGATGCCAGACGCCGGAGAGGGGAAGCCGGTCCCCAGCTTCATGCCATACCGCGCGCGCAAAGTCCCAGAAGTAGACGGGCTGGCCATTTGTAATGAAGAAAGCTTCGCCATCGACGCGCTCGGAATCAAGTGGGACGGTCGGGACGATCTGGTGGGTCTTGAGGAGAGCTTGTACGGCGAGTAAATGCCCATGGGCTACATTCTCAACATATGTGAAGTCGAAGAGGTTGTTGTTATCGCCAAGTTGGAATTTGGTCTGACCTTTGCGGGCTGCGCTAACGATTGGAGGGAGCAGCTGCACGTCGCCTTCGCCGAAGATGCCTGCGGGGCGAATAGAGCATGTTAAGAAGTTGGCCGGAGATCTGTTTGCTTCGAGAACGGCTATTTCTGCCCAGGCCTATGTATTCGTCAATTTTCCACACTCAATTGATTAAAGCTTGCGATTTCTTACCTTGGTACTCGTGTAGTACTCTGGTTGCGCATCCCCCGCAACTATAGGCCATTCTTCATCCGCATTAACCAATTCACTCTTCTGATCGAAGACAACGCTTGCTGAGCTAGTGTAGACAAATGCCTTGACCTTAGATTCTTGCGCTGCCTTCAAGAGGTTCTTCGTTCCATCCACATTGACTTTGAGATGGATTTCAGGCTTCAGGAAAGCGTGAGGCGAGGCAGTATGAATCACGGCATCCGGTTTGATCTTAGTGAAGAGCGACTTCACGGCTTCGTAGTCGGTGATATCTGCATCGTGGTAGGAAACAGTGCTGCTGTGATTGCGATTGGAATTTGTGCGGAGATCGAGGACTGAGACCTGCGTTTTCGGATGTTGTTTAACGATCTGGTTCACGATGTGGGATCCTAGGAAGCCGCAGCCGCCGATGACTGCGACCTTCCCCAGCGAGGGGATCGAATTGGTACCTGCTGTAGACATGGTGAGAAAGAAATAACTTTGAAAATGCGACGACCAAAGCGTGTTGGCCAGGATATATTTTGTTCGTCGGCCCCTTCAGCTCGTTATTGGCGGTTGCCCAGTTGCGCATTGACCCCCGCACTTATCCCTGCAAAGCCGACAGGGGTCTAGCAACTTTCGAACTCACCTCGACTTTATTAGCTCCGTTTCTTTGTGACCATCGCGACAACACCACAATGGCTGACACAACCCAACGATGCCGCCTTCGACGCTTCCCGCATCTGCATATGATGCGCTCGGCCTTCAGTCAGACACTGTCAAGATTTTGACGAAGCCTCAGCCCGCGCCGGCCTCCGCAGCTTCGCCGAACCTACTACAGGCACAGCCAGAAACAGCTCGAGATCTAGCTTTGAACGAGTCCTCAATCACACTATACGCCGAGCTTTTACTTCACATTCGCACAGTCACACTGTTTGCCTCGCTCCGAACTGTACAAACGCGAGAAACAAAAGCGGAACTCTCTACAGATGGCTATTCGATCACTGTGTCACATGAAGGAGAATCGGCAACCATTCGTTTACCTATAAAGGCCAAAGGCGGAGGCGATGCTACCCTCACGCTTCCTTCCAAGCCTTTCAGTAAAGAGATCGCTTTGCGCTTACAGATCGAGGAGAGGGAAGGCTCCGGTTTGCTCGCAGGCGTGAATACCGAAGAACGTAAAGCAAACCTCGTACCTTGGGATGGCGCATCTTTAAATGCACTAGAAAATACAAAGGTACTGTGCGTGAGCTGTAAGACGCCTATAGTGCCGCCGGAGAAGGTTCGAGAATGGCGAGATCTGCCAAACGAGAATTGGGCCGAAATGATGGACTTCTGGCATTGCCACAAGCCTGACGAGCATCACCTACATGACCACACTCATGATGAAGTCGTAGGGAGGAAGGGCTATGCGGCTGGAAATAAACTGATGGCCGTAGCAGGCATCGGTTTTGTAGATCTTGCAAGCATATTGTTCTGGGAACAGGACTGCGAGAACGTACAGGTAGGTCACACTTCCTATTCACTTCCTTATTTCGAAATCCTTTCATCCCATTGACGTTCGCCTTTCCATGGCAACCGCGTCTCCGGGCGCAAAGAAGGCGATTTGCCGGCTCCTCCATGGCAGCGTCGTCGATACAAGCACCCAAGAAGAATGGCCTCCCTACACAAGCTCTCGACTAGTGCGTATCCTCTTCGTGATGGATTTGCCGTGTCGTTGAGTGGAGCGGCCAGATCGTTTCACCGCCACTAACTGAGACTATTGGGAGTGTGCGGGATAAGATATTGGCTACATTTTGTACATTTTGTTCAGCGGCCTCTCTACTCAATCAGAACGAGGCTGATATGTTGTCACTACAGTTGAAAGACAAGAATGACTTAAAGATACTCGCTTGCAAAAATTGTGACCACGTCCTTGGCACCGCAGATGAGACATCCGCCGGTTGGCGCCTATGGAAGTGGAGCATATACATGGCGCGCGCCACCCTCTCCGATCGTAGCTTAATACCTCCCATATCTCACTTAGCAAATTGGATATCCGCCCGTCTTCTCTTCCTCATCGAAAACACAGGCCTCCGCAAATTCCACGTCCATTCTGACATATCCTCTCCATCCCCCGTTCCCTCGTTGCTGCTCTGGGTCTTCACTCCTGACCTCTTGATCTCGTCCTCAATCCCGTCGGAGAACCGACGAGATCCTACGAGGGCTATGAAAGTCTTCTACCAAGCACAAACCTATACTGCGCTCAAACCAGGTGAACCAGAGAGTGCATCTATAGAAGAGGTGGCGTTCCCAGAAGAGCTGTTCAATGGGCTGAGGAGTGCCCTGGCCGAAAGTCAAGTCCTGCTACCAGTCAATGCTAGAAAGTTCCAAGGCTGGGAGGTTGGATTATTGGAGAGGTTTGAAGATGGCGAGGTCAGGGCATTAAATGGGCAAGCTGAAGCAGAGTCGTGAATGTATGACGTTTGTCTTATATTTCAAAACATGCGTACAAGCTGTGTTGCAATGTGGTCACATAGACAATAGGAGCATGTCAATACCGCGCCAAAGAGACATTGCCTCTTGCGGTAGCGAATTGGCGTAAACAAGGGGCCTTATACAGCAGAACATAAGATCGTAGGCTCCAGTCGCCAGTAATCAAATTAAGATAACAAGATGACTGCTTTAAATAGAAACCGGCATCATGCTAAGGTGATTACTTGTCGTATTCATTGTTTGATTTGGGGGCGACACAACACTATGGACGTCTCGACAATCCTTCACCATGAGGGATTGCTTGAGTGACTACCACTAATTCCAAGCATCGATCGGACGATGTGGTCGAAATAGCCCAGTGTGTTGAATGGCCTATCTCGTGCGAACTCGATAGGTTGATTGTGATATCACAAMTGGAGTACGGTTGTACTGTACGAAGAAGTAGGTTGTATTGCTAATTCTTGGTTCTATCTACTAGGTGGGAGAGCTGAATATATACTAGGGATACAGGCCTGTGCGTGAATGCTTTCACTGCCTGTATGGGATCACGTGCTCAGCGCGTACACCATGTACGGACACAGTGTGACTTTGAGTATCCATCCAACCACCAGAGCTCGTAACAGAACGTAAAGGAAGTTTTCCGCCTCCATCTCCGTCTCGATGTCTGCAGGAACAACAAATGGCATCGTCAATGCCTTTTGAATAGATCGGCGAAGAAAGTGTAGTTTTGTCCACTCAGCCGCCGGCGCTTCGTATTGCTGGAAAGAAGTGTGTAAGCATAAGGCTTCGCTCGTGAAGAAGAACGTACAGGTGGTGAAGCAGTATTGCTATTGTTCGATGGTGCTGGCATGGCATGGTGACCATCAGTTTCTGGTAACATTGCTGGGAACGATTCATTATGTCCAGCAATAGGTCTAAAACGCAAGGTGTCTCTAGACTCAATGTGCAGTGCTGTAGTGCTGGCCATGACGGTGTGTTGCTGTGGTGAAGATACAGGAGGGAAAGGGTTTGATCCGCGTTTGATTTCCATTTGGTAGATTGTGTGAGGAAGGTGAGAGGAGTGAGGAAAGAAGGACAAGTGTTAATGTAGGCTCTCGTGCCCAGTAACGAAATGTCGGAATCAACCATGGTTCTCGGGCTGCATTGCGGAGCCTTGAGAAGCAATTCGTTACGAGCGGAGCAAGACCACCATATTGAATTGATAGAAAAATGACTGTTGGCATGCATGTAGTAATACTAATTTCTAACTCTAAAAGACCAAATCCTCTCTTTGGATATCAAAACTCCGGGAACCCAACCCAATATAATTATACAGAAATTATCACAGTCCAACAAATTGGCACATGAGAAAGAACTCAATAAAATTCCTCCCAATCGCCCCAGATAATTTCTTCTTGATACTTCTTCATCAACTGCCCTGTCGGATCATCTCCCTTGATATATGCCCAAGCACCCGCAAAATGGATCACGAAAGTGCCTGGTACCCAGAGTTTCTCGAATTCATCCGCGCAAGGAATTTCTGTGGGGAATGCGTTTAGTTTCCACTGCGGGACTCGGACGGTCCTGTCGGAGAGCTCTTTGTCGGTTTCGATTACTCTGGCTAGGGTGTCTTGTTCGCCGAGTTCGTTGTCTGTACCTCGGGAGGCTTCCCATGTGCTGTTCATGGCGTGGAGGAATTGGAGGGAGCGCTCGTGGCCTCGAACTATGTAGGAGCCGGTATTTAAGCCGTTGCTAGAGTAGAGTATCAGTAAAGGTTCTACATTTCTGTTGAGGCTGCAAATCTTCACCAATCATTTGTAATCAAAAAGTCAATATTGTCGGAATTAGTCGCGGTATTTAGTGTCTCTTCTATGATGTCCGCAAGCTTGATATCGGTGTTTGTGATGAGTGTGTCAAAGTCCATCCACCATAACCAATCGTACTTTCCAGTCTTGATTAGGCGTTCTATCATGTCGTGCTTCCAATATGTCAGTCCTTTTTCGGAATGGGCTTCGAAATCAACAATGAAATCGTAACCATGTCGCCGGGAGTAGTCTGGTAGTGTACCATGTCAGACATTGGGTCTGTAGGACAAATTTTTGTCTCAGCTAGACTTACGATCTTTGTTTTTGAGTGAGATGTGTAGATAAGACGCCTGATCAGTGATAAATGTCACAATCCCAATGCGGGGCTTCCCGGGTTCTGGGGGAGGTGGCGGATGTTCTTCTTGATTCTCTGGAGGCGGTGGAGGAGGTGATCCTGGCATTGGATCCCCTTCGCCGGGACCTGTACTAATCTGAAAGCCAAACCAGGCACAAAAGAGGAGCAAGAAGAGGGCGGGTCCCGAAGGGAGAGCTTTGAGAGAGCGGAGCAGCATGTTTGGCAGATCCTCCGGAGTTCCCTTGTAAGGAAGTCTGAGACATACAGTACAGTGACCTGGGGATCACTGGAGACGAATTTGAATCATTGCAGAGCTGGTACGACGTCTTGGAATGCCAAGTATGTGAGGGTGGAGGATTCTACTCTCTCATGGACACGCCCTCGCGGAGAGGAACCCTCAGCTGAGCTGGGATTACGCGTGGCTAGCCTGGCAATATGCATGGGAGAATTCCCGCTGCCGGACAGGGAGTTCGAGGCTACACGGGTCCACCGACCCGCCGGATTCCTCGGCGAGATCCGGACATTTGCTACCATTCACGGTGTGGTACGGAGTAGAGGTCAGTGTCAGTGTTGAGCATTCCTGAATTGCCTACTTGAGCAATTGTAAGATGATTCCCTCTTTGGTTTGGTTTGGATGTTGCCAAGTCGCGTGGGTGACCCACTGAAGCCACTGATTTGCCCGTGCCTGACCTAACAAACGCCCAGCCGTTCCAGCCTCGCATCATCAATCACATACTGGGCCCGAGCTCCACTTCCAGCCACCCATCTACCCACCTCGTCATCACCATTATGAAGAACGAGCCCAGTCGCATGCGCCTTTGAACTCCATAACATTCTCCACATTTGTACTCATAACTTATACTTCTATCGATTTTGTTTCTCAGATAACGCAGACTCTGGTCTCCCAAGAAGCGTAACATATGTCTGGCTTCCGAGGCGGTTCGAGGGGGGGAAGAGGCCGGTTCTCGCATGGCCCCACCCCAAAGGGCTTGTTTGCTGATGGGACATGGCAATGTGAGTTGTCTTCTTTGGGCCATAGGAGACGTTCCTAATGCAAGTGTAGGCGACTGCAATCCTAGACTACCCGCTGTTCACTTCCAAGTCAAAAAGGAAGGGCCAAACAAGGGCCGTTGGTGTAAGTTCTACTGACTCCGAGGACCTACTCTAGTCACACTGACAAGACTATAGTCTACTCCTGCCAGAAACAGCAAGGCGACGGCGACCGTTGCAAATTCTTTTTATGGGATGAGGAGGCAAAGCCACGAGAAGAGCGCGCCGTGTTGAACAACTTGCGCACCGAGCCAAACCGCAGGAACGACCAAACACCGTCGAGGCCGCAGAGAATATCTCCTCCACCTGCTTACACACCGATTGCAACACCCTCAGCATCAACTAGGAAGCGTCCAAGGTCCGTCCTAGAGGAGGATGACGACGATGACTTTGGATTTGATCAGGGGGATTCAGCATTCAACAATGAGCTTGACCGAGTAGCCGCGGCAGTAGAGACACCAAGGAAGAGTGCGAGGGCGGAGGACAATATGACTCCGAGGCGTAGATTACCATGGATCAGAGATGAGGATACGAACGGACTCCCAACACCGCAGACCGAGCGACATCCACAGCGTGACCCTTTTCAGACACCGTCTAAATACAAGGAGCGAGAGGGGAGCCCTCTTCAAAGCTCAGGCGCAGTCGCATCACCTTTCTCCACTCCTACCCCGAGTCGTTTCAGGGACGCAGGCAACGCGGGCTCCGGAGAAGATCTTGTCCAACGAGTATTTGACATGTTACGCGAAGAGAGGGTCAATCTTAGCAGCAATGCCGACACATCGTTGAGGCGGATGCTTCAGACGTCTGCCAGGGTAGCAGAAGGAGCCAATCGCGGCCGTGAGGTTTTGAGGTTGCAACTTAAAGCCAAAGACGCAAACATTACAGAACTGACCCATAAGCTCACCACCCGAGAAGCCGAATTAGAGGCTGCCAAAGCCGAAATTAATCATCTCCGCTGGGAGGCGTCACAGGAGGAGACTTGATGAGCGGCACCAGCGGCATGGAACGAAACTGACCTGGCAACGAGAAGTGGATCAGGATTTACGCCTTGTCGGGCATCCAGATTGATTGATTGACAACCACTAGCAGCGGGGACTCCTTCTGACTTTCGACTTATGATTGTTTGAGGGTCTGCGTTCTCCAATAGAAAGTGCGAGCTGGTGCGTTACGTGGAGGATACCCCCAAGCGATGGGCTGGTAGGCGTAGACTGTATTCACGATTCTTGCAGAGTAGCTGCATTTTACTTGCATGGTGGAAGGACAGAAAGGGACGGCACGGCTTCTTTGGGCCGATTTATATAGCGAGCAATATACCCCCACAGCATGGCATTGAAGAGGCGAAACGGGAATAGCTGGGCTTTACCGTTGTTCCCCGCTGGCGATTGGCAAAGGCCGGGGGACGCGTAAAGCTTACTGCGATCAAGCTTTCTGAAACATCAAAACATGTGCCATGACTGGTTGACTGACAGACTCGTGGCGCAATTTGAGCCTAATTCACGTCCTCTGGTGGGAATAATTTGGCGACAGCAATCAGAAGCCTCCCAAACGAAACAMCCCCCGCCGGCAACCACTACCCTATCGTCATTATCGTGGACAGGTCCTCCTGTGACACAGGGCCACTCTCTTGTTTCCGACATGACCAAGTAGTGTAGGCCTCAGTGGCCAGCCTTGGGCATGGTGCGAAACATGTGCTGCGCGACTTGTGCGGTTGCGCTCTTTGTGTGAACGACCAGCGTTGGCCTAAGCACGCCACCAATGAGTATTTATTGCGTACAGCGACGATGATGCAACCAAACATTTCGACGGCAAACCATAGTCTTCTCTCCTTTGACAGACTCTCCCACCTCTTCCTCCTCGTTTTCTTCTTCTTGTTTATGAGTCGCTTTCTGCTGGCAGACCTGCACTCGCGTCTCTCTGATCGCTTCCTTCATTAAGCCCAGTCGCTTCCCTGAATACTTAGATTAGCCATCCCGATTGTACCGTCGGCTCTTAATCACCTCGACGTATCAATAACCGCAAGTAACTCAGCCCAGGGCGCCAATCCAGGAAATCTCGTCTTCCCCATATTGCACAAGGTGCTATCGTAGCACGAGACTGCCTGCATCAACATGTTACCCCAGACCCAGACACGCAGATTGCCTCCCCGCGATTACTTTCCGGACACAGTTACCACGACAATATTCATATCGAACCTACATTGCCCATCATGTGTCGCCAGCATCCGAGAATCTTTAAGCTCGCTCCAGCCCACCCCAGAGTTCGTTTCTCAGTCTATTGTATCACATTCCGTTGTCTTGCGCCACCAGTCCTCCCTTGCAGTGGACGACATCTCGGGAAGCCTAGAAGCTGCTGGATTCGAAATACATAGTATATTCCAAGACAGAGAGGTCGTCAAGGATCCAGTCGAAGTTCGAAACCCCGTTGACTACAGCGCTGCGTGGCAAAATAGTTTGGAGCAGGCCGTCTCGCGTTGGACCGGATCACGTGCTCGCACACATTATCTCAATCGGAACGATATGGTCAAGAGACAGAGGCATGTCGAGCAATGCGAGCAGTGCAGGGTTGAGGAGGGTGGCATTGGGCTCGCTATGAGCAGTGAAGATACCTTTCCCCTGAAACCACTACCTGCAGTTACCACAGGAGAAAGGATCAGCATTGATCTTGATGGCGCAGCACATTCACCTACGAAAGAGAACTTCGTGGTTGTAGGTTCCTCCGAATCTCCGACTCTATCCAGGGCTACTCTGAGCCTCGGGGGCATGACCTGCAGTGCTTGTGTGAGTGCCATCACACACTCCGTTCAGCAACTCCCCTGGGTGCGATCTATCGACGTCAACCTTCTTACTAGCAGCGGCACAGTCATCTTTGAGGGAAAACACCGAATAGAGGAGATCATCGAAACCATCGAGGACACTGGATTTGATGCTTCTGTGGAGAAGCTGGGGGAGCTTCCTCAACCCGCCTTAAGGACTGTTTCCTTCCAGAAAAAGCACTCCGACAGATGGCGAGCAACTTATGCTATTGAGGGAATGACCTGCAGTGCCTGTGTTGGTAATGTCACGAACTCACTAAAGACTTACTCCTGGATTGAAAAGGTGGATGTCAACTTGCTCTCGAACAGTGCCACAGTTCTTTTCCTAGGCAAGGAGCATTTGGACGTCATCAAAGAGAGCATTGAGGATTCCGGTTACGATGCTACACTCGACAACGTTATTTCAGAGGATGCCACGACAGAAGAAGTGCCAGATAGAGCCGTCAGTATCCACATTGACGGCATGTTCTGCCACCACTGCCCGGAAAATATCAAGAGGACACTCAACGAGACATACGCAAAGGAGTATACCTTTGAATTAGAAGACCCCGCCTTGTCTTCAAAATCGCCCATCCTCAATATCAGGTATATTCCAAATTCGCCAAACTTTACTATTCGACACATCCTCCAGACGATCACGGGGGCTAATGAGGCCTTCAACCCGACCATCTATCATCCTCCAACAATCGAAGAACGGGCTCGGCAAATGCATGCACACGAGAGGAGGAGAATATTATTCCGCCTTGTGCTGTCGGTTATTGTAGCCATTCCCACCTTCTTGATCGGAATCGTTTTCATGAGCCTTGTCAGTCCCAAGCATCCCATTCGTCACTACATTATGCAACCTATGTGGGTGGGCAACGCCACTCGAGCAACTTGGGCACTTCTTATCCTCGCCACGCCTGTGTACTTCTTCGCAGCCGATACCTTCCACAGACGTGCACTCAAGGAGATCAAGGCGATGTGGAGACCCGGCAGTCGAACTCCATTCCTTCAGCGATTTTACAGATTCGGAAGCATGAACATGCTTATGTCTCTGGGAACAACCATCGCCTACTTTGCTTCTGTCGTGGAACTCGCTCTAGCCGCAACAAAGAAGTCTTCTGGAGCTATGACCGACTCGTACTTTGACTCCGTGGTATTTCTGACCATGTTCCTACTGATCGGGCGGTTCCTAGAAGCGTACAGCAAAGCGAAGACTGGGGACGCAGTGACTTCTCTTGGAAAACTTCGACCTGAGGAAGCAATCTTAGTTGATTCTAAAAACGGAGACCAGAAGATCTCAGTCGATCTACTCGAGATTGGCGATGTCGTTAGGGTTCCTCATGGCACCTCGCCCCCATTCGATGGCGTTGTTCTCGAAGGAATTGCCACATTTGACGAGTCCAGCCTTACAGGAGAATCTCGTCCAGTTACAAAAGAAGCTGGGGACCTCGTCTATTCTGGCACTATCAACCAGGGCCAGCCTATTCAAGTGAAGATAACCACAGTATCTGGGACGTCAATGCTTGATCAAATAATCAACGTTGTGCGGGAGGGTCAGACTCGCCGAGCGCCTGTGGAAAGAGTTGCAGATACTATCMCCAGCCACTTCGTCCCTTTCGTCGTGTTCATTGCCATAATTACATGGGTTACCTGGCTTTCACTCGGAATGTCTGGCGCCATTCCTAAGAGCTGGAAGAATGAAGGATCAGGCAGCTGGGCGCTTTGGTCTTTACGCTTCGCTATTGCGGTTTTCGTCATTGCTTGCCCTTGTGGTATTGGACTTGCAGCACCGACAGCTCTCTTTGTCGGCGGAGGATTGGCCGCAAAGCATGGTATTCTCGTAAAGGGAGGCGGCGAGGCTTTCCAAGAGGCCAGTTCTCTCGACTGCATCGTTTTCGACAAGACCGGCACGCTCACCCAAGGGGGTGATCCTGCGGTAGCGGATCATGCTTTCATGGGTAATCAAAATGAGGCCCTTATCCTGGGCATCGTCAAGGCTTTGGAAGAGAACAGCAATCATCCGATTGCCCGCGCCATGGTTTCGTTCTGCAACCAGCGAAAGTTATCAACGCCCTCCATATTAAACATCGACGAAGTAGCAGGCCGCGGTCTAAAGGGCACTTTTCAAATCGATGGGGAGGAGGTGACTGCAATAATTGGTAACGAATCTTACATGGCGGATCACCATGTGCCTATCTCAAGTTCCCAGACCGAGGAGCTCCGGGCTTGGAAGTCCAGGGGACAGTCTATTGCGCTGACTGCAATACTAAGATCATCCAATGATCCGGTCTGGAAAGAGGTCGAGATTTCGGAAAAATCGTTCGGGGCAGATCCAAGTGCAAGCCAGGCATGGGAGCTCGTAGCCGCTTTCGCCATCTCCGATCCGCTGCGCCCAGAAGCAGCAGGTGTCATATCTGCCCTTCAGAAACGTGGTATTGATGTCTGGATGCTCTCCGGAGACAATCCAATCACCGCGAACGCAGTAGGTGCTCAAGTCGGTATTCACCCGTCCAATATCATCGCCGGCGTGTTTCCAGACCAAAAAGCGGAAAAGATTAAGTATCTCCAAAGGACACTAAGCAAGTCCCGCAAATCCTCGCTCTTCAAAAACCCCTTTCGTCGATCTACGAACCTAGAACGAGCGGGCAAGCGTGCAACAGTGGCGATGGTAGGCGACGGCATCAACGACGCGCCAGCCCTTAGTACCGCAGACCTATCCATTGCTATCGGCTCTGGATCCGACGTTGCCCTCTCTTCCAGCTCCTTCATCCTGATCAATTCGCGCCTGACCTCCCTCCTAACCCTGCTCTCACTCTCCCGCACAGTGTTCCGACGAGTCTACTTCAACTTTGGCTGGGCTCTCGTATACAACATGATCGCCATGCCCGTCGCGGCTGGTGTCCTATTTCCCATAGTGACCAATCCAGGGAGACCAAAGATGATGGACATGCATCATAATGGCATTGGCATGGAGGGTGGAATGGGCATGGGCGATACTGGAGAGAAACATGTCCGCCTGGATCCGGTTTGGGCGGCACTTGCTATGGCATTGAGTTCTGTTAGCGTGGTCTGTAGTTCGTTGGCTTTGAGGTCGAGAATCCCTGGTTTGGGGTTTCGAGGTGGTGACGAGGAAGGTGATGGTGTTAAAGGAGCCGATTCGAAGGAATAAGGGGCTGGTGCCATAGAGGATGAGTCTCGATAACTGAGATGAAATGCAGGGGATAAGTCTTGAAGTGGCTTTTGTTTTACCAGAGTCTTGAGTTTAGCTTAATACTGTTCAGACGATGACGATGCAACGTTTTATGACCTTTTCGATGGCAAAGATTTAAGATTGTGCACAGTGTTGAAGTGAAGTGTTGCCTGCGGATGGAGAGGTTATTTAAGTATTCTACTACTTGTTGAGGGGAAAATGTGCTCATACTCTCTCATGTGCATGTGGTCCGCTCAGAGTCTTATTACCTGCATGCGTGGGATCAAGGAGTGAGCTAGCCAGGGATATCCGTCAGGGCTTTATTACCACAGCTGCTTTTGACAAGTAACAACTATGTGATCTCTTACAATCAACTGAGTCCAGCTACCCCTGTTAAGCATCGTGAGAATAGTCTCGATTCCTGTTTAGGAAGTTTCACGGCCCCCACCAGTGTGAACCACCACCTTCTTCTTCCATTGGGCGCCACAACATCCTTCCTGCAACCTGAAAGTGAGAAGTAATGTTTTAGGCTATAGGCCCGAATGATTACTTCCCACCTGAGCTCGACGGCTGGGTTGGAGGCTCTGCAGCTGAGCCCAGCCTCGTCCCTTGCGAGGCAGAAATTGTGAGATGCCTCAGCTGGCTTACAAATGAGAACGGTTTCTGCCTGACGTTTACAACCACCTCCTCTTTTCACTGTCTTTTGGCTTTGTAGTTTCGTGGGGCGTTGTGGAGTTCGCAGCGTCACTTCCAGCCGGCCTTGACAGGCAGTTGCGATGGATCCTGCCAGAGAGCGTGCCTCACTGCATAGATCTCGAACAGAAAAACTTCATCGACCGGCAACATTCAACAACCCCCAGCCCACATTTGTTACCAAAGGCCATAGGTCTAAGTCATACCCTCTAAGCAAGGCTGAAGGGACCTCGTCTCAGCAAGCTTCTTCATATGGCGCTGGTACGGATATGACAGGGTCGCGCCATTTGGGTAACTCGAGCTTGTTCAACGATGATTGCCGGCTACGCTAACGTGTCTGCCATAGCTTGGGATGAGGCCGATCAAAGGAACTCTATCTTCAAAGACTTCTTGGACGATAGCTCTGACAATAGCGAGATTGATGAAGTCCATGATTCGGATTCGGATTCACTATCAAGCATCGACTCCAGTGATGAGTTCGAGGCAGCCAATGCGCACCCTCCTGTCAAACTCTTCAAGGACTCCTTGCGGAAAGAAACTGTCAACATTATCAGGTCAAAATTCAAAGATACCGACGAGGAGGCAGAGGCAGAGGCAGAGGAAGTCGAAATTGAACTGACATACGGCTCTGGCTTCGATAGTAATCACAACCTCTTCAGATGGATGTATGTGCGTAGAAAATATCTCAGTTTGTTAGACTAACACGAGCCAAGTCATGTACATGACGATATACTAGATTTCGAAGGATTCACGGTACGCCTATGCACTCGATCGAGAAGATTTGCTAAAAAGTAAATAGAGGAGAGTAGTACACACCCCACACATCCCACGAAGCACCAGGAAACAAATCAAATGGCGCCTTGAAGACCTTCGAGCATCATTCGAACGACGGATCTGGACCCACGACTCCGACGAAGGATGCTATCTAGAACCCTTCGTTTTCCAGGAAGAACTCGATCAAGACGAAGATTCTTCTTCTTCTTTCCATCCCAAAAGCCAGATGACGGTTGCCTGTTTTCCATACTTCTTCCTTGATGAGCCAATAAAACAGCTTGAATGGTCGTCAACCTCTGGACATCCACCCCTCACGCTTTTACAGTCCTTGACATTGTCGACCGCGATTGATCAAGATTTGAGGCAAGTTGTCTGCAATAGCTCCACCGGACATAAGACCAGATGTTTTCATGTATCCCAACTTTGGGGTTTTATTCTAGACGATAGTAAGCAATGGAATCCATTGGTTGCCGGGTTCTAATAGATGCAGAGCTACTGTACACTTGCACGCGTTTACCAATGCGGAAATTGATCGGTGATGCAGTGAATATAACAAAAGAACCTTCTGGAGGGACTCCTTCTGTTCGGGTCACTGATGGGGGAAATTGTATGTGGCATTTCCCATTGGATGAGTGTGAGACATGGTTTGTAAGTTCGCACATGTCAAACGTGGTATGCAAAATAATGACTCTGATACAGGCGTTTACGTCTCACTTCATGCAAATCACATCCAACCAATTGGAGGTTGCACGTGGATTTGACGACCTCTACAATCTATACCATGACGACGTACCAATACACTTCGAAGATTGGAAAGGTATAATTGCTCAGGCAAGAACAAAGTCGGTGCTTTTGGTTTTGCTTCAACGCCAGTGAGTCAAAAATTGAAGACGAGTCGAAATTCATACTGAAACCAGGCCTTGTAGAAAGGACCCCGGAGTGATCAAGATCAAACAAGGATCTCCCGGTTCCTCAGTCATTGAGAGCCCATGGAAGCCAATGGAACATACACAAACTTATAATGGATATGATGGAGCCATAGTTCATGTTCATAGGCCTTCCGCCCCCGATGACTTCAGCGTCGAATCAGTAGAGTCGCTACAAGTACGGCGGCCCTCAGTGCCATTACATGTCCCTTTACAGCCCTCTATGGGGTCGGAAGAGTCCGTGCAGATGCGGCAACCCACTGTTGAATCAGCAGAATCATTACCATTGCCGCGGACTGGTGGTGAATCGGAAACTTCACTACCCTTAGAACCACCTACGGTCACTCGAGATTTTGTCCCATCGCCCCCTCCAGTAGCGGAGCAATTTCCTTCTGATGACCTCGAATCCAAGACAGAAACGGAAAAAATGAACAATGCAGATACGTCTCCTGAACAAGATGGAGGATTTCGTGCATTCTTGTGGTATGTGCGTAGTGATGGAGTGAGCAAGCAGCCGGAGGCGAATGGCGAAACTCAACAGAAGCTTTCTCCAAAGCAAGATAATCTACCAGCCCTACTCGACCGAATCCACCAAAGGCTTCTCCTATATCGCTCTACTCAGATAGCGCATATATACGCTCGTTCTGAAGAGAAATCCCTACCGGAAGTCACAAGATATCTGCTATTAGCGACTCGCGATGTCTCTCGAAGCAATGGGTTCCTCCGGACACTCTCAACCCTAGATACATTCTTTGTTGCAGCTATTCAAGTGTTTGAATTGTTCTTGCCTCTGAGTAACGATTCCATTGTTGCTAGAAAATATTGGGGGTTTGTTTACTTCATTCTAAAGGTCGTTGTCAAATTCCTTATCCCAATCTGCCGCTGAATTTTTCTAGGACGTCCTCGCAAACCCAGATGTGGACCAGGATACCCTTATCTCCATCAACACCTTCAAAAGAATAGCATATCTGGCGGATGTTATTCAGAAAGAGCTGTCACAGCCACGGGGCCCCAAAATTGGTACTCTACAGATTCCAGCAGACTTCGGTAGAGCTTGGCTCCACATTATGGCCTGCCTTGCACTGTTTCAGCAGGAGTCTGCTAATGACGACGAGAGAGTGCGGCATGCGGAAAAAAGCGAAGCATTGTTTTATCATGGCCGTCAGCTTTTGTGGCTATCATGGACTAAAGTACCTTTGCAAAATAAGGAAGTCGCGTCCCCACTTGCTCTATTTTCCGTCATCCTCAATCAACTCAGGAAGGATGTCAGTGGCCTTGAAGAACATCCTAACATAGCGCACATATACCGTGAATACTGGAAGCAATTGGTAAGTTATCGAAAGCGTCTGACTGAGGAGTATCTCATGCTACGTAGGTCATCGAGGTACAATCTGGACGCCTGAAAAGGTCACTTCACAAATTCGACCCCCTCCAACGGGAAATCAAGGCCGTTCTCAAGACACTGAAGCAGCAAGAGAGAGTGCTCACGAGATTGTGCAAGGGAATCAAACAGCAACCGCTAGGTTGGTCGAACTTCAGCACCCGCCACGGGCAAATCGCACAGCGGATGGAAATACCCCTGATTGAAGATTGCATCTCACATGTCGTGGATCGCATGGAGCTCTTCAAAACGATAAAAGAGCATTCAGAGAGACTCGAGGAATGGACCGACGAGCACCACTCTGCATTCACGCGGGAGCGACACGACAATGCAATCTACGCCTTCACCATCATGACGGTCATATTCCTGCCCCTGTCCTTCGTCTGCAGTTTCCTAGGGATGAACACGAGCGACGTGCGCGATATGAGAGGTGGCCAGACAATCTTTTGGGTCGTCGCGCTGCCACTGACGGTCATCGTGATCCTGCTCTCGCTTATCATCACCGACGAGCTCGGCGAGGCCTGGACTCTAGTGAGGGATAAATTAGGTTTACCATCCAGCTTTGGAATCAGGACAAGGCCAGAGAGGACCTCGTATTGGAGGAGGACACTCGGTGCCCAGGAGATGCTAACGAGTGTCAGTGAGAGGAAGAAGGTGGGCGCTGCAAAGACGGGCGATGCAGCGGTAGTGACGGGTGCAGGTATAGGTACAGGTACAGGTGCAGGCGTAGTCGCCAGTCCGGCGATTGGTGTTGGGCCAGGAGGAGGTATGCGGCAGCCCGCACATGCAACAGCTGCGCCTGCACCTACGCCCAAGAAGAAGAGGAAGAAGGCCAAGAAGGAGGAGAAGATTAAGAAGTTGGATGAAAATGCTAGAACGCCGACTTTTGGGTCCGAGCTTCTCCAGTTTTGAGGTGTAATTTGGTGGATTTTGATAATACCTAGGCAATGTCTCGTACTTTTGGCGTGTAAGCGACGGAGACCTTGGATATCGTAATGATAATGTTTGGCACCGACAATATGGCAGCCTTTGAAGGTAATGGAAAATGACCTCATAGTCGAATAAGTGAGAGACAACTTGCAAGAAGCATGTCATAAAAACATTTGTGTATTCATCTGATGACCAGATGCGCTGCGTAAATCATGCTATGAGTATCCTCGCCATGGGTATCATCTCCAACCGTGCTCCTACATAAAACACCTAGCTCTCTGTGTGGTGGTCGGCATTCACGTGACATATATTACGGCGACCGCAGAGATGCTGGAAAAAAAAGGCATGATGCAGACTGATGTGGTATCATCATAGGGGCTTTCTGCCGTAAACAATAGTCCTACGTCTGTCAGTATGATATTTATGGATCGAAAGAAGACAAATGAGACGTACCCCGGAAGATAGGCGTGGACTTTGTAGTTCCTAAGCTCCCTTCGCATCTCAGCGAGGAAGACCTGTGCTCGAGCAGCGGACCACCCGCCAACCTGCGTCAGCAGCCGTATCATAAAGCCTTCGATGCCTTCGTGCAATCTCAATTGATTCCACCTCCCAATATCCTTCTGGTTCTTGTCCTTGGACCATCCATTCATCGGCCACTTGTATGTCATCTCGACGACATCTACAAATCCAGCTCTTTCGATTCGCTCTTTGCTCTCGCTCCAGATGGTGAAGCTTTTCCCAAACTTCTGTCCCATTTCCACGACCGTCTTTCCCCACAGGTGGAAGAAGTGATCTGCGCCCATGGTATCATCGTCGCATATCGGCTGCACAGAGTGCTCCACAATTTCTATCCAACCACCCGGCTTAGTATGCCGGTAGGCCTGTTGAAAGAAGAAATCCCAATCAGGTATACAACCAAACAATTCCCTAATGTGAATGAAGTCAAAATGGTCCCTCGGGAAGGTCCACTCGAGGGTCATGTCGTCGATTTCGAAATGGCAATTTGGGGGGACCCATTCTGGCTGAATGGGTGAAAGGTCTGTGCCGGTGACGGTCGCGCTGGGGTATTGATCTGCCATGTCTATCGCCCATATTCCTGTACCCGTTCCCACATCAAGTATGGTCTATATGCATTGATTAGTCAGAATGTTGGTTGAGGTGGCATGGTGCGGCGAGGATATATACCTGGGGGTTTCTTATGGGTGCTACATGAAGCTTATGGTCGAGGGTCAATAGGTACATGTGGTGTGCGAAGTCCAAGATCTCTTTTGCTAGCTCATCGTTGGGACCCTGGAATATCGTCAGATGGAGGGGCCAACAAGGATTGGTTGCAATTATAGGGAACATACCCAGTATGCGCCATCTCTGTAAGCATGGTACTGTCGTCCATTCTCCATCCTGTAGTGCATGACTGAGGAGGCGAGAGTGTTGGTCTCGTCTTCCAACAGGCTTCCACTGTCAAAGCCCGAGTCTGAGATATAGTCCTCATAGTTGGCCTCTTGCGCTTGGTTATGAGGATTATTGGAGTCGGGATGCGGCGCAGAGGAGGGGTTTGACAATGGGTCTGTCTGGAGGGGTGGATGCTCAGTGAGGTGTTCCACTGC
The DNA here is from genome assembly GCA_001007845.1 of Nigrograna mackinnonii. Taxonomy (NCBI): domain Eukaryota; kingdom Fungi; phylum Ascomycota; class Dothideomycetes; order Pleosporales; family Nigrogranaceae; genus Nigrograna; species Nigrograna mackinnonii. Next base: position 660,499 of record JGVQ01000130.1, read on the forward strand.
GCTGTCATGACTGGCTGAATGGAGGCTGGCGGAGTCGGCCTTTGGAGGGATAGGGTCTTGATGAGCCATGGCCGATTGTGCCTATGAAGGTCGCACAGGAAAGAGGAGAGCAAAGAAAGGGCGAGCGACGACACGCATCACGCGAGGGAGTTCCGAGGAGGTAAGGTAACGAGTTGGACGGCACAGCGAAAGGACGAGGGGTATTTGGTCTTTGAACGGCAGGTGCCGTTTGGGGAAGTGGATAGCTAATGGGAAGGGGAGATGGGAATGGGATGGGAGTGGACAGTGGACAGTGGACAGTAGCCATTTTCCCTGGGCCCCGCGAGGTGGACGGCGCGCGCACGGAAGCTTTTGGGGAGGGGTGGAAGGGTGGAAGGGTGGGAGGTCGAACTTTGCTGGGACACTCTCTAGGGAGGGGGGGATGGCCACGCCCCAGATGGCCAGATGCCCGTCGTGCCTTTGGTCGCTTTTTGGTCGTAGTTTGGCCGCCCTCCCATCCAACACCGAACGAACTGGTTTAGGGAAAGCAAGCGGGCATCTCTTGCTTGCTGCTTGCTGCTTGCTTCTTGGGGCAGCTAGACAAACCCCCACGCTCCTCGTCGGCAGCAGGGACGTACTGATGAGGCATAGCTGGAAAGCGTCAAGCTGTCAAAGGTGCTTTTGCTTTTTCCCCCTCCCTCTCTCTGTCTGCCGATGGCTGTTGACGCAAGGTCCTCTGTGGACAAGGTGCGAGGTGCAAGGTGCAAGCAAGCTCGTAGGCCAAGCACTTTTCCCCCTCCTCCACCCGCTCTTGCACTTGGACTTGGACTTGGACTTGGGGGGGCCTGCATAGGTGGACAGTGCAAGCTTTGCAAGCTGCGAACCATATAGATCGACCCGTCCTTGGTCGTAGCGTAGCGGGAGAGCAGCGGTCTAGAAACATTGGTGCTTCGTAACCTCCTCTCCCCAATCCTGTCCTGCTCTGTCCTGTCCTGTCCTGTCCTGTCCTATCCTCTTCCATCTGCATATCCCCTTCAATCCTGACAAGACACGCCGGGGAAGATGGGAGACCACTCAAGCCCCGACAGTGTCGCCAGCTCCAACGCCAGCAATAGCACCAGCACTGGCACCGGCACTGGCACCGGCGCGTTGGCTCCAGACGCCCTCCCAATCCTCATCATCGGCTCCGGTGAGCAGGAACCCAATGGCAATTAAAAAGGCCATGGACATTGTGGACCCGTGCTCACATGATCTGTAGGCAGTACAGGGCTGGCGCTGGCTCAGGGTCTTCACAAGGTACGTGTGTGTACGCAAGAGTAGCATCTGTCGTCGTTCAAAGTTCACGAGTTGGAGGAAGTTGCACGTCTGCGCCTTTGCATCACGTCGGGCGTAAGGCTTCTGCTGCCGGGCGTAATAGGCGCAATGCTGTGCCCGGTTCCTGTCAATCCCTCTTTCGTCCACACCTGTCAGCACTCAAATCCTTCCAGCCCACCCCCTAGCTCAATCTCAATCGATCCCATCCAACTGATCCCCTTGTGTTAGGCAGGCATCAAGTGCACAGTCTTCGAGAAGCATGCCTCACAGGCCCGCGAGCGCGATTGGAATATGGGGTTGCACTGGGGTGCCCCGGTCCTCAAATCCCTCATCCCACCCGCCTCGTGGTCGCGCATCCAAACCGTCCAGGTAGACCCAAGCACCCCGACCCGTGACGAGGACACCCTGTCCTTCATCCAGGGAGAAACTGGAGAGACCATGGTCGCCTTCTCGTTCGGCCCCTTCTATCGCCTGAGAAGAAGTAAGTTGAGAGATCTCCTGTCGCAGGACTTAGATGTCCAGTATAACAAGCGCCTTTCGCATCTGGATTATGCCCAAGATGGCCAATCGGTCACAGCCCATTTCACAGATGGGACAACCACCACAGGATGCATGCTTGTTGGAGCGGACGGGGCACGATCCACCACTCGTGAGATCCTCCTTGGTCCAGAAGTAGGCGCCATCAATCACATCCCATACGCCGCAACCTTTGTCCAAAGAAAATTCACCAAGGAACAGGCCTTGTATCTCCGAAGCTTTCACCCTCTGTTCCTTGCGAGTGCACACCCAAAGAACCACTTTGCCTTCTTCGGCATGCAAGATGCTGTGGATCCAGATGACCCCTCAAGCTGGACCTTCTTCTTCTACATCTCGTGGAGCAGCACCCTCGAGGAGCAGGATGCGACTGCTGATTGGTCGGATGCTCAGAGACTCGCCCAGCAGAAGGAGTTTGCCAAATCATTCTGCGATCCCTGGAAGAGCGCTTATGAGTGGACGCCCGATGACGCCCCGGTATGGTACATGGGATTGACGGATTGGGATCCTGGGCGTGAGGGTCATCGTTGGGACAATCATGAAGGACTCATCACCATGGTGGGAGATGCTGTGCATCCAATGACATATCAAAGAGGCCAAGGACTCAACCATTCCATCACCGACGCTGGCAAGCTACGCGATGCCATTGTCAAGATCATAGAAGGCGGGGATAGAAAGGATCTTGTTACCGCATTCGAGGATGAGATGATCGAAAGAGGCGGGAAGGAAGTTAGGGATGGAACTGCAAATACGACATTGCTGCATGATTGGCAGAAGGTGCAGCAGAGCCCGTTCTTCACAAAGGGCATGAAGAAGGGTGAATAGTTACAGCAACAGCAACAGCATCAGCATCGATTGTGAGGCGGCACTTTCTAATAGCTTCGTTCCAGCAAAATGGTTTAAGCATGGGTAGATACCAATCGCATTATATCAAACGTTCATTAAGCTCTGTCGTTGGGCTTTGCGGGTCAATTCAATTCAAACTTTTTTTTGACGTGTCGTCGGCAGCCCTTGGCACTTGATGAAAATCGCGAATGCATACGAACGATACCTTGCAGTCGACATTCATCCTCGAGGTCATATAAATAGTGATTTCCAAACCATTGGTGTTATCTGGCTCGACGAATCATGAATGCTTCCCTTTCCACCCGCTACTGGGTTACGTACAGACCTGCCAATAGGGTACTCAGATGACGTCTAAAAAATATATATACATATATAAATATGCACCAACTCGATGCTTTGTCCCGAGGGCGGCTCAACTACACACCTGAGAATCCATCTCTATCTTGTTCACATGGGGTGTCTTTCTTTGATTATGTTTAGGTGTATTTGAGGGTTGTTGATTCGTTGTTTAGATGGGTGGGTTTGAATGAAGAACTAGAAGCTTGACGTCATATAAGCTCTCTACCTCGATCGATGAACCGCACGCACCTAGAATTTCTGTGGCACGGGACCTTCTGATGGTCTAAAGTGCGGATTGGAAATACGGATTGTTCAGTAAGTGAGGATTCTGTTTTTTTTTGGGGGGGAATTTGAGAAGAAGAAGTTTTTTTTGAAAGAAAAGAAAAGAAAAGAAAAGAAAAGAAAAGAATTGAATTGATGGGAGATTAACGTTTGATTCTGGTGTTCTAGTCGAGGTACTGACGAACCCCCTAGTTGTGTGTGGTGGGGTATCAGGTTTGGGCCTAGGCATGACAAGGGCACTGGGCCTCGGATAACAATCTTCCCCAGCACATAACTAGTAGCGGGGAATGGGAATGGGGAGGTGAGGGGAGCGATTCAGAAGCTCGGCGATGATGTAGGGAACATGAGTCGATTTTACCTAGGTTAGGACCACAATCGAGAGTGGTTCCGGAGTTAAGAAATGAAAAGTTTATTTTCACCTTCGTCTTTTCTTCACGACTTGTTCGATTTCGCTTGGAATTCTGGGTTTTGTACAGTATCACGGATAATATACTGTGTACGCGAATTGCCCTGCAATTCTTCCCCACCACCACCAATTCGATAGAATCCAAGGCCAAAAAAAAAAAATATGACATCCCCACAAACTTTCCACGGCTGGGTAGCCCACTCCAAAGACGCCGCCCAGGGGACCATGACATGGACATCTTTCACGCCAAAGCCATTCCAACCCACCGACGTCGACATCAAGATCTCACACTGCGGCATCTGCGGCACAGACATCCACACCCTACGTTCCGGATGGGGATCCACGCACTACCCAGTCTGCGTGGGACACGAGATCGTAGGCCACGTCGTTAAAGCTGGGGATGTAGCGGGGAGCAAGTATGGATTTAAGATTGGGGAGAGGGTGGGTGTGGGTGCGCAGGCTATGAGTTGTTTGCAGGATGATTGCGAGGAATGTGTGGGTGGGATGGAACAACACTGCGGTAAAGGGTTTGTAGGTACATATAATGGTAAGTATCCAGATGGGTATTGGAGTATGGGGGGTTATGCGGATTTTGTGCGTGTGCCTGCGCATTTTGCCATCAGGATCCCTGAGGGGGTTAGGAGTGAGGATGCCGCGCCTATGATGTGTGGTGGTATCACGGTGTTTGCGCCGCTCAAGAAGAATGGTGCTGGGCCTGGGAAGAGGGTCGGGATTGTTGGGTTGGGCGGGTTGGGACATTTTGGGGTCTTGTTTGCGAAGGCTTTGGGGTGTGAGAGGGTGGTTGCTATCTCTAGAAAGAGGAATAAAGAGGTAGATGCTAAGAAGATGGGCGCTGATGAGTTTATTGCTACTTCTGAGGATGAAAGGTGGGATAGGACGCATTCGCGGTCTTTGGATCTTATCATTTCGACGGTTTCTTCGCCTGATATGCCGCTCTCTGGGTATTTGAAGCTGCTTAGGACGAATGGCCAGTTTATTCAGGTTGGAGCTCCGGAGGATAAGTTGCCTGCTATTGCGGCGTTTGCATTAATTGCCAAGGGCTGCAAGATTGGTGGGAGTCAGATTGGGTCGCCGAAGGAGATTGAAGAGATGCTCAAGTTTGCTGCTGAGAAGGGGTTAAAGCCTTGGGTACAACAACGGCCTATGCGGGACGCTAATAAGGGCGTTGTCGAGATGGAGGAGGGCAAGGCGAGGTACCGATACGTGCTTGTTAACGACGACTATGACGATCATGCTCGATTATAGGGCTAGAGCCTTGGTCGATTATGAAGGTCCTATAGATGTAGAATTCTAAGTAATATAGATTTTGACCTCCTCTATATATTCGAAGGGGGACGTAGAAATCTCTATGCCGAAAAGACACCTAGACACCGCTTTGAACCATTTCGCCATCAGGATGTAATCTTAAGCATTCTCGGTTCGCTCTTGTCTTGAAAGTTAAGCTAGGAAAGGTCAGCATGGGTGCTTTAATCAACTATACATCAAGCTAAACGTACTTCCTACGAACCGAAAAACTGATGCCATGTTTGGCAAACTCTTCAGTGAAATACGGTTCAAAGCTTCCAGTGTTCGGTGCTTTGGGCGTCAATTCAGCGACGACCGATTCTAATGCGGGAAATTTAGTATCTACAAGGAGTTCTTTCAACGATGCCACCATTTGCGTATGTGCAAGGCCTCCTCTTTTCTCCCTGATACGTAACGTACGCACTGTTCTGAACAGATCGAGGATGGTGGATTGCTTCCAAGCAGCCCCCAGAGAAAATCCGGTACGGCCATAGCTCTCAAACACTACATCGTGATCTATCATGATATCCTCGGGATGTTTCCCTTCGAAACAGAAAATTGGCGCATAATATGAACGGTCTCCGATTCGGTCATCTGCAATCGACAATGTGTCTAGTCCCAGGGTAAGCTTTTTTAGACTGGTTTTCATATGCTTCTGGAAGGCATGGACGATTCGATGCAGTGAACGAATCGCGATCCTATAGAGACGGGTGGAGACCTGAAGGGTTTCCAAAGATACGCAGGCAGCAGATAGACATTCGAGAAGGTCCCCATCCATGAGTGAATTGATGTTTGTAAGTGACAGGTTCTTAACTTTTGAACGAGTTGTGCCCCAGTGGCCCCACCAATTAGAAGATTTCATTCGATCGACATAACTCATATTCAGACGCACGTGACGAAGAATGATTGTTTCGATATTGGGAAGCTCGAAGAGTGGGATGAATGGTGTGATGTTGAATCCTCGAAGATCCAGGTCTATCCTTCGCAAATTCGGTCCAATGAGCCAGTTTTTGAGGTCTGGTTTTTCGCATGTGTGGATCGACTCTAGGTTTGGAAGGAGTACCAATAGGTCCTTGATGGTGTCTCCCGTGGCCGCTTCCTTATGCGGAATAGACTCAGTATTTATACAAGTTGAGTTGCATGCGTGCAGAGCCCGTACGGACTGTGCGAGGTCCCCTCGTTGCGATAAATGCTCTGCTAGCCGAGTAGCTGCAGTGCTGAAGGGTTCTGCGGAATCGCCATTGTTGCTGTACTGTGCTAAAAGCTTCACCTCTACGCAAGTGTACAAGTAAGGATTGGCGATTCTATGGAAGCGTCGAGACACAAGGCTCAAGTTTGATAGAGAGGCGATATCTGCTCGCTCATCGCTAATAGCATGCTGCGAGAATGAAGCAAATATTGTATCAAGAAGCTCTTCCGGCAAAGTGTCCATGGTGGTGATGCGAACTTCGGAGCCCTCCGTTAGTTTGCAAATCTCTGCATGTATCTCACCAGAGTACCTGATACTTGCGTAGCGATAAGGGAGATTGAACGATGGGCAACAAGGCCTAAGATTTCTGTCTGAGCTCACATATCTTGGAGGCGATGAAGTACTGAGCACAAAAAAATCGCTGACCTCAAGGTTGAATCCGTCGAGGCGATAGTCGGTGGTTGTGACTTTTGTGACTGCCTAGTCGGTCATCGTTCCTAATTAGCGTGTGACTGAATTTCCTGCCTGAAAACCTGTGGCACAGCATCCTCAAACCCTTTCTAAGCCACACTTCACGCAACTTGAAACCACGAATGACTGCGACTTCTCATCCAAGAAGTGACGTAGACGCGTAGATGAGACCTTACTGCGCCACTCTCCGGCATAGATATCGTGCCCTAGGTCGCAAAGGGGAGCCTCGGCACTGCCCAGCCGCAAAGCTACTCCTTACTCCGGTGGGATGGCCATGTATCACCAATTCAGACGCAACAGAACCACATCCACTCCCGTGCTCGAATTGTCCCTTGGCCCCGATTGATTGAGAAGAGAAGCCACCAAAAGCCATTGCCCAATATATGAACTTCGCGTTACCGATGGCGGTAAGCTAAGGTACGAACCAATCAAGATGCATCTCGCTCAGCCTTGCGCATGGGAGGGGGGAGGGATTTCAGCCTCGAGATTCTAGAGCTGAGGAGGGGGCCAAATGACCCTGGAGGCCAGGTTTCGGGGCTTGATTCCGTTCCTCGGGGGCCTACTGGGCCTTTGATACCCCTTTGCACTGCATACTCTCCTTGTGTCAACCTCATACCTTCGCGCATGTTCAACTGGAATGATCGATCATTCTCTCAGACACCATGGTAGTGGATCCGTTCACGATTGTAGGCGGTGTGGGCGCCGCCGCGGGGCTCATCGCGACCATTACGAAGACTGTCAAATACCTGTCGGAATTGCAAGCAAAGTACTCGGAGGCAGAGATGTCGATACGCCAGCTGATACGGCAATTGATGTCTATCAAGTATTCGCTCCAGCAAATTAAAGAATGGACAGAGTTGAACCTCGCCCGGACCCCGAGGGAGAAAGAGCTTATCGAAGCGTTCGAAATCTCCTTTGAAGGCTGTAAGGAGGCTATGGAAGCCATGGCTGACGAAGTTGCAAAATTGGTCCAAGACGGGCTTGCTGGAGACATGAGGACAATGAGAGCTCGCTATGTGTGGAACGAAGAGACGATGAAGGACCACCAACATCGACTAGACTCTCAGGTTCAAGCCCTCCAGTTACTATTGTCTGCGGTCCACTGGTGCGTACTTCGCGACAGGAGTTCATATGGCGCCCCTAACCCACTTCTGTAGTCAAACGGCCTCTGAGCAGACTGCTCTTCTCCGCGAACCAAGAAATCGTCAAATCGTCGAAAAGATACGCGATGATACGTCCACTTTACGCGCCGCAAGTATAAGGCGTGGGTCAGTCGCTAGAACCGCATCCATACTCAGCAATGGAAATTATACCATTGGCAGCACCGAATTTGATATGGATAATTCTCTTGTAAACACGGAAGTATACCGTCGTACATTAGCCCAGCATCAACGCGCACGAAGTGCGGATGAGAGAATCAGGCGCCCACAAGAAGAATTGCCAACAAGCCCTGAGAAGTCCTATAGACTTAGTCCAGACTCAGGGTTCGCAGAGGGTTCAGAATCATCCGATCTGCTTTCCCCAATGGACGCCCGGTTCAGTAGGAGATCAGAAAGACCTAGGCCGTATGAGCGTTCCGTTGCTTCTTCACCAGCTGATATTCCACGGCAATTTCGCAAAGCTCAAGTCAACATCTCCTCGGCGTCCGATACATTTCTACCAGGACTTAATGTGGCAGTGCCTGGCAGGAACAAACTTATCAAGAAACGCTCGTTTCTTCCTTCGATATTCACTGGCAGTTCGACCAGTTTGGCTTCCTCCAATCAGGATTCCTTGAGAACCCCAAATCATAGAAGAGGTCGTCGGCATTCTGACACTGACATATATAGAAGTATAGACCTTAATTCTATCGACAGCCGAAGTGCGGCTCCCCCTTTGGTCCAAGCTGCCCAGTCTGGCTCAGGCATAGAGATTGAAGAACTACTAGATCAAGGAGCAAATATCGAAGCCCAGCATACCCCAACTAGACGAACTGCTCTAGCCGTGGCGAGCCACTGTGGAAATGACGATGTGGTGGCAATCTTGCTCCAACATGGATCCAACCCACGCACCATGGATAAGACCGGCATGACTCCACTCCATCTGGCCGCTTCTCGGGGTCATTATAGAGTGGTTGAATATCTACTCAAGGAAGATGTAGATCTCGAGGCTCATGGGCCGGACAAGAAAACCGCACTCCGACTTGCGGCTGATAATGGACATGTGGAGGTAGTAGATCTTCTACTCAGCCAAAGGGCTAAGGTGAACGCAAGAGATGCACGGAATATCACCGCTCTTCATTCTGCAGCGAGACTTGGGGACGAAGAGATTGTGCAACTGCTCATACATCATCGGGCGGATATTGAGGCTAAGGATGGGAATTTCAGGGCAGCTATACACCATGCCTCGGAAAGAGGCCACGATCGGATTGTGGAGTTACTTCTAGCTCGAAAGGCAGATATCGAGGCCCTCGGCGAGGAACAAAAATCACCCCTGACGACAGCGTGCGCTGCTGGATCCACTGATGTCGTGCGTCTTCTACTACAACGTAAAGCTTCTACAAAACATAAAGGGGCCGGCGCTATGACACCGTTACATTGGGCGAGCTATAATGGCCATTCGGATGTGGTTGATATTTTGCTAGAAAAGAAGGTCCCAATTGATCCTCGAACTACCAATGGCAGAACACCACTGCATCTTGCAGTAATGGCGGATAAATTTGCAACTGCGGAACTTCTACTACGGAAAGGTGCATCGATGGAAGCCTACTGCCAGGACATGGTTCGACCGGTACATCATGCTGCGCAGTGCTCTGACACTGGGATCTTAAATCTTCTTCTTGAATGCGGTGTAAATATCGAGGCAGAGACACGGTTTGGCAAGAGGCCCCTGCATTATGCTACATCGCATGGTAATCCTGCCATCATCGACTTTCTAGTACAGAGAGGTGCCTTGATAGATGCTCGAGACCTGGCAGGAGATCGACCACTCTGCCTCGCTAGCGCCCAAGGAAATCTTGAGGCAGTAAGACTTTTATTGAACAGAGGGGCCGAAATGCGCACCAGATATTCGAAAGGACCTTCTCACGAGGACTCGCCGTTATGTGTTGCAGCAAAGAATGGGCATCTACGTGTTGTTGAAGAGTTCGTTCAGAGAGGAGCATCTGTACGACAAAGGGACGAGGCTAACTGGCAGCCACTGCGGTACGCAGCGTACTTTGCGCACCCTGAGCTGGTTTCATATCTGTTGGCATGTGGTGCTCCTATCTCGGGCCTAGAGGCTCCAGGGAGCTTTGGTTTCAATCTTACCGCCACAAGGATTGGTTTCGCTCCGAATCCCGATATTGACGAATATCGACGCAACTCGGTTCTGATGCTTCTGCAAGAAGCAGAGATACGCGAGCAAGATTCGTTGAACAACGCTATGCGTTCACACTCCGTTCAAACCCCTCGCCAGGACGGACCAGCTGAGAAAGATGATGATCAGGATATTGGTGACGGAGATGATCACGGCTACCATCCAACTGCTACAGAAACACAGGAATTGCCAGTGTATGGAAAGTCGCCCAACTTACGAGCGCCATACCTTTCTTCTTCGGAGGACTCGGCAGAGACTAACCGGATCCCCTCACCGACTAAAGCGACAAATCTAAGTCTACCAGACTCAGATATCTCTGGGGCTTCAAATATCACTTATGCCAACAGATATAATCCAGAGATGAGGCAGCCATTCAGGCCGCCGATCCCCACGCCCCATTCCTCGAGATTGGTGTCTCCGATGCCGTCTGAATCACGATATGAGAGTTCACGATCACCTGGAATCATTTCTCCACTGCCATCTCAGAATAACGTCACAACTCAGGCCACCTATTCCCCGCCGAGATCGTACGTGGCGCCTCAATCACCAACTCGTGCGCCTCCCCCACCGCCTGTTCCGCGACTACCAAGGGACAACCCAACAGCAGATTCAATTTCACTGCCGCATGCATCGCCTCAATCTCCACCTGCTCCGTTACGCTCCGCCCCACTGCCACCCGATCTTCCAGCCATCCCAGACCCCAACGAAGCCATCGTTGTGTGTGATGGCTGTAGCGCCGCTGGGCGTACTACAACAGACTTAACTTGCCCGAGCTGTAGAAAAGCTCTTTACATGTACCACCACATTATGTCTGGGGACTCCGGTCCGGTCCCGGTTGCTGCAACAATATCATCCAGTGACCGACCTCCAATCCCACGCACGCAGATTTATGAACTTGCTTGAGGCGTTTAGATCATTACACTCATATGTTGATTTCTCGTTCACCGTATCTTAGCATTCATGTCTACTGCATTGCTGTAGTATTATTAAGTATTTGTACTCACTTTGTTTGCCACGCTGGAAACTGAGATTATGTGTCCATGGATATATGGACTAAACACGATTATAAGAACTAGTGTAGCTTTCGCTACCAAAGAAATATTACAAAAATTCTGAATAGATTCGTTGTCTATGTCTGAACTTTTATCGTGTGTATGAAGCACTGGATAAGTTTAAGCTCTAGAGAAAGAGACTTACCCAGTTGAGAATCCCACTCGAAAAGCTTTCATCTACACCACCGACGCCACCAACAATCAAAAGACTCGAAACATATGACTCACGTCAAATTACACTCATCCATGTACATGCACAAACGTCCAAAACACGTCCATAACAACCCCCGCCCTCCCTCTTCTCCAAGTCCTATCCCCCAGACCGAAATTTCCCCCAAAAGATGCTGGCCTTGGGTAATAGAAAAGCGCTCTTATACCTTGTCTTTCATCGGGGTGTGGGATAAGTATACAGGTATATGATACCACCACGTTTACATACACAACCAATGGAAACCATGGATATAGATATGTGTACACAAGGCAACTTCACCCATCTATCCATGCGAACTTAAAATACATATATTGACTACTACCACTGTAGTCAGGGAGATTTGCTGTCGTGCGTAAAGTTTACTCCTTTTACGATATCATACTACATCCCATCAATCACGAGCACGTCACTCGCAACCCTCATACCTATCCGACTCGTAAATCCTCGGTAGGGTAGACGGATTCTAGTCCTAGTATCTTAGGGCGCATGTTCCCAGGGATTATATGTGTCTTGAATATACGTATACGTTGTGTTTTCTGTAAAGGGGCGTTGGATGGTGGATGGTGGATGGTATGTTTGTTCGTGAGAGGAAGGAGGTTTTGGGGTTGGTGGGCTTGGGATTGGTAGGGAGAGAGTGTGGGGTCTTAGGAGGGAGACTGGGTGGGTTTGATCTTGAAGGGGGGTATGTTCGTTTGGTGGGTTAGGTATTTTGAGTGGTGTTGGGCTGAAGAGGGTTGTGGATGGGGGTGATGGGTGTGGATTGTTTGGTTGAGTGATCGTGCGGTATGGGAGGGAGTTGTGTACTTCGTAAGGAGTGTTGGGGTTTTGGAAGGAGGGTAAATGTCGGGGTTTGTCGTGGGTTGGGGTAGGTGTCAGTGTGTATTGCGAGGTGTGATGTATCTGAATTGTACTCGACTAATAATGTTCAATGTACGGAGTACGAAGGGTAACTAGCGGTTTCCACGCGCAGCAAGTGAACTGGAGCATATGTTGATGAAGCTAACTATCGGCTAAAATATGCCGAAGACTGAAAAATTCCTCTCCTCCGAAGGATGAAAGACAATCGCTTTGGCCACATGGAAATGCAAGCGATGGACTGTACATACGTTCCATCCTTTTGGAATGTCTCGGGGACCCCGAATACAATTTCCCCAAAATCAAAACGAAAAGGGACCTTGCGAAATACCCCAGGAAACAAAACCCATCCCTCAGAACTATACCAAATGAGAAAAATTCCCGAGACTTGCATTTGCCACTACAATTTTTTTTCGGTTTGGATGCAAGATGGAGAGATCGTCAAGGGTTTGACCGTTTTTCCCCGCGGGAGTCTAAACGAAGGTCGGCAAGGTAGGGGAGAAAGTAGAGGAAAGGGAAGGGCATCTGCACATCTCCGTCTGACGGCCCCAAAAGCAGAATTTTCCTCTCCCGCTACGAGGCGCCTTCCTACAAGGGTAACGGAGATAATGGATACGAAAAAGGATGGGACATATGGTTAGGGTTGGAGAAAAGCAGCGATGAGGACCGGGAAAAAAAAAGCAGAGCCTCGCATTCGCATATCTTACACAAACGCGATCGCATGCCTATGGAAAGAAATCTTGTTAGGTACAGACACGCGAGGAAGGCAGAGTCAAGGCACCCTGCCGTTTCGCAATCGGCGGAGTGATGGCCAAGGAGGCCACACGCAAGCTTGCGCACATCAAATCACACAATTTAAGCTCATCGTTCTTGTATTTGTTTGCTTTTTTTCTCCTCATTCGAGCCGGAGTCGGGACCCACATCCCGAGATCTCGAACGAGCTAGGGGGCCATGTGTGGATGGGGGAAAAGCAAAGCGCAATGAGTCTGTGTGTCTGTCTTTTCCTTGCGCAACCCAACGCACATGCCTCTGAGAGGCCGTAGTGTTTTTAAATGCGATCTCCATGCGTTCTGATTCCTCCGTGATAGTTAGACATCCGTGGGCTCGCTGACCCATGCACGCACTGGGGCGTAAGTTGAGATACGCTTTTTTAGTCTACCATACCACGGACACGTGCGGATGTGCTCGCTTTTAGTCCCTGGCGTTTTGGGCTTGGTTCGTGGCCCAAACGTACGGCGGCCCCGCATTGTGGATTGCTAGTCTACTGAGTGAATTTGTTATTAGTAGGTAATCGTATTCGCGCATGCTGGTTCACGGCGTAGCAGTACAGTAGGTTTTTTTAGTATGAAACCGCTCCCACCATCCCATTGTGTACCGGGGCCGAGCTGAGGCTGGCACATCATACTATTACCATTTCCTTTGAGGCGGTAAATTTCAACACTTTCGCCGAAATCAAAGCGAAGATCCCTATCGTGGCATAGACGTAATTCGCGGCAGAGTACCAGATAGGCCGTACCCTTCGATTGGCGGGCTCTCCATGTCGTGTAATGATGGGGTGCAGGTGAAACTGGTGTCGAGGCCAAAAAGATGGGTGATGATTGATGGTTGGTGAGAAGTTGTGGTCAGGGGCGAGGTACGTAAAGCACATGCAGAGCGGTCCGACTCTTACGTGGGATCCTTTTCTGTTTGGCTGGAGAAGGCGAGATGGCGGATGTTTGACTTGAAGGACGGGCGCGCTGCTCAGTTTGGTGCTGGTGCTGGTGGTCGTCGCGTTCTCAAGGACGGGCGCAGTAGCATAGACTAGGTATTGTCCATGGCGCAAATTGTGGTCGACTGGATACCAAATCGTCCGTCTTCATTTGCCTTGCATCATAATCGATCCTGGTGGGAAGTGTGGTGTTATCTGATTGTACAGTACACAGGCGCTGGTGCCTAGGGGTAACAGACACTGAAAGCTAGGGTGGACTTGGTAAAGCGCAGAGGATTTCCCGACCTCGTGGCATACCCCAGGGCGGCAAAATGGGCGCCATGGAGTGAAGCAAGACCTCCAGGCAGTCTTGCCGGCAGGCGGGACTTCCTATGCTGTATGATTGTTTGCCTTTTTCCTCCATCTAGGTTGCCTGTTTAGGACACCGTGCTTTTGATGCGGTGTAACGTCTCACCGTTCGAGACGATGCTTATATTCGAGGTTTTATATCACTCAAAGACCACGACCTATCGTACTTGACGGTTGGACAATCTGTGCGCAAGTCGAAGCAATGCTTATGATCGAAATCTTGCGATGTTTGACCACGTCCACATGGAAAATGGCACGGTCAGAGTCCCAGTAAAGGGGATCAGGTTTTCATTCGTCGTCTCATCTGCACCATGATTACATACATAAAGCCTTGGTCAATGATGATCGACCCACACTGGGGCGTAAACTTCCATTTGCGCGGGTTTCGAGTTGAAGGAGAGGTGGTGACGATTCGTATCTGCAGGTCTCAGCCTCATTCTGAAGCCGAGTGTGGCCTTATGAGGCACCCAGATGGTAGTTGACGTGTCAGGCCAAAGTCTTTGGAGAGGACTTCATTGGACAGGATAATATGGTGAAAAATATGAAGGGGTGCCTCTGTCCTGAACCGTTTGGGTAACCGCTGGCGATGTTGGAGGAAGAAATGAGCAAATGCTGAAGACTGGGGACGATTGAAGATGGTTCTTGGTATCCCGAGCAAACGGCTAATAATACAACCTTGCAACCGTTGATTGCTCGCAGGCCCCGAATCATTGAAGCATCAGGATCAAGAAAGGTGGGATGAACATGAGGTTTGCCCAAACGCCTCATGTCGCTAACTCTTTACGGCATGGCTCGGCATGGCTCGAGCTGCGGGCCCCACTTGGGCCCTTCACCGGTGGCCCATGCGCCGACCCCACGCTCTGGATCTGAGTGCGTGAGTGCTTAGTAGCTACGGCCACACCCACACCCATACCCGCACATACACATACACATACACAAAACAGCGCCAGATGCCCTTCTCGAAGCTGACATGCGTAGCTCACTTTGTGATTGCAAGGGGCAGTTCAAGCGAGCGTTCGACTTTGCCGTGAAATGCGCAACGGCCTTCAATTCCAGGCGGTGCAACCTGTTCTTATGCAGGAGCGCTCGTCTATTAGAGGCTCATTGAAAGCCGACACGCTCATCGTACATTCCTCCTGGCATCCTCATTCGGCGAGGTAGCATCGCCATGGGCTTTTTTCACTGGGCACTAGGGCCGGCTAGGTGCTAGTGCCCCTTCTGATTCCCAACGGGACGCTCTATGCAAGCCAGACGGGTACTTGGCGGGGGCTGAGGCGAGGACCGTCCAGGTCATGTGTCGGGGCTGGTGCACTCGAGTACATGGACGCACAAAGTTTGTGTGTGATATGACCAAGGTTGCAGGTATGGCTGTTGATAGGGGCTGTGCCAATGTATCCAGGCGTCATAGTACAGAGGATGATCGAAACATAGTACTAATTTGAGCACAACAAGACGTTGACAAGGGAAAAACGCAGCGAATCGCGCTCAATTAGGGCAAGTATCTATCTAGCGACCGATTATAGAACAAATGAGACCTTTTTTTGACATTTGATGCTTTTGCTGAACATCAGTAAAGACGGTCTCCCAAGCGCCGGGGTATAGTAAAGAGATTCGTTATGGTGGACCATTGTCCAATTAGTCCAGTCCCGTCCAGCTCGATCCAATCCGAAACCCATTTCCATTCATGAGAATAATCCATACATTTTATATCGTGCCATATTTACCAATTTTGTCATCAATTTCAATCATCACCTTCGTCGCTATCGACGTAGGGGTCCCTGTTTGGTTTGCCGTCGCCAATCTTCCATACACCGTTACGGTCTTGTGTGATCAACCCTTCGTCATAAAGCCACTGCTCAAGCTCACCGTCCTGCTTCCAATTTTGAATATCCAGTTGACTCGGTTTACGGTCCTTTTCAAAGTGTTTACCAACATGCTCCATACGCTCATCCCAGGAATTGGGTCCCCGGAATGTCTTGTCACAGAAAAGACAGACTGATTGGGGAGGAGTGGCTCGAATCAACTGATAGCACCTCTGTTGATGTTCTGTGATGTTGTCTTCATTGACCACGTGTTCTTTGTTGGAAGAACGCCCATTAGAGGGAGCTGCGTGCATACGCCTGAGATGTTGAGTGAAAAGATCTTTGCGGTTGAAGTCATTGTGATAGACCGTCCCTTCATCGTGAGCATCAATCTCGCTCGGGCAGAGATCGCATCGCCAGAAGCCGCGCTTGATGTGCTGTGTACCGATGTGTCTCTTCCACTCGTTCTTCGAAGTGAAGCTGGACTGGCAGCCATAAGAAGCAAGCAGACATATGAAGGGTCGATCAATTTCGACGCGACCATAACTTTGCCCACTAGTAGCCCTGGGCGTGGTGGACGATGTGCTGGGTCCGCGTGACTTTTTACTGACACGAGAAGGCGCCGGAGTAGTTGCCGCTGAGCTCTTGCGGTTGCGGCGCCTTTGGTTCGTTCTACCACCAGAGCCTTGGCTAGAAGTTGACGACCTCCTTTGCTTCCCCTTGCGGCCAGGATTGTAGTCGGAGTCGGACTCCTCTGGGCCAGGGCTGGGTAGGGCGGATTCTACAGAGGGAGATATCGGTCGCACCTCCTCAGCATCTCGCATAGAGATGCTGGCACCACGGGAGTAGCCCTTGTATGTCTCGGCCATGGGCTCTACCTGGGGGTAGTGGTCATAGTCCAGACCAGCTTTGTCATCGATGCGTTCGTTCTCTTCCCCAAGATTCTCTGTCTCTTCGTGGTAGTGTTCAGCGTCCCTAGGGCACATGGTCCCGCCCTGCAAGGTAATTTCGGGAGGGTAGGCTCCATCGAAATGAGCTCCTGGAGATGGATAGGACAACTCAGGGTCAATGTACTCCGAAGTACTGACGTAGGACACCCGACCGAATGGATGAGGGGAGCGCAGCTCATTTTGAGGAGCATGACTTGAACTCCCCGATGATCCATCAGGAGAACGGTTTCGTGAGTACAACATGGGCTCCGCAGACGGGAATGGAGGTTCGAAGTGGGTGGGGTGTTGAGATTGAAGTGGCATACGGGCATCAAGCTTCGCATGCAGCAGATGATTTGGATATGGATCTGGGCCGCGAAGATAGCGCTGCATCGAGATGTTCGGAGTCCTGCTCTCGATGCACTCCCCGTTCAGATAGTCTGATCGGTAGTCAGGTCGAAAAGCATTAGACGAACGTTGTGGGTAACTGTAGACTGGTGGAACCTCATGTGGCCAGTAATTGTATGTTGGCTCGTCCATCATCGAGTTTGAAGGTATTTGAGGGAGATCTTGATATTGGTTCATTGACTCTGGTCTCATGGCCGATGAGAAGGGAGTCATGTTCTCAAGTGGCAGGATACTACGGTGCCTAAATCGGCAATGATTGGCTAGGCGAACCGGTGACGGAAACTGGAAGGTGGTAAACAAGACGCAGAGGTGAAGCGGAACTGGGGAAACATGAGCTTGAATGTAGCGTTGAGAGGACTCGTGAAGAACCACATACGATGAAGGTAAGGGGATGCTTGAAAATTGACAGGTCCAAGGTGAGGAAGTCAGAAGGGCTGTTATAGAGGCAGTCGACGTAGTGGCTAGTGACGACGAACAATAGGAGCAAATAGCAGTGTAGTAGGTGTGGGACAATTGAAAGGGGCGAAGCAGAAGCCCGAGGTGCGGTTCTTGGAGGCAAACGGGCTGAGACAAGAGAGTTGCAGGATGCACTGCCCGGTGCTTTGGAATGCTCCAGTGTGCGATATACCATAGCCCGGGCAGACTAGTTTCCTACTGTGATTTATGGATACAATTGCTCGCAGAGCCGCATCGAAATCCAGCCAATCAGGAGGGAGACTAGGATTGTGCTGGATGGCGATGATTAGAGTCAGGGGTATCCCTACTAGTGTCTTCTTGACCGGTCCTGGGGACGATGCTTGGGGACTCGACAGCTGGCCAGCCACCATTCACAATTACGTGGGCGTCTAGCTGTGGGCCTGCACGTTCTCTATGGGGAAAGGTGGTCCATGTCATGGACGGGAAGCCTCAGATAAAAGAAATACGGCAGATCACTGCCATATTGCACCCAGCGCTAGAGTTCCCCTCGTGTGCTTGACCCCGTCCCGAGTCCTCGAGGAGCCCAAGTAGAGAGGAGACTTCGGGAGCCATGTGGAGTAAGCAGCTGAGTGTGAATGTCCACGGCAGCGTCCTTCATTGGGGGCCAAGGCCCTGGCCGACTCTTCCTGTTCCCTCCCCCTGCCACTTTCCCCCCCGATAGAGCGGCGGGAATATATGGCGACGGCCCAGAACGGAACAGAGCAGAGCAGAGCAGAGCAGAGGGAGCAACGCACACCGGACAGGCGCTCCCACGGCTTCGCAGATGGAGGGGAGTCATGGCCAGGCCGGGCATCAAGGTGGCCGGAAGGGTACTGGATCGGGGTGACCCTCATGCATCAGGGACCTGGGCCACAGGCGGGGACGAGTCGTTGAGCAGCACCAGCATCCAGCTCCCAGCAGCCATGTCGGAGGACGGAAAAGAAAGTGCTCCTTGAGCAGACTGACCACCCGATTGAGATGGGCTGGCGGGGGGCTAGCCGAGAAGGAATGCAGATAGAGGCGTGAGAGAGGGTGAGAGGGTGAACGGACACGGGTGGTGGGTGGTGGGTGGGTGGGCTTTGGATTGGAGAGCCTGAGGGGAAGCCAGGAGGGAGCAGCACACCGAGAATGGGGCGCAAAACGTACTTGTGCTGCTGGTTTTAGGCACCGATCAGGAAGAAAACAGGGCGGTGCTGCAGCATTTCGTAGACATTGTCGCCATTTGCAGCCGTCGTAGGTCGTCGTAGTCGTCGTGGATTTGCCTTGCCAGTGGGAGTAGGATGTGACTGGAGAGAGAGAGACACCATCCTAAACCCTGCCAAAAGGGCGCCGCTGGAACGATAGTCCTCTGCTCTGGCTCTGGCTCTGGCTCTGGCAATCATGCTGGCTATCACTCTTGCTCTGGCTATGACCATGGCTATGACCGGCCACGACCGGGACAGCAGAAATGTAGAGTACGCCTTCTGGCGTCCTTGATGGAGGAGGACATGGACTTGAACATGGACATGGCTACCTATCCATTACCGTTTACCGCACTCAAGCTATGCCCGCGGCGTCGTACACGGCCCTTTCCTCCCCCCAAAAAGAGATCGACTCCTGGGCGCAACAATGGGGGCGGTGCGTGCACTTCCTGTCGGAGACGAAGACTGGGTTGGATAGGGTAGGATAGGATTGGGCGGCATCTCCCTACTCTCTCTCTCTCATCCTCTCCGTCTCGCTCTCTCGGCTCTGGTGGACACGGGCGGGGTTGGTGCAGATGCAGGTGGTGGTGGTGAGGAAATGGAAATGGAGGTGGGATCAGACGCCATCTACCTACCACAACCACACATTCACCACAGTCCACACCACTCACAGCCCGGCTCCGACTCGGCTCACTCCCCCGCGCCCCCCTGCATCCACCGCGCCGCCAGCTCAAGAAGACAAAACCTTCTCACGCTCTCTGTGCCCTTCCCGTCTGCCACTTTATCCGGCGGCTCTGCTATCACTCACCATCTCTCTTGCCCTCGTCTCGCCCTGTCCAGTGGCGGCCATTCCGAGTTGTATTGTACTCGCTTGGCGACCCCCATCGTCTGGACTTGGGACTCGGGGGGCTTGAGAACCCCCGGGCGTTTACGCTCGACATCATGCCACATCCGCACTCCTGGAAGGTTACGATTTGATTATCATATTTCCTTGACTATCTTTTTGGCCGGCCGTCCCGTTCAGGAACCGCCGCGAAGCCCAGCGCGGGATGATAACTACCTCCCTCGGACCTCTCCCTCGACGTGCGTCCGGTCTGGTGCTCGAGCTCACACTGCTCTGCACGCGTGCCCTCCTCGTCTCTCGTCTCGTCCTGTCTCTGAATCACATCGCGCCATGGAGGCCCCTGTCTTGTCTATTATGATGATGCCATTTTGGCAAGCAGGCGTTCTTCGACTCCCTCGAGGATCCACCGATGCTCTAGCACCTCCAAGTTCTCAGCTTCGTTCAAAAACAGCTTATCAGGATCCTGTTCCGGACCCATGAGCCCTGCTCCAGGGTTCATCTGGCCCATTTGTTGTGCTACCTGGTTTGCAGCTGAGACAAAGTCAGTCAGCGCTTGTCGCCCAAGTTGTTTCGAGGAAGCATGGAGTAGTTAGTAGCTTACCATTGTTGCTTCCCAGGATGAAATTGTATACTGGCTGTAGCCCAAACAAGGTGAGGAAATACCACGACAAACTCGAGACCCACCTTACGTCAAGGTCTCGAGTCCCCACACCTGATTGAAGCATTGACTTGAATTGTGGCGTCAATGGGAATGGAAGTTTCACTGTTGATCGGCTCGGGTTAGCAGATGCAGATGCTCGGAGCGGCTGGGGATGGAGTTCGGGAGGTGCCGAAGTACGGATGGCTTGGGTAGCTCGGTCGAGACGTATACTGTCCAAAACAAAAGAAAATAGACGAGCGATCAACCCATGGATAATGCCGTCGTGACTTGTCCATCTGGCTTTATTTTTACGAGAGCCACATGGCCCAGCGGCAGGACGGAACGATCGGACAAACTGTCCAGACTTTGTCTGGGGTTTGGAATATTGGCGGCGTAGAACCTTGGAAAAAAGAATACTCACTTATAACGAAACCAGAAAAAAAGGCATTGATCCATCCCATAATTAGAGTCTGAGGAATCATCATGGCCATATTCCCCTTCATCATCCCCATCATCCCCTCCATAGCTGCGGGATCCGACATGGGATTAGGTCTAGGCTTGCCCCTACTCTCAGGGTCTGCCAAAAATTTCCCTTCTTGGTACGCCGACACCATGTATGCTTTGCGGGCCTGGAAGGAGGCTGGCGACAAGACATTCGCATTTGTGCGGAGGTTGATGCCGCGTACTAGAGACCGCTGCTGCCGGATTTGAGGGAGGCCTTGCTTCTTGGGTGCGTTCTGGAGCAGAGTCATCGCATAGTGGCGAAGGATACCCGTCAGAATCTGGACGAAGTTAAGAGAGAGCGCTGAGGGGTTTTCGTGCAATGGCGTACCATGACGACTGTGATGGGTAGGAGGATCCACCAGCTGCGGAAATGTTAGTGATGTACGGTATGCGGGCGCCTAGGGAGTCCTTACAATAGGGACGGGTCCCTATGGATCGTTTGCACCACGGGTTGTGCCATGTTTGGCCGTGTTCTTACGCGTACTTTGCTGGACGAGGTGGGTGTTGGTCGTGGGATGAATTTGTGCGGTCGATGATGAATAGCTCTGTCGCGGAGCCTCATCGGCGGAACACGCACCGACAGGGGTCCCGCGCTGACCTTGTGGAAATGTGTCCAAGAGCTACCCCAACTCCACCGTAAAGAGAGCTCCGAGGCCCAACACAACTAAACATCGCACCCTTTCCATAACAATCACGTTGTCCACAACTTGACAATCAATCATGTCAGCTACAACTAAGATTGCGGTGCATTCGCTCGCCGGTATAGTACCCAGAACCATTTCACTACCCACTCTAATACTCCGCAGACCTTAAGAACACCACCGACGATGCTCTCCCAAATTACCTTCACTCTCTCAAATTCAAGCAAATCCATACTTCGACGGATATCCGATTAGCCTTGGGCTACGTTGCCGTGACGATTGCAGGCGTTCTGTTCTACTTTGACTGGAAATTCGGATGGGAGACTACGAAGCCGTATACTGCGCCCGCCGTGGCAGCGTACTTTATACTGAACGGAGCATTTTCATACTGGTTGTGGTTCGTTGAGAAGGGAGCAGTATATGAAGGAGAGGGCAAGAGTGGAAAGGTACTATGCCACCCTCTCTATTCCAGACCTACAACTTCAATAATTCTGATACTAAGCCATGTCATAGGTCCTGATCCGCTCTTCTACAAAGAAACATATCCCAATCTACGAGTGTGATGTTACCTTCACACCCGCACCATATAACTCAAACCCCTCCCAAAACATACACATTCGCGCCCCATTCACTCGCTGGTTCACTTCGGATGGCTACTTCATCGCCAAACCTTTTCAACAATGGCTCGCATCTGAGATTCCTGTAGTTGGTGCAGCGGACCCGAACAATGTTGTAGAGGAGATTGGCCGTGGAAGTGAGACTGAGAAGGTTTTGAACGCCTCGGGTGCTAATGCTGTTAACATTTTAGAGCAACTCAAGGCAGGAGGTAAGCCCGCAGGAGGTAGCCAGAGAAGAAGGAAAGCGTGAAACTGAGAGTATCATTGGAGACTTGAATGGGACCGAATCTGTCCAGCGAAGCCAAAGGAGTGGCTGGCCGATTGAAACGAGKGAGGGKGCTTTCTATCAAGCGAATCAACATATATGCCAGTGGAGAGGAGTATGCAACAAAAAGTCATTAATGATATCCAACATCTCAACTTTATCTGACCCTACTTTTTCTATCCCGGGACTTCATATGTGAAACCGAACGACCGCCTTGACTGTATTGCTTCCATGCTCTGCCTGAGTTTGTGTCATCTTGCCCCCGTTCTACGACGAGAAATACAATACAATACAATTTATCATTAGTAGAATTCTAGGCAATCGCTCTCCCTCTCCTAAACACATTGACCCAGTTTCTAGAATAGGTGTCTGTCACTAGAGTAAATCATTACGAATTCCCCATAAGGTTTGTCAATTTGGAACGCGCTATTAACATCCATCCGGAGGAATAAGCTTTAGGGAAGTAAACGGAGCAAAGGATAGTGTATACTCAACAAATTCAGATACTAAAATCCACCATGTCAAAATTCAATAAGAGAGTACCCAGGCTATCAAGGGGTCTGAAAAGACTTTGTTAGAGTCAGCCTTCATATCCCTAGAAGTACTCAAAGAATTAAGCTCTGGCTCGTCACCTTGTACCAAGAATGAGCAATTACGCTATCATGTCTCTGGTACCAGTGAACTGTTGAAAACAAAGACCATATACGACAGAGCGTAGAATCGTAGACTTTGGTCGCCAGAAATCGATACCAAGCTAATAGGATGGCCATTTGCGGTGATAAATTGGAATCGCTCTGAAAGGCTTATTATAGAGTCGATTGTCTAAGGTGCGGATGCTACGATGCTATGTCTGTTGATTTCTTCACTAGAGAGCGTACATAGATGACCTAGGCAGCTGGCAGTGCACCCTGAAATCATGGCCCGATCCAAAGCACTTAATAAAAGCCGACCGATAGTATCAATGAAGATCAGAGTGCAATATTCCTGTGCGACGCAATTCGAGCTGGAAACTTTGGTGTTGCTAAAGTAGGTCTCGGTTCTGTTACCTGGGACATTTATCCTAGGGTCGAAGGTAATACTTTTCTACCCCTCGTAGCAGAATTAGACATCACGAGCTCGTCGGCTTGTTTTTGGACAGCAAATACATCAGTCTAGATATTAATGACATGTATCGAGTTCGAATGCTTCTTCAGATCTCTATTGAGGAGGGACATCCTCTGGTGGTGAAAGAGTTGCTTAAACACAGTGCAAGACTGGACATCGACCCACCAGAGTTTGCAGAAGATCACATACCTACCCAAAAATCCCTATGGTTAACAATTGAGAGATATCGCTCTGAGATTGCAGGTATCCTTCGGAAGGCAGATAGGTCGAGTCCTCGAGATCGAGACCAAGGTCGAGGTTGAGGCTTATAGGTGTAGAAGGTATTCAAATTGATCTGCCGTAGGGTCTAGCTCAAGAAGCCGATATATGGCAAATCAAGGTAAGTAGGTTACATGGCTACTGATAGATAGGCCGTGTAGCAGGTTAAAACCCAAGGTGTTCGTCCCAGTCAAAGCACCAATAATCGAAAGCCAATCGATCTTCTACTCCAGATTCCCGTCGTTCAATGGTATGTACCGTGGCTATAAAAGTCTACTATCAATTGAGAAAGGCCGCACTAGGCAACGCCATATTCTGCTGCTGAGAAAGTTGTTCCGGCGCTCAGCTAGCAGCTTGGATGATCAACCTGAACTATACTCAGATATAATTTATGAGTGTTTGAAATCTTTCAGAGCTATACCCTAGCTAAGACGATAATGGCGACTATAATGACCATTTTAAGTCAGTGTCTATTCACTAGTGAACTATTTGACGGAAGCTTCATATCCTCCTCGATGAAGTGCATCTTTGTACTCTTACGAACACGTGTTCTAGTATACACACTTTACCGAATCATATTATTCAGTGAACGTTATCGCAGAACTTGTCTAATAACCCAACGCCTTCTTCCCATACCTCATCACTGCTGCTAAGAATCTTCACACTCCGTTCCGAATCCCCAATTTCAACACCACCAATATCCAACGATCCTCTCAAACTCCAATTTACCAGCATTCCCAGCAACCCCAAAAACGCACAAATCACATCACCCAAGCCTGTACATTCCAAAACCTACAGCACACTAAGAATCCAACATAGATATCCACAAGAATATACGAGCGGGTTTCAAACGCGAATATCACCACTCTAACACAATCAATAAAAAGTCTAAAGCAAACCAAGGATCTAAACCAGACAGACAAAGAATACAACAAACCAACACTCCTTCCTGAAGCCACAATCAAGAAATACCGAATCTCGCCCTAATAAATAGAGGTTGCTACATCCATTATAATATTGTTAACGTTACATTACAATGAAACAAACCCTCAAGGAAGGAATTACACCACCACACTCAACCCCTTCCCTCCCCCCTTAGTATACAAATCCGCACTAGCATCTACCCAAACACTACCCTCTCCCTCTCCCTCTCCCCCCTTCTCCCCCCAAACCCCCCTCTTAAAATCCCACAGTGTCAAAATCCCATCACCATATTACCTTCCTACCCCATTAAACGCACACACCCACTTCCAACTCATCCCTCATACCCATCCCTCATACCCATCTAATCCAATGCCATGCCATATCCCAGAGTATAAACAGATAATACTCATGCCTAAAACAAAGCCTAGCAACCTTCTTTCCCAGCTAGTGACTTTGAAACCTGCGTTTTTGATGCTCTGAGGTATTGTAAATAATCTCGTCGTTGACGAGAAAAATGGATAATCTTTTCGCTACGGGGGAGTATCGTCGTATTTGGCCCAATTATACGATGCTATTCAATTCGAAAGTACCTGGGCACATATACCCACCACGTATCAGATACGGCATTACTAATGCGACTCCTCACATTCGTTGACCTATTTGGAAACAAGGGTTACGTCTAAATTAACTTTGGTTTGATGCAAGCACATTATCGTATCTCTAGCCTAGAAGCTTGATGATGATTTATTGATTTTGTTTCTCAATTCAGTCTGGTCCCATTCATCTACGCTACGTTACGCACCTAAAACATAACACGAGCCATCGTATCTTACCATGCCGCCACCCACCTCCAAAAATCTCCCTAGTCCTGATTCCTGATCAAGTGCTACGTGAAGAGCAAGGCGGCGCAGGATGGAATCCTTGCGCGAGCCATGAAATAACGAACTCCTGGTTCCATACCCGGGAAGGGTAACCAAGTGGATGCCCAAGTCTTGCCGGGAAAAGAAAACAAAAACTCCAATGGAATGCTAAAAATCCGCGTCAAAGCAATATCGACGTCGATGGAAACTTGACTACCGGGGTATGCATGCAGTACACCATGCTATTCAAAACCAGATCCTGCAAAACATCTCATTTTCCTTCATATCCAAAAATGGTCGTGTGCATTTACGTTTAGACTTTTAGTGATCCTGCTCAAGTAAAGGCAGGACTTCTAGTTCGCGCTTAATGATCCTCTCAAATTCCTCCCTATCAATGCCTGATGCACGTGCTAAGCGGAAAAGACTCTTCAGATCTGTGCTAATGTGTTGTTTGATGGCAAGCTCAGCTTGACTGTGGCTCTCGGCTTCACGCTCTAATCTCTCTACTGAGTTTGATGATGCAGCTGATGATGGTCGTGGATGATTGAGCGCTGCATATCGATCTCCATCCACAGGCTCGATGTGTTCATTCTTGTCCTCGTCTCCGAGAGAATCCTTTCGAACCCCATTGCTGCCGTTTGCCGGAGGCGAGAATGCCGGTGGAAGGGACGAGTCAAAGCCATTTGGTCCGATGTTACTCGAGTGGAGTGGTTCCGTTTGGGGCTCACGCTGGAAATTAAGAGAATTTCCATTGAGTGTAGACTCGCCGGGCCCCGGCTCTTTCTCATCTGGATCGTGTGGATCTAGTGCTGGCTGCACCTCTGATGCATATCTCGCAAAGTATTCAAGCTCGGACTGGGTGGGTCCGATCTGTACGCGTGAGTTAGTCACCGGTGCTGGGGATCGTTTTTGTGGTGTTCGACCTGGGGTTCGGTCATAGGCGGCCCAATATGCATCGTCATCATCTTCATCTTGTGCTGACTCGGGGCGTGCAGCAGCGGCCGGTGTAAGGTTCACTGCCCCATTGGACTTGCTGGAGATTCGGCGGAATCCAGCTTCATTGGCCTCACTCATGCTTGGGAACCATTGTGTCCCATCGTCCGCGTCTTGAGCGCCGCGAAGCTCCGCCAACTTCCAAGCGTTTCCGCCTTCGCCGCCTGTGCACCATAGGTATGTCGGAATCAACCCGTATTCGCCCAGCACCAACCTAGTATGCAAAGTCTCAGGGTCCGAACGTCTGTATAGTATTTGATCTGGATCCTCAATCTCAATTTCTCCGGATGCAGGATGTGGCTCGAGGTGGATCTCGTTGATGATTTGGGGGAGTCGGGAGGCGACCTGGTTATCCCAACACAGGAGGGGGAGCCAGTCATCGGAGGCCAGGAGTTGAACGCGCTGGCGCAGGATTGGCGAAAGGAGAGGTAGGAGGGCCGGAGGCGGTTGTTTGGATGCGCTGGCAGTAGAGAGGCAGGCGAGGAGTGGTGGGAGCAAATCCCTTGCCTCAGGGCGGGGGATATATTCTACACCCACCATGATGGGCTTTGGGGACTTGCGGCGAGGAGAAGGACTGTAGAAATATATGCCGAATAAGCGGGGAGAAGGGGCTCGTCAGGTGGGAGTCGCGGATGGTTGCAATTGCTAGTTTGTGAAGGCGAAGGTAAGAAAATCTGAGGGGAGGGAGGCTGTCACATGCAAACGAAACGGACTCTGACGCAGCTACCCATCTGACGGTGTGGCAGCAGGACAGTTGAGGAAGAGGAGATGGCGGGAGCAAGCAAAGGCAAGAGGAGATATAGACGGCTGGAGAAAGTGGAGAAGTGCCTGAGACATCATCTTCACAGCTCGTGGGCTGCCAGTGACGGCCGCAAGCTCGTTGGCTGCCGTTTAGTCTCCATACGTCCGGCTCAGGGTCTCGCCGTTGAACATGCTCACCTGGACACTTGCCCACACCACCTGCACCCAGTTGCCTTTGGCCGTACGCCGTGTGGCCGTCATGGTCCATGGGTGGGCCCTTCAGGCACTTGGTGGGCCACTTCCGCGCGGAAAACATTAGGCGTCGAGCCTTCCATCCGCATTTCAATCGTTTCTCTTATCATTGGGTGGCCGCCTTTATATTCGCATCTTCGCGCCGCCCTCTCCCTTTCGACTCCGCTGCCATATATCTATCACCACTATGGTGGACACTCGACAAATGCCTCATCCTGCCATCGCCAGCGCAGGCATTCCGACCCCGAGTGCATGTACGGAGCGCCACATCATATTTGGCCATGATAGGAGCTTGCCGGTGAGCACCCGAGCACAACCAGCTATGATGACAAAGTCCCGTTGGGCATGTGCCTACTTCGCGAGGCGTTTCCAACTGCAGCTTCCTCCTGTAAGCTGGCTAGAATAGGCCAAAGTTGAAAGCCTGAGCAAACTTGCTCGGATTCCTAGCCTGGACGACGAGGGATTACAAGATGCACATGGAACGACCCGAGATACAGGCCAAGGCGAGGCTTTTGCACATCTCCGTTCTCTACCCGGATTTCGCCAAAGCTTCATGCCAAATATCGCTTGGCCATCATGTCATTTCCCCAGATTCTCTACAAAGTACGCCTTGGCGGCTACCGCTCCCGTCTAGGCCCTTTTACCGGACCTACTATACGGGAATGACACTTGTTCTCCTCCGTAAATCGCCCTAGGCCAACCATATTCTACTTTGGAGCACACATTGAGGGAATCCATCTTGATATCACTTTGGACGCATTTTTCTCGCAGGTTGAAACCCAATGCTACAGACACATGTCACCCCGGACATTATTCGATTGCTACGTCTAGTAGCATGCACCTCGCTTCCTTATGCGATTGCCTGTTTGTAGCCCATGGTTTTGATTTGGGGCCGCTTGAAGCCTGCGTGACTGTTCTTGGCTTTGAAGCACCACACAAGAAGTTCACGACTTGCCCGAAGGAATATACACCTCCTGATGAAACCTCAAAAAATTTCCGAACGGAGTCTGTCGTTCCCGATATCGTCGAGTACGTACATGGCTGCCATAAGCACTTGTTCATATCTGCGCCGGCTGGTTCTCTACGGGATCCACCCAATCCAACGAACTGCTGTTAGAACTTTCCACGGCTCGCTCCACCTGTTGGATTGTTGCGTGCGGCTCCTTAGACTTACGCCTACGCCACACAGGAACTGCTGCGACCCATGTGTCCTGTGATCCTTCCTCAGAGCACAGTCGTACTCGGCCAATCCGCGGTCTAGCCCTATATGTGGCGTAGGCTGTTCCCCTCGAGATGGCTGGTATCACTGACAGCGATGACATCGGTACTTCTTTGGTGTTTGTTGGTCCTCTACTGGGATAGTCCTAGATGGGGACTTTGCATTGAGCGGGTTGGCTAATGAACCAAGAAGTGATAAGATTAGTTGGGTTTGTGCCTGACTCTTGAGCATATTGTTGGAATAATCTAGGATCTCTATTTTAGAGTCTGCAAGCTCTTGTCACAGTCAGAGAGTCAGGGACCCTCTTGCAGGTCGTATCTGCATCGGGGAAGCCGCTTACACAATAGCTGCGACGCGCACGTTGAGTCTCCTATCCCGCTGACCTGTCTGGATTGTCTGCTTATACAATCGGGAAATAAGTGGTTTGTATTTCAAGTGCGTCGCTATAGTTGTCCAAAGATGACAGACGACATGCCGCCACGGGCAGAATCTGAGAGCCAGGCCCAGGAGTGGCCGACCAGGGAGGAGCCACACATTATCACAGTCAGCACGGGCATGGGGATGCCATTTATCTAAATATCGTGATTGGCTGGGGAGAAGCCGGCTGCATTAATGTGGCTATTCCCCGTCGAGGGAGATGCAGGGGTTCCACTATTTTTGTGAGGAGGAGAGAAGAGTAGTCGCCGAGCCAGAGCTGGTGAGTTGATGAAAGGGGGATCCGTCCATGATTGCATCTTTTTGGGGGGGGTTTTGGACCTGGCGTTGCATCCGAGTGAGGTTGAGGAGCAGACTGATGCTTTCCAAAGTCAAATCCCACTGGCAGTTCCTTATGAGGCTTGCGGAATTGGGCCCCACTAGGGCTCGGGAGGGGCTATCCGGCATCGCATCGGCTTTGATGGCGGACGGTGAAACGGGAGCCGGGGCACGGTTGGGCGCATTGCAGCAGGGCTGAACACTGAACAGAATGCTCACAAGCTTCTTACTTGGTAGACTACTGGCTCCCTCTGACTGATACTCGCTGATACTGCCCGGGATATTGGAGTGTTTCCATCTAATGCGCCCACAAACCACACACGGGGCGACGATGACGATTGCGACCAACGGCTTGTCCCGTCCCTCAGCTCGTTATTCGACGTCTGAGTAGACGGATATATGCCCACAGGAGCAAGAAGGGCAGTTGTTCCCATGGGGCAATCGAGCCATTGCGCTTGGCAGGGCCATATATAGCACTCTGGGCGCCGCTTGATTGATGCTAAGCGCCGGCTTGCGTGGTCACGGCAAAGGAGGGCGAGCGCGTCTCCTGAGACGGCCCTCTCATGGCGAAGATCAAAGGGGGGCGGGGTGGTGGAGGAAGGGAGGGGGAAGCACGATGACGGTGATTATGGTGTTGCGCTGGCATGCAACGTGAGGTCGATGTTGTGCGTGAGAAGAACACAGACAGAAAGGAATTGGAGGAGAGAGAGTAGAGAGAGCCCTGGAGGACAGGGCCAAGCATGGGCATGGCATGGGCATGGCATGGGGAGTGAGGCCTGCGGCACTGCCACCCTGCCACTGTGAGGTGCTACTGGGGGGATGCACGCCCCGTCCAATGGCCCTGAGGGCGGCGGGAGATGTCGATGATGGTGCGCCAGTGGTGGTTATGGTGGTGGAAACTAACTCAAAGCCGTGTGTGGTGGGTGGAGAGTAGTCAGGAAGAGCTGAGGCTGTGCCGCCGTGATCAATCAGGTCAAGTCTGCTCTACTTTGGCAGCGCAAGCGTGTCGCAACGGAGCAAGTCTGCCTCGAGTTGCGCGCAGTAGTTTAAGCTCGCTCTTGCATCTCGTCATCGCACTAGACGACGTCTTGATTTTTTCTTCCTGATCTTGCATTCCTCGGCCCAGCATTGGTGGGTGGTGTGTATCCGTATTTTTGTTTTCCTGCGGCTCCATCTCGATTTGCGATCGTGGGCGCGGGATTGACTGCCCTGCTCTTGCTACAGAAATACACACATCACGTTCCATATACGTACATACACACTCGCATGCAGTACATAGCTACGCCTGGGCATACATGACCTACTAGCTGCATGCAACAACAATCCTACATGTGCGTACCTGCCTCTGCCTATTGCCTATCGCAGACCTCTTAGCTGGAGGCAGATTCGGGCTGCTGTTTCTGTATTCGACTCTATTCGACTACACTTGTCCCGTCCCGTCTCTTCTGCATGGTCTTGCAGGGTATTATTACTACACTCTCGATCTTGGGCGTCGTCTTCGCGCATCCTGTTCGCCTCAGAACTGAAGAGGAGAGAGAGAGAGAGAGAGAGAGACAGAGAGAGCGTGTGTGAGCGCGCGCGCTTCCCCTGACCTATCTATACTTCTTTTCCCCACTTTGTACGGGACATCCGCATCAGCATCCGCAATCCGCATTCTCATCCCCATTCGCATCATCCAGACTCGACCAGTACCTCAAAAGAGTGAGCACGGCGCGCGCGCATCGCTCGGCCGGGGAGCGCGATCAGATCACGTCTATCAATACGGGTATTTTGTGTAGCCAGCTCAAGCGTCCGCCTTGGCAGCTCTCAGCCCTTCCACCCCTTCTTGGAGACTTTCCGTCGTGTGGTCCTGGTCCTGGTCCCCGTCCTAGTCCTCAGTCCTCGTTCGTCCTGGGTCCTTTTTTGGAGGGGGGAAACAAGAAGAGAGGACACCCCCAATCCCCATCATTATTAGTGCCCATTCGCCTCTCTCTACTTCACTTGCACCGCTCCCGCTCCGTCCTGCTTTATTATTACTCAGTTGTCTGCACAGCACTGCACAGCACTGCACAGCACCACGCTGCCCAGCTCCACAGCGCAGCTCCACCACACCCCGTCACCACAGGAAGTCAGCCTTGACCGGTGCCTCGACATTTTCAGACCAGATCAGTCTGCCCGCGCTGCTGTTACTGCTCCTGCTGCTGCTGCTGCTGCTGCTGCTCCTGCTGCGGCTACATACCCATACCCATACCCTTACCCTTACCTTAACCATACCCATACACATCTCGCTCTCCACTCTCTCTACCCCGTCCACCCCTCGACGTCTGCCAGCGACTCCTTCGCGCGCTTCTGCCGTCAATTGTCTCTTGATCCTGTTCGCCCACGCTCCGTGGCTCACAGTCTCCCCCAGCTCCCAACTCCCAACTCCCACTGTCCTGGTCTCTGTCCCCCCCCAGTTAGTTTCTCCCTGTGGCTGACAGGTGCGCCCCCTCCCACCACCCGTGGACCACAACTTTCTCTCACGGCCTTCCTGTTCCCCCATCCATCATCGACAATTCTGCCCGCCTTTGCTGTCACTTTGGCCCTCTGGCACTGCCCATCATTAGCCTCCGCCCGGCCTCCACCCATCCCTGCGCGAGGCGCATCGCACTCCAGAGGCTCTCTTTCTTCAGTGCTCCATTTTCCCTTGCTTTTTCGCCCGTTTTCTGCAACTATTCCCGCCGTCTCTCCTTCGCCCGCGCGCTGCCCGCCTCCCCGACTTGTCTTTGCGCTCTCTCGACCTCAATTGTCGCATCGTCTCTACCTTCAGACCTCTGCACCATCCTCTTCTTGCGCGCTGTGGACTGGTCTCTCCTCTCTTCTCCATAGTCTATTCACCCCTCTCTTCTCCCCCCCCGAACTTCCCTCCCGAGGCTCCCCAGGCA
Source organism: Nigrograna mackinnonii (assembly GCA_001007845.1). NCBI lineage: Eukaryota > Fungi > Ascomycota > Dothideomycetes > Pleosporales > Nigrogranaceae > Nigrograna > Nigrograna mackinnonii. Next base: position 692,968 of record JGVQ01000130.1, read on the forward strand.
GCACTCATGGCTCCTTAAGCAGCAAGCGTTTCAGTCACGCCAGTCACGTTACCTCCGATTGCATTGCCTGGGTCCGGATTGATTGACATCGGATCCTTCGACAATCGGTGCTCACTCTCCAACCCACCAAAAAGGAGCAGCTTGCTTTTCAGAAAAACGCCTACGCTGCCAGGGCCCAATTAACACGACACCATGATGCACCACGTCGACGCTCGGCCGCAGGCGTTCTCTGCCCAACCTCGTCGACAGCAGCAGCAGCAGCGCCACCCCGGCGAAGATGATTCAATCAATGGTTTTCTCCCCGCATCCTCCTCCTCAGGCGCATTTCTCCTTCCCCAAGATGGGCAGGGGGCGTTTAGCTTCTCTGCTGAGCCCTCCATGATAGAATATAGCTCCATGGCCAACCTTCCCACCTCAACTGGCACCGCCCAGGACACGGCCTTTACCCCAAACACGGCCTCTTCCTTTGACTCGTCCTTGCATCCCGACTTTCTCAGCCAGTCGTCGTTCCCTCCCCCAAATGCTTTCATGCAACAACAGAACTACAGTCTCTCGCCAGCGTCGCATACCCGTGCTGGTCAGAGCATCTCGCCCTCCCACTCCGTCGACCACTTCAGTCCCGAGGGGGGTTATATGAGTGATCCTAGTTATCAGGACCTCAGTAACTATACCACGCCCAGTTTCAACGGCCAGTATCTGGAGGAGCCCTTTTCCAACCTCCACTTTGCTGATAACAATATCAACGCGACTAGCTTCGAGACATATCCCAATGGACTGGACATGTCAATGCCCATAACCTCCGACGTCCTAGCTACACACAACGCCCAGCCACATCAACATCAACCGGTGCAGCACATTGCGCGATCAGACTCACACTCCCAACTCATCTCACCCTGTCCAACCAACGACTCGAGCCCCATCATCACCGACTCAATCTCTAAGAACGGAAACTTTTCTTCGGCACATTACCCTGCGATTGATCATCAGTCGTCGACACCGCCTAACCCCGTGGCTCACAATATGTACTCGACCCCAAGTAAGCAGCAGCACAGCCCTGCCCTCACCAACAGTCCTGGAAATGGAGGTCACGCGAACACACAGCCGTCAGCGCCACCACCACACCTGACGAGCCCCATTGTGCGCGTCGAGCATTTCAGTCGAGGAGAGTCACCGTCACGCTCTGATATTAGCCGACCGGTCAGTAAACGAAGTCATGGAAGCCGACGCTCCAATAACCACCTCTCCCCTTTCCCAGTCGATGATTCTTCTGATGAGGACAATGAAGCCCAACCTGACGTCCGGATGCAGACTGTAACGCGAGGTACGGAGCGCAATGAAGATGGCTCGTGGCTACCATCTGCAGGTTCTGGTCAAAAGGGCCTGAACCCGGATGACCGAAATGCGATGAAAGATGCGTGGGTACCTACGATCGAAGAAATGGCGAATTTGCGGTTGAAGGAGGAGAAGAAACTCGAGGTTGAGGAGTGGTTGACAAAGAGTGAAGTCGGCAGTGAGGCTGGTGACGGAGGCTCCTCAACCAATCTCCTAAAGCCATTCGCCCCCCGTCGTCGCGCAAAGAGCACAAACGACGCGCATCGTCAGGTGTATGGCCCACATCTTGGGCTTGGGGTGCGCACTGATTTTGATCGTTTCGATGATTCAAATATCCCTGGGCCTGGCGTCTATATTGACGAGCGAAGCGAGTATGATGATTATGATGACGATGACGATGAAGACGCACTACCGGAGTCACCACCCGCCGAGATTGATGTTGCCGCAAGCCAGGACAATGAGGGTTCCTACTTTCCTCCTCAACCGGAACAAGGAAATATCCTCGGTGCTGTGGTCCGACCCTGGATCGATGTTCCTGCTCAAGGATCGACATCTTCAACACGATATCAGCCTCCTACCTCGAATGCTGCGATGATGCGCTTCCGGTTACGGGCCAAGGATGTGGAAACGGCCTCTTTGGCGGCAACTCTTGGATCACGGCGCCTTAGTGAATCTGATCTTGGTAGCTTAAGGGCTGCTCCTGGAGTTATCAAAGTCATTGAGCCCGATCCAAAGAAACAAAAGGAACGACAGCGGCGACCAAGTTTCTTGGAGAATATTCTTCCCAAACGAGCTCCAACCAATCTTTTGAAGCGCAAGGGCAGCATACCTGTGCCGCAGCCAGCTGAAGCTGGCCAAGAAAAGGCGAAAGAGCTTGTTGGTATAGAAAAACCCAAGCGAATAGGCAGTTGGGGTCGCCCCAAATCTCCTAGGCTAGACACGAGTGTCGCAAACCACGGCAAAGAGATTGTGCCTCCCAACTCTCTCACTCCGACATCCGGTCCATGGTACCAAGGTGCTAAGAATGCGATCAAGCGGAGTAGGAGTAGGAGTGACTTGGGCAAATCGCCTGGACTTGCTGAGCTCATGACTCAACATGGAGGCCCACCAATGCCTATGCTTGCCTCGCCCTTGGCGGAGACTGAGGCTACAAAGCTTTCCCCCAACCCGAGTCCAGGAGGCGATGACGATGATGATGAAGCGCAGGAGGCTGTGACTATGGATCTCAAGGTTCGCTCTGATCCCATCATTCCTACAGCGGAAGGGTTCCGGACGCATGCTCGCCAACTCAACCCCCGTTTGGTGGACTATATGGTGGATAGGATCACGCAGGAACAGGTGCGGCGGTATAAGCGTTTGCTCGAGTTCAAAGTCAAGCATCTCAATGCGGTGAAGAATCGAAACTGCTCCTCGGGCAAGTATTGTCCCGATCTGGGTGGTGAGTCCAAGCAGCTTCGCCCACGTGCGGGGAATAAGGATTCGGATGCGCCTTTCATCGGTTTCCAAATCACCGCGCCGGGCTCTTCGGATGACGATGGGGAACCACCACCAGAAGGAACTGTTGTAGCCGCTCAATTCCCATCCGGTGTGCCTCTTCCGCCGGTCAAGCGTCTGCCTGCAGAATTTGAGTGCCCACTCTGCTTCAAAGTCAAAAAGTTTTACAAGCCTTCTGACTGGACCAAGCATGTCCACGAAGATGTTCAGCCATTCACCTGCACCTTCCCCAATTGCGGTGAGCCCAAGTCTTTCAAGCGCAAAGCCGATTGGGTGAGGCATGAGAACGAGCGACATCGACAGTTGGAGAATTGGACATGTCAAATCGCTGACTGCAATCACACGTGCTATCGAAAGGACAACTTTGTTCAACATCTTGTTCGAGAACACAAGATTGCCGAACCTCGAGCGAGGACTGGCCGAGGTGCAAACAAGGACTCGGCCAATGGGGACGGTGCATGGCAGCAGGGGAATCCAGAAGACATCTGGAGCCTGGTTGAAAGATGTCGCCGCGATACCACAAAGCAACCAAAGGATGAGCCTTGCAGGTTTTGTGGAAATATTTGCAACAGCTGGAAGAAGCTGACTGTGCACCTGGCGAAACACATGGAGCAAATCAGCATGCCAATCCTCCCACTTGTGGAACAGAAGCAGATGAACGCCGACACAATCATCAGCCCTGTTGTGGAGATACCAGAGTCACGCAAACTCTCAGCCACCCCAAACAGATCCCCCATCGAGAACCCGTCTCGTTACAACCCGAACCAGACCACCTTGGCACCCGGCATTGATCCCTCCTCCTTTGGTCCTGTATCTCAAGACCCATCGTCCGCTGGGGGCGCGGGCAGTGTGATGCATTCGTACCCGCCTCCCCAGATGAATTTCAAGGGTCAGCAGTCGCCGCAGAAGGCTGAATATGGCAATTTTGGGGTCGATAGCCTTCAAAACTACAATTCTGGGCGAACCTACCCAGGCTTGCACGAACCGACGAAAGTAAGAGGTGCATATATCAACAACCTCCAAATCCCGAGTCAGCCTTACCACAACGGCAATATTCAGCAAGGGGCGAATCGTTTCCCAATAACGCCGGTCTCGGCGATTGGACAACCACAATCAGCTTTCACTTCGTCACCGGTTGATGCGAGCGCATACTCTACCGATACGCTTGGATCGGCATACTATACTCAAGAACCACAAGCCATGGCGGGAGGCGGAGTCTCCGACATGGGGTTCGATACAAGCAATGCCATGCAGTATGATCCACACTTTCAAGACATGACATACATGACGACGCAACAACACAATTATCAGTTTCAAGGGCATTGAGGTGAGGAGGTGTATGAATGGTTGATTTGGACATGTGAACACTTCTAGGACGAGATATTGGGGGCCACATTTACCATCGCTTGTTTGTTTGTTTCATATTTCCTTTTTTTTTTTTCTTCCCCCCCTTTCTACTTTGACGAGCGCGATGACTGTCGTCTTTTCTGTTCGATATCCCACTAGCACAATGGAGTACTCTGTAGAAGGTTATGGGTGTTTTGGTTGGGTTGGTCGGTCGGTTGACCTGATTTCCTGGGGGCGAGGGATTTGGTCTTGACGACTAATGGACACGGCTATTGGACGCATATCCGGCGGAAACTCCTTTCATTTACAAAGTCACGGTGTTTTTCCTTGTTTGGGCATTTTATTCACTGACGAGGTGGGGCGAAAGAAGGGGTTTTGTATTTCAGAAATGGCATCAGGTGCACATTTGATATTGCTTTGCTCCCCGACGTGCTCTACGGGATCCGGGCCAGGCGCAAGTGCAGGCTCGACGGAGGGTTCGCTTCGTAATGGCCTGGCCAGCCCTCGGACGTGAGATGACCTTGAGGCACGGGGGCATGGTGGAGTTGCAACCGTCATTGGATGGGGGGCGAGAATTGGCGCCGTTCGAGGGCAGAGACGAAAAGGGTAATGGCAGTCGGTGGCCGTGTCATTCAGGCTATGCACGAAGAGTTGATTGGGCCGATCGGATTTCCTTCATCATCTACCTACGGCCCCCGGTGAGATGCGATTGCGATGGGTTAACCCTCCGGCCGGGTGCGTAGCGATATTGCAGTCGGAGGTGAATGGAGGCTTTGGGTCGGCCGCTGTTGGACGTTATCTGCAATGCGGACGCGGCTCGAACCGAAAAGGGTGGCCCCGGTGCGGAGGGAGGGATATGAGTGAGAGTGAGAATGAGAGTGAGAGTGAAAGTGTGAGTAGTCAACTTTGTTCACGGCCGTCATCGTCGTACTTTTCTCATTGTTCAGCCCGGCAATGACACAGAGTCGCACTCGCAATCTTAGTCGCGGTGACAGGGAGAAGATGGGGGACGACAGGGCTCGCTCCGGAGCTGTCATGGTGTGGCAGCTGGACGACGGACGGGCGACGGTATCACACAGGCAGATATCGACACATGATGGCCGTATGGAGTGTTTTTCCAAGGTTTGAGGGGTTGATTGGCGGGCGCAGGCGTTTGAAGGACGCAATGGACAACACAGCCACCGGAGACCGCGTCGTCTTGGTTGAGCTATCTGTATGGCCAGACGCTCGCTTGGCGGCACCAACTCAAGGCAGCAATGCAGCAAAAGAAGGCAAACTGCTTTGCCTTTTGTGCACATATTGCCCACTCAACCCACTGTGGGCGGCCGCCCACTGCACACAGAGAGGCACACAGCAGGGCAGCGGCAGCAGCAGCAGCAGCAGCACCACCACCACCACCACCTGGACTCGGACACATACCATACCTACCCATACCCTTACCCCTTCCATGCCATACCATACCATACCATACCATGGTCTGCCGTCCTCCATCTATCGTCCTCCGCTAGAGAGCCTCACTCCCTCCCACTCTTTCTCCCCCCTCTCCCCCAATCCATCCCCCCCCCAGTCAATCACCCCAACTCGTGATGCACCACGGCATCTGCCTGCATCCCACCATCACCACCACCACCACCATTACCACTACCTTGTCTACTTCCGGCGCTGCATCTGCATCCGCGTCTGCATCTGCGCCTGCCGCGCCCGCACGCCCTCTTTCACATCCCTCTCCCTCTCCCTCTTCTGTTCAACCTTTCACTCTCCTACACCGGTAACCGTGCCTTGCCTCGTTGTGTCTACGTGTGTGTGGGACAAGTCGTCCTCCTCATGCATTCCGCTGCATCCCCACTATTTGGATCGAGGAACCAGACGTATTACAATCGTCAGCGCTCGGGGCGGTGAGACGGACTACTTTTACTACTAATGCAACACCTTGCGCTTCCCACTGTCCGTGATCTCTCCATATCTCATTGAGGCGAACTGTCAGGCGCAAGGCTACAGGCTGCCACTAACACCCGGTACGTCTTCGCTCCTTCACGTCCAAGCTGCTCCATTGCGTTGCTGCTCGACAACTCTCCTCTATACATCCTCGATTTCCTCTTTCGTCTTCAACAATCCTCCTGTCTCAGACTCAGGGCATGGGGCTGAGGAGCGTCCCGATTGCCTGAGGCATCGTCGCTAACATCATTGATAGACTAAATCATGTCACTCCCAAACAGCACCCACGCCAGCAATAGCAATTCTTACATGCCTTTTGATCCGAACGTAAGTCTACTATAGAGTAGTGTCCAAAACGGATGTTGATACCCGCAGTACTATGCAACGCAAACTTCTCAGTCTACAAATACCTTCCCCTACTCAGCGTCATGGAGTCATCCGGGCCAAAGACCTTCGGACACGCAACTTGGAAACACTACCCCCAGCCCTTCATCAGGCTTGATGCATATAGACGGTCACCGGAGGTCCATCCATCAGCCCAATTCAAGCCAGTCGCTTTCCCAGGAAGGAAGAATTGATTCAGGCCTCCCAAATCCTCACTTTGACATGGAAACTACCGGTACAAGTTCAACTTCTTCTGGTAGGATAGTACGAAGTAATTCCAGACCTGAAAATGGAATGTTGTTTAATCAACCTGTTCTCCAAGATCCCAATGTAGAAACAAATGGCCGTAGCCAGAGCATGCTTCAAGTTCCCTCCATGCAACCACGCCCTCGCCTCCTTGATCCAATTTCACGCTTTTATTCTGAGGAGAGTCCATGGAACCCAGAGAACCCGAGGAATTCCCTTGGCACGCATTTACCTTCCTTTCCGCAAATGAATTATGGACCATACCGTGAACGCCCTGCGTCAGATATGGGAAGTGTAGGCCAATCTGACTCTGCTTACTATACCGGTAACCCGCACTCAACTGTAAGCAATGACCCGGAGCGGTACGATCAAGAGCTCTCTCAAGATATTGCTTTCAAAGTCGGCAATATGAAATTTGGCTCTGTAGCCAGTGAACCCATCGACCATCGTGCAGATGTAGCGTCGCAACATAGTGGGCGTAGTGTTTCACGAAGCACAATTTCGGGAAAGGAATTTAAATGCCCAACTTGCGGGGAGCTCTCCAAGTGTAAATCCGATCACAAGTGCGTATTATAATATCCGGAAGCCCCCAATAAGACGCTGACCACTTGACAAAAGAAAACATATGCTCAGGCACCACAAGCCGTTCAAATGCGAAATGCCAAATTGTCGAAGGGGAGATAGAGGCTTCACCACCGTCAATGATCTCAATCGACACAAGAAGAGTGTTCACCGCATCAAGGCACTTGAAAATTCGTATCAATGTGCGTCGGAAAATTGTCGCAACAGAGAAAAAATCTGGCCCCGTCTCGACAACTTCAAGCAGCACATTGCTCGCATGCACAAAGATGAGAATGAACAAGATCTTATTAGGAGGTATGATAAGGTGCCCTTTCAGTCGGGAGCGTTAGCTAATTTCGTAGATCCGCATATCAACATCAAGAATCAACACCGGCTGCTGAGCCCCCGTCGGTGGCCCCAATGGACACAACCCTGGCCGGGATTGGGACAGAGAGGCAGTTTACAAACCCTGGTAATGACTATGATGACACCGTCCCCGGACTGAGCTTAACCCCAGACCAGGAAACTTCCCATTGGACTTCTTTCGAACAAACTAATTCGACGGACTTCGGCATGGGTGTTGATCACAACAACCCAGATCTCTTCCAATACCTTATGAGGAAATCCGATGGAAACGGAACTCAGGGACAGAAAGTGCATGACCCGGCCACGTTCTATGATCTCAATTCTGCGACAGTTAGGGACAACTTTCAACGCCTGGATGCTCTTGCGCAGGCAGCGTCCACTCAACCAGCCCCTGACGAACATGTTCAACAATCCCAACCTCGGCTATCCAATGCTCCCCAGACCAAGGCAGGACAGCAGCAAGCCCTCCAAAAATTCTCAAAATTAATTGTGCGTGATATTCAAAATTCTTCTAGCTCAAACCCTGAAGATTTGGAGAATGTCATTATGCGTGTGCTTTCCAATACTTTTGGTAAGAAGGGCCTACTTTCGCAGACCACTTCCAACCACAACCATTCCAATAGTACATGTACGGATAATAGCGTTTCTGACGCAGAAGTTGTCGGGATGACGCGAAAGGAGGCGTTGAAAGCTACTCGAGCAATGTCCGACATCATCAAACAAGGCTCTGACTTTCGGCCACGGACTCACTCGGCTTCTTCTAAAAGTATGACGAAGTGCGAACACTGCCCTGTGATTGTCGCCCGACCATGCGACATGAGAAAACACATGAAACGTCATACAAAACCTTATGGTTGCACATACCCGAGATGCAACAAGCGCTTCGGCGCAAAGTCTGATTGGAAACGACACGAGAACTCTCAACATTTTCAATTGGAATCATTCCGATGCCAACTACCTCGAGCAGAAGCTCAATCACTTTGTGGTGACCTATTCCACAGACCTGATGTCTTCAAAACCCACCTTCAAGACGTTCACAGTATGAAGGATGAAGCAGAATTGACCGATGAGGTCAAGTTGAGGCGCATCGGGAAGAATGGCCAAGGGCAATTCTGGTGCGGCTTTTGTCGTGATATTGTGCGCCTTGAGAAGAAGAGGAACGCAGCTTGGGACGAACGATTCGATCACATCGATAACCACTTTAATAAAGATCATAAAAACATTGAGGATTGGCTGTGTGTGGAAGCGAAGAGAACAAAAGGAGAAGTATTGAAAGATTTCAACAGGGATAATTTCAGCGAAGAAGAAGTGGAGAGTTCTGGTCCAGAAAATGAGGATATGGCAGCACAAAAGGCGGGGCAGCTTGCTGCCTCTTTCCAATCCGCAGTACTCCCACCGCCACCAATCACCGTATCTGACACAGGCTCAAATCCTCGAAAACGAAGTTCGCAGGGAGATCTTCAAATCCCGCCATCGACGATAAAACGGAGAAGAAGGGATGTCAACATGTTTTGTGTATGTTTGTTCAATTGCCTAACACATATTTCTGCTAACGAATTTTAGTGCTCTTGTCATAATGGTCCATACCTTACTCACAATTATGCGAGTTGCGTAGAGTGTAGCCATGTCTGGTGTGACAGCTGTACTAGTGTTATGATGCGAGGGATAGATGATGATATTTTGGGAGGCTAATTGTAATTTATATACTTTATATTCTATTTCTAGATACCCAATACATTTTAGTAATTGTTTGTCACAATGTTGGCTTTTTGTGAACATAGAAGTTGAGTCCCACTTTTCCATAAACACGGTGGAGGTGAATTGATGAGCACGTGACGAGACTTGGCGCCGTCATCGGATAATTATCCCACCGAGGCCGATCTTGACACCTGTGAGCTTTGGAGCTCATGAATGTTACGCGGCCCTGGAAAGCAGCGACGTTCTTTTAACCAATTTCCCACCAACACTTTTCAATCATGTCGTCCGACGAGGGCGACCAATTTCTGAAGCAGGTGACGAGTCGCAACACTCGAGGCCTGCTCCGAGTAATTATTCTCGCCCTCATTGCCGGCGCAGCTGTATCCAGCCGTCTCTTCTCCGTGATTCGATTCGAGAGTATTATACACGAGTGTATGACAAGCCCCAATTCCATTACCAATTGACTCAATTGACTGACCCTTTTTCCAAATAGTCGACCCGTGGTTCAACTTTCGAGCAACTAAATACCTGGTCAACAACGGCTTCTACAGTTTCTGGGATTGGTTTGATGACCGTAAGGCGCCATTCTCTTAAAGCAAAGGTGTTTTCTTTGGAGTATCAGGGTTGCTGACATGAAGGGTGTTGTTAGGGACATGGCATCCTCTGGGACGAGTTACGGGCGGTACGCTTTATCCCGGTTTGATGGTCACTAGCGGTGTCATTTACCACCTCCTCCGCTTCCTGGCCCTCCCCGTCGACATTCGAAATATCTGTGTGCTTCTTGCGCCCGGGTTCTCTGGGCTGACGGCGCTGGCGACGTATCTATTGACGACTGAGATGTCGACTTCGCCATCGGCTGGGTTGCTCGCCGCGGCGTTCATGGGGATCACTCCTGGTTACATTTCTCGTTCGGTTGCGGGGAGTTATGACAATGAGGCTATTGCTATCTTCCTGCTGGTCTTTACCTTTTTCCTGTGGATCAAGGCGGTTAAGAATGGTTCCATGTTCTGGGGCGCGTTGACCGCGCTGTTTTATGGATACATGGTCTCGGCTTGGGGTGGTTATGTCTTCATTACAAACTTGCTTCCTCTGCATGCGTTTGTCTTGATTTGCATGGGGAGATATAGCCCGCGTCTCTATGTTAGCTATACCTCGTGGTATGCTCTGGGTACTCTTGCTAGTATGCAGATTCCTTTTGTCGGATTCTTGCCAATCAGGAGTAGTGAGCACATGTCTGCTCTAGGTAAGTCGTTATCCAAATGATGGGAATTGGCCCCTAACAATACTAGGCGTTTTTGGTCTTCTCCAACTCGTTGGATTCGTCGAGTACATCCGAGCTCAACTTCCCTCCAAGCAGTTCCAGACCCTGCTCCGCGCTCTCGTACTCATAGTCTTCATTGTCGCCTTTGGTGGACTCGTCCTCCTCACTGTCTCTGGTGTTATTGCTCCTTGGACTGGCCGTTTCTACTCTCTCTGGGATACTGGTTACGCAAAGATTCACATTCCCATCATCGCTTCCGTTTCCGAACATCAACCGACGGCATGGCCTGCCTTCTTCTTTGATTTGAACATGATGATCTGGCTGTTCCCTGCCGGTGTCTACATGTGTTTCAAGAAATTGACTGACGAGCAAGTCTTTGTCGTCATCTATGCCGTTCTTGCAAGTTACTTTGCCGGAGTCATGGTTCGTCTCATGCTCACACTCACTCCAATTGTGTGTGTTGCAGCAGCAATGGCATTTTCCCAAATCCTGGATACCTATCTAAGTGCCAAGGCCCCAAAGACAGACGGCAAAGACAAGCAAAGCTCCGATACGTCCAAGGTTGCAGCCGCAGCTGTCCTCCCAGATGGCCTTCGATCTACTCGCAGCCCATTGATTGGAATCTATTCATTCGCTTCCAAGATTACCGTTGTTGGAGCTGCGATTGTCTACTTGTTACTTTTCGTTCTTCACTGTACATGGGTCACATCTAATGCCTACTCATCACCATCAGTCGTTCTTGCTTCAAGACTTCCGGATGGTAGCCAACACATTATTGACGACTATCGAGAAGCATACTACTGGTTGAGGCAAAACACTCCCGACAATGCCAAGGTAATGTCATGGTGGGACTATGGGTACCAGATTGGTGGTATGGCCGATAGACCCACACTTGTCGACAACAACACCTGGAACAACACTCACATTGCTACCGTTGGCAAGGCCATGAGTTCAAGAGAAGAGGTCAGCTACCCGATTATGCGTCAACACGAGGTCGACTATGTTTTGGTGGTCTTTGGTGGTCTTCTTGGATACTCTGGAGATGACATCAACAAGTTCCTCTGGATGGTTCGTATTGCAGAAGGTATCTGGCCCGAAGAAGTCAAGGAGCGAAACTTCTTTACCCCTCGCGGCGAGTACCGTGTCGATGAAGAAGCTACCCCAACCATGAAGAACAGCTTGATGTATGTTGATCCCAATACTTTTCCAAACATAATCTAACATCCACAACAGGTACAAGATGTCCTACTACAACTACCAATCGCTCTTCCCTGCCGGGCAGGCTCAAGACCGAGTTCGCGGTGCGCGTCTGCCCGCTGAAGGCCCCCAGCTCAGCACTATTGAGGAGGCCTTTACCAGTGAGAACTGGATCATCAGAATCTACAAGGTCAAGGACCTTGACAACTTTGGCCGTGACCACCAAAGCGCCACGGCTTTCGACAAGGGTCACAAGAAGAAGCGGGCTGCTAAGAGAAAGGGCCCAAAGGTATTGAGGGTTGAATAAGGATTCCTCTGCGTATTTAGAGGACGTGTCGAGTATATCTATCATTTCATATTCATAGCAGATGAGGCATCGGCATTCCTGAACGTGTAAAATCAAGCCTTGCTGGGTAGATTTCAAAGCGGGCGTTTTCTTCTCTTGGGAAGGAGGGTAAAAATCAAAATGGAAAAGTAAATAAATCCCATGGACTGTCTTTGTTAGGTGCCTATGAGATGAGTGAGTGATGAGCATGTCTTGTGTCGGAGAATGGCAAGCTTGAATTAGAGCAATGGGCGACGTTTTGCTTGCGGTGTGGTGCTGCGCGCGGCTGGTCTAGGTCAACCTGTCGCTCTCGTCTTTCACTGGATTTTGATATTGTTCACCGCTGGAGTTTTCGCCACCCCACTAGGCTTATTCTTATAATCTCGCGCTTCCTCTCCCCGCTAGATACCCTCTCTTCCCTTTTCTTTGGTCGAAGATTGCGTGAGCAGTCCGGCAGTGTTTATCCTCATTTCTCTCGTCAACAATCCTCTCTACCATCTTCTCCGTTTCCAACTGCTTCCCGGCCTGTGCGTCTACAGATTTCAATTCCCGTAGCAGGAATCAGTCTGCAGAGAGAAAATCCCACGATTTCTGCGCCAGAACGGCGCGCGCTGTTCTTCCCACTATCCCTACCTTCTTCCCCACCACATCAAAAATGGCAACCCCCAACGACGAACAATCCCGCGCCTACAGCACCTTCATAAGCAGCAATAACAACGGCGGTGCCTCCGGGGCAATTGCAACCACGACATCCCCCGCGAACAAACAAGCTGGAAGCACCTCCGACGCCGTGAGTCCGCATCTACCCGGCGGTCTAGGAATGAACTTTGGCCTTGGTTTAGGCATCCATGGCCATTCTGCGCCTTACGTATGTATCCCCGTTCTTCCTTTATCTTGTTGTGAGGTTCTTTTTTATTGAGATTGATGGGTGTCGTAGGGGTTTAATGGTGCTGGGTTCCCTGCTGGTGCTGCTGCGGCTGGGGCGATGAATATGGGCATGGGTGTGGGAATGGGGATGGGTGGTGCTGGGTTTCATGGGTATCCAGGTGGATTTGCAAGTGGTGGGTATTATCCGGCACAAACGACTACGGCGGCGACGACGGTGCCGATGGGTGTCCCATCGATTGGGGTGTTTAGTTCGGGGTGGGGGGACGTGGTGAGTGGATTGCCTCATTCTCTGCTTTTTGCAAGAGTCCTATCCGAAAGTCGTTGCGTTAATCGTACCTCTCAAAAGGCAAGTCCGTCTCACACCTACGACGTCGTTCACGGCAAGAAGTCCTCGGACCGTTACTACACCTACGAATACGATCATGGTCCTCTACCTCCAACCTCACTGCCCGCCGCTCCAGGCGCCCCCGCAATCCCGGTCCTTCTTTGCCATACCTGTGGTCAGTGTGGTCGTATGCGATCCGCTGGCTTTCATCGTCATCATCCTATTGTTCCCAATCAACCACTTATCTCGGGCATTTGTAGGCGCTGCAAGAAGAAGAATAGAAAGAGTGGGATCGTGTATGGTGAAACATGCGATTGGCCGCGCAAGTCGGAGCCCATGCCTTTCAAAGAGCGGAGGGGAAGGCGAAGGAGTAGGTCAGATGACAGTGAAGAGGTGTACTATATGAGGAGACGGTCTACTTCTAGAACTCGCAGGGAGGTTAGAAGGAGTCCTGAGAGTCATGCTCGGATCGGATTGCAGGTGCTTCAAGAGGATGTTGAACCCCAGAGGATTGGGAGGAGAGGTCAGCGTAGGGTGTCTATCAGTCCACCGCGTGTGTATGTGAAGACTGAGCGGACGAGATCCATTCACCGTGGTGAACCCCCTCGGGGGCCTCCTTCTCCCCTTGTCGAGTATATTTCTACTCATGAGGAGTACATGCCTCCACCTCCACCCGTGGGATATCGACAACGGAGCATCTCTCCCGGGCGCTACAGGGAGGAGTGTCATGAGAGCGATGCGGCCCATCGAATGGCTTCGCATCCCGATCCATATAGGATTGTTCCGGGACAGCGCGCCTATCGCCAGGGAATGTCTGACGATTTGCCATACTCACGCTCCCCAACACGATTCAGAAGGGCTCCGCTTCAATCACCCACACGTGGAATCCTGAAGAAGTCCGGGATGGATCCTGAGACCGAGCATCGCCATCTAATGGGTAGGCGAGGTAGTTACGATGACAACTTTGTCGACGTTGGGGGCCATCGAGTTCAGTTTGTTGAAGATTCGGTCAGGTCCAGGAGAGGTGTCGCTCCTTCTTCGGAAAGCAGCGAGGAGCAATTCAGGGCAAGGAGAAGCCGTTTCGAGTACAGTGATAGGCACTCCAGAGATGAAGACTACGAACGTCTTCCACAATCTCCCCTCGCTCGTTATGTCGAGGCCCGTTCTCCTTCACGCGGAGACTCGCGCTACCGTAGGCAGTCTCCTCTACCAACCCGAAGTTACGACGAGATCCGAGTACGTCACGTATCTCCTTCACCACCGACTAGACAGTTTGAAGAACTCCGCATCCGTCACGGTTCTCCGCCACCTAGGCGAGGCCGACCACCGGCTCGCTTCGCTTCTCCTCCCATGAGCCCATTATCTCACCAAGTACGCATCTCTGCAAGCTACCGTACTTCGAGCGGTCGTTCCCCTTCTCCAGCACCTCATGTCACCTCTAGCTACCGTACAATCCCGGCACCAGCAGAGCGTGACCCTACACCCCGGCGTATGCTAACAGAGCGAGAAACCAAATGGGACCGGGATGATGAGGAAGAGACTGATAGTAACGTCTCCGGTGAAGTCGTAAAGGTCCGGCGCTGGAGGGGAAGAGATGAAAATGGAGAAATGGCAACCTTTGTAGAGGAGAGGAGGACCAAACTTTTGCCTGGATTGGAGTATTCTAGCAGCAGTGGTGGTGCCGGGGGCTCGAGGGTCGCAAGGGCGAGTAGTTTGGATAGACGAGAAGTGAGGGGTAGGGATAGAGACAGGGAGAGAGAGAGGATCATGTTCAGCAGTGGGGGGAGGACCTGGAGAGACGTGTGATTTGAGCTACTCTCCCACTCTATTCTGGTATCTGGCTTAGACTGAGCCTGTGCAGTTGGGTTGCAAAGATGAATGTCTGGAAAGGAGGAAAAGAGGGACTGGATATGCGTGGCTTTGCGGAGACTGGTTTGGCCTGAACACATCGGTTCTCAAAAGTTCTTTATTCCTTGCGGGAGTGTTTGAGGCACTTGGCACCTTTTGTCTGCTTGCACCTATATGGAAATCACTCCTATCCTATTTCATGTAATCCTGGCTTTGACTTTGAAAATTAGCTATAAGTCAAGAAAATCCTCTATTCTGATCTTGTTTTCTGAGTGAGTATCATTAGAGTCTTGGTATTGCGGAAATAGAGTCTTGGACGATTGATTGAGGGGTAAGTAGCGTGAATGGGTGGTTATTGGTGTCTTGATGCTATGTAGAAGGGGATTTAATTCTATTTTCTCTTGGAGAGATACACTTTGGAACGAGATACAACACCCCCTTTTCCTCATTTCGAAAATGCTAGAGAGAATGCCTTAGTGGGTGTCTTGCCAATATCCTAGGACTTTAACAAATCCCTGTCCTGATATACTGTCAAAACCGCCTTAAGTATCTGACACCCCAACGCGTTCAGTATACTCGGTAGTCTCCTTCTTCTCCTCATCACCAAACCCCATCAACTCAGGAATCTCATAAATAGCCTCAGAAACAAACGTCTTAGTCGGGGGGAAAGCCCTGCAAAGCGAATAATAAACAAGGCCAGATACAACAGTGGCAAAGTACCACGAGAACCGATAAGTGTAAGGCTGAACATCTGGATTCTTGGGATGAATCTCATGCGCGAAAGCGGGCAGATTGGGCGCAAATGCCGTGATCCAGCTAGCCATGGCTCGCCAATTGAAGCCATAGCGGTAGTAGAATTTGCCGTTTAAGTCGTACAGGTCTGCGATGTGGAGTTTGCGCTTGCGAACCAGGAACCAGTCTACGCACATTATTGTGGCGACGGGGGCGAGGAATGCAGGGTAGGCGTTCAAGAAGGCTAGGAATGAGGGGGCGTTTGTGACGATTTTCCAGGGGTTCATGGCGAAGCAGAGGACGGAGGCGAAGAGGGCGGCGCGGAATATGGTGATGTAGCGTGGCCAGATGGAGGTTATGTCTGTAGCGAACGAGATGCAGTTTGTCGAGACGTTGGATCCGATGCTGCCGATTACGAAGCCGAAGGCTACGAAGAATTTGACGGCCCTGTTGTCGAAGTATTGGATCATGTCTGCTGGGTTCCAGGCGTCGACGCCCCAGAGCTGTCGTGTGGCGGCTACGGCGACCATGGCGCACATGATGGGTGTAACGCCGCTGAAGGGGACGGCGAACATTTGCCAGTAGTTGACGGCGCCTTTCCGCGAGAAGCGGGAGAAGTCGGAGATGTTGATTGCCATGGTTGAACAGAGACCCGTCATGATGTTTAGGGCCTGGATATAGGCCCATGCCTTGCTGCCTTTGATTTGGGTTGGTCCGTCGATGAAATCTGCGTGTCCTTTGGTGACAACAAGACCCCAGATAACTGTGAGAAACTGGATCAGTGGATAGGAGATGCTGGTTGGCTGGGAAGGAACATACAGAGGCCAAAGAAAGTAATCGGACAGACGACCATTTTAAACCAGAAGAAATACTTCAGCCTGTTCGGACTATGTTAGCGAAAGATTGTAGAAGTTCTAAAATTTGACCCACTTGTGCACTGGCAATAAACATAGCGGGGTCTGGATTATCCAAAAGATACCAAACCCAAGCATAGTTTGGGACGTGAGGCCAAAGTCCTCGGGTAACGTATTCGGAATGTTTGCATAGGATGGAAATATGGCGGTCAACATGACAGCTGTGATGGCCCCAGCTTGATCTAAAGAAAATCGCGTCAGATATCTGAGAGGCAGATTTGGCAGTGAAATGAAATTTGCGGAAACTCACACGTTAGAATACACAACCACATGAGGGCAAAGAGGCAACGGACGAGAATAGCAACATAGCCACCATAGATACCAAAAGATGCCCTGATTATGACGGGGAACGAACAGTGCGTGTCGGCACCAATTCGACCATTGAACGTTAGGATGATGGAGATTACGAAGAAACCGGCGAATGCTATAGGGAGGCCTTCTCGAAGCGTAAGGCCCAGGGATACAATGGTAGCGCCCAAGTTCCAGAGCGATGTAGCATATTGATCGGAGATCCAGTAGCCGACGATGTCGAGTGGGCCCCTGTATTCTTAGTTCATGGAAATATAGGTGATTTCATACGAGGTAGAGGACTCACCAGGTTTGTTTCTCGGGGGGTACGGGGTCAAGATCTTTGTTGGACCATCGGTGAGAAAAGTCGAGATCTTGGTCTTCCTTTACGCGGAAGATTGCATCTAATCTAAGGGGACAAGGATTTTAGGGCTCATTCTGTGATGAAGAGAGTGACAAAGGAAATGCAATGAAAAAAGGGGTTTGGTTGAAGCACTCACCTGCGAAGAATGGGGCTATTTTGAAGTGTCGGAAATGCTGGCGCCATGGTGGGTGATCCTCTTGTAGTGATGGATAAACGAGCTTTGGTTGTAAAGGGCTGAGGTCGGAGAATATCAATAGGCATCGTTATTTACCAGCTTATATACACTTTGGACACCTCGGAGGAAAGCAAGTGTCGGGGCAATCTTATCAGAGGCATCATTACGGCCCACATTGCTTCACCCATTCACAGAGACGGCATGAGAAACCAACAACACTAGCAACTTCGCCTAGGAACTGTCTTTTGGCATTTCAAGTATGGTCCGCGGGCCCCGCGTCCCGCACAAAGTTCGGAACCAAAGACTCTCCACTAGCTCGGGCTTTAGATCCGGGGAAAGAAAGTTGGGGAAGCTCAGACTTTCCACCCGCGTCCAAGATAATTAACAAGCCACGTTGAGTTGATTGAGTCAGGCTTCGCTGGCACGGTTACTCGAAACGGATCATATGCCAGCCCCCAAAAATGGAGATATGTTTCCTTGTGTGAGGACGAGCATGGAAGAGTGGGTCTTACCTCGATATTCACACCATGATTAGCTTAAGATATCAGAGTTTTAAACCTAAAGGCTTGAACCGGGAGAACCGAGAAATGTGCGAGCTCTGTCCCCTGTAGGTAGATCTTTGTACTATTGATGGACTATGAGATTTGTCGCGAACGGTTGTTCGCTTGATGCGAATGTAGAATACCCTCGAAAAATTTCCCGCAGTCTAAGCGTCCTACAATGTCTCTTCGCACCCGCCTAATAAAACAAATATGGAGATTACATCAGTATCAAGCGGTCCTAAGGAATCTCCATCTACGTTAAGAAGGGAAATAAATCGGGCGTTGTGATAGCTGTATCATTGCCTTATGCGCGCAACGAGTAGTAACAGTGATATATAGTTGCGTTAGAGACATATTTTTGATTGATGTAGAAGAGATCGTCGAAGATTTTAATGATGCTAATCAGTCTCTGCTTTTGTCTGGCGATAGCCAAACCTAACTTAGTGGTAGGTAGCAGCTGCTTATGCTCTAACCTTTTCGACCTGCAATGAATGGAAGATGCGGAATAAGCTACAATCAAATAAGAAATTAGCCAAATTTCCACGAGTAGATGGCTGAGTGGCAGCGTCTTAGAACGTAGTGTCCACTTTTGGCACGGCATCTAT
Organism: Nigrograna mackinnonii; assembly: GCA_001007845.1. Classification (NCBI taxonomy): domain Eukaryota; kingdom Fungi; phylum Ascomycota; class Dothideomycetes; order Pleosporales; family Nigrogranaceae; genus Nigrograna; species Nigrograna mackinnonii. The sequence goes on from JGVQ01000130.1 coordinate 711,795, forward strand.
GTGTGAAGTAGATTATCCGGGCTTGACAACAGTATCTTTCTCCATGTATGTGCTACATAATCAGGCATATCGGTTTATGCTTCTTATCTCCGGCTTAAAGTATTGCCAAGTGACTGGGAGCAAGGTGTGCCATGGCTATGACGCTGGATATCCGAATCTTGATGATAGAGTTATCGACTGTCCACTAAGCTAAATCATGAGCTGGGAAATTTTCCAAAGATAGCCTAGGCGTTACTTTGGCCAAAGAGGGCGCCAGGGTTCTCATCCAATCACATCCTCAACAGAGCTCAGGATCACTGAAGTAGGTCGCTGAAGATCGATAGGATCATTGACCTCGCGCAGCTGTTCTTAGAGATGATTGCATACTGTGATAGCGGCCTGGCATTAGTTAGATTTCTGCGAGACCCTGCATAAGGAGGCGTGCGAGGTTGGTGAAAGTTCCTATGCTGGCCTAGTCAATAACATTCCCCGCATATGGCTGGGAAAATTTCCATTCTTAGCACCCACTAAGCGCATTCACCTAAATATGACAAGCAAATAATTTCATTCCCTAGTTGAAGATGCACTCCACATGGATAAGTGTGTGTTCTTCTCACATGACTGGGTGCTTGAGGTGCATAACGAAAGAATGGGTCGCTGGCCTCTTCTTCTCAGTGCATGCTGCCCCAATTGCTCATACCTTTGCTCCCAGCAGACACCCATAAGTTGAATCGAACTGTTTCACATCAGCGGTGATCTTTGATCCATCTGAATAAAACAGCTCAGCTTCGACTACTGTCATCTCAATTCTCCTATTCACCATGTCGAACACTTCCAGCAACGTTGTTAGCCAGCGCAGTAGCCCACGAATTCTAGGGTATCCTAACCCACTCAGTGCTCGTCCTGGCGAGGAAATCTCTCTCCACATCAGCGCGCCCAATAAAAGCTTCAGTCTTGATATCATACGGTTTCGAGGATCTCCAGAAGTTTCCTCAAATGCCCGAGAACGAATTCATGCTCCAGGCATCGAGGGAAATCATAATGGCTCGGAGCTGGTTCACTTTGCCGGTTCATCTGTAAGGGTGAACGATTTTCCCATTGCCCAAGACTTTAGCATTGACATTGATGTATTTCCTACGCTTCTGGATCATGAAGAGCGGGGACTTGTTTCTTGGTCTGCACCGTCTGCTGGTGGCATTTTTGTCACGGCGGATACTATTCTTTTCCGTATTGGTCACCAACAAGTTTGTCTTCAGATTGGATTGAAGAATCGTATCTGGCACCATCTTAGAGCTTCATATGAAACTGGGTCCGGAGAGTCGAGCTTGGAAGTGATATGGAAGACAGTTCAGGAGGCGGAGAAGCAGACTACCCATGCCCAATTGCCTGCAGGTGCCGGATTTGGCGGAGATTTGGTTTTTGGCGCGACCCTCGGACTAGGTGGTCAAGGTCACTTCAACGGGAAGCTGACCGGTCCGACAATTACTGGCTCGAATGGCGTAGTCGGCAAGTGGTCCTTTGGTGGTGATCATGGCAGCGACTTCGTCGAAGAGAAAATTGGAGGACACAATGGATGTGTCCGTAACAATCCTATGAGAGCATGCCATGGGCCTATTTGGGACGGAACAGAGATTGACCCACGGCGAGCTCCCGAGATGTACAACGCCATTCACTTTCTCGAAGACTCACTTGCCGATGCTGGGTGGTCGCCCACGATCACTTTTACGGTTCCTGCTACATGGCGAAGTGGGATTTACGCTGCCGCAATAAATGACGGCCACACGAGTGACGAGATACCGTTCTACATCAAGGCCGCCCACGGTGCTGAAGCTAGCCTCTTATTCCTTGCCCCTACTAATACCTATATTGCTTACGCGAACGAACGGACATCGTTTAACGAAAATAGTGACGCTCTGAACACGATGAAGGATCGTCCTATACTGCCTAATAGCGACGACCACTGGATGAAGGACCACCCGGAACTTGGCATGTCTGTCTACGACACTCACCGGGACGGGTCGGGTTGTGTCTATTCAACTCGTCTTCGCCCCATACTGGCCTTCCGAGCTGGATACCGTTCTTGGTTGACTGATACCCAACGTCATTTTGCAGCTGATCTGTATCTTATAGACTTCCTTGAGCGAGAGGGAATAGATTACTCGGTGGCGATTGACGAGGATCTACATACAGAAGGGCTCGATTTGCTCAAGCCTTTCAAAGCTATATCGACAGGATCGCACCCCGAATACTGGTCACATCAAATGTTGGATTCGCTCCGTGACTATCTCAATACCGGCGGTCGTTTGGCGTATCTGGGTGGTAATGGATTTTACTGGGTCACCTCTTACGGCCGTGGGGGAACCCACACGATAGAGGTCCGCCGCGGCTTTACTGGCGACACCAACTTTACCTCTGTTCCCGGTGAGACCTACCACAGCACTACAGGAGAACCGGGGGGAATCTGGCGTCTGCGAGGACGAGATCCCCGTTACCTGGTTGGCATCGCTTTTGGGGCCAAGGGTTGGGGCCGCGCTCGGCCTTATCATCGTGTCAAGACTCCAACACCGGGTTACGAATGGGTCTTTAACGGCATACCAGAAGATGGTGCAATTGGTGATGCAGGCCAAGTCCTCGATGGAGCGGCAGGAGATGAGCTTGACTGCGTGGATCCGAAGTTGGGAACTCCTGCTGAAACCACGGTTCTCGCTATCGCAGACGGTTTCGACGACATGTACCAGCCTGTCATCGAAGATTACACGACATTTGTAGCTGCTCAGGGAGGTACTGTCAACCCGCGCGTGCGTTCTGACATGGTAGCTTTTGAAACTGCACGAGGTGGTGGAGTATTTTCCGTGGGATCTATTTGCTACATTGCCTGCCTACCGGCAAATAAGTTTGATAATAACCTAGCGAAGCTTACGAGCAATGTATTTAGGCGTTTCATCTCCAGTGGCAAGATTCGAGATTGAATATCAGAAACCACCGATACTATCACAGTCAAATAGATTCAAGATCATGTGTAATATTCAGTGCAAAGCAGTAGAAACTCGTATGGTTGGAGGTAAATCCTTCTTCTCCTTCTTCTTCTTCTTCTTCTTCATTGATAGCCCGTCGTATGACTTCTTGTAAGAGGCTTCGCCTCTATTAATCTCTCGAAAACCACGTTTAATTGCCATTAGCTCGCGGGGCTCTGTCTCTTCAACCAGATAAGCAATGTAGTGAGCGCCCTAACGTAAGAATTTGTACCCGATACTGTCTTGAACCTATAAGAAGCCTTCTATCGCCGCTTCTACTACCTGCAATACTTGAATGCCAGCTCCATATTCCCATTGAGACTAAATTCTAATAGATTTGCGATGGTTTTGCGCCCTCACGCAGATTAATGTGCTAGAGAGGCGGTGATAGAAGGTGGTATGGGCAATTCGTGATGGCAGCAGTTTTTCAAAAGGTCCATCAAGATCATTAACGTGATTCTTGTTCACCTTTACAGCTTCAACAACGAGCTACGATTGGGAAGACTGCACTGATCATAGCATCGGAGATAATAAAGCCTCAGGTCACTCGTTTTCCTTGTCAAGATGAGTCGAAGAAGGCTCCCATCAATTGTAATAGACGGTGAAAAATCTGCGGTAAAGCCTCCGTACTCTATGGGATCATTTGCACGCTGCCGCCATGACCTGAGAGCTTAGACTCATTCTCTGAAATGTCCCATTCTGGGCTGAAACGCTTTTCTCGTAGAGAGCCTGTCCCGCTATTGTAATAACTGGATCCGTCTGGAGCACAAGGAGTTACGGTGCTCGGTATGAACGGTACTCTTGCTAAGATAGCTTATTTAAGCGACGAGTTCACCTGCTTCAAATGTTAGCGCCCTGGTAAGTCGTGGTAGATCCTTAGTGTCTTAGCGTAATCACAGAGACTACAACATGCTTTCTCCGCCGAGAAAAAGTAGATGAACTGCTGGTGCATACTACAGTATATCAGGATTCCTATAAAACTGTATATATTCCTCCTGATGATCCAAGTAATAGCAAGGAAGATCGCCTTCTCCAGGTATACTGCATGCTGTTCCCCTAAGGACATAGCCACAAACGCTATCCATGTGCTCCTTTACTCGCAAAACAACGCACCAAAGCTGGAGTGTGGGGGCCAATTGTTATGTTGGTTGACGCGTGGTCATCTCGCCGCATACTTCCAAATTGGGGACCACTCCTTTTTCATCTAGCCATTCATAGATTACTCGATCTAGCCTGGTCTCCCTTCAATTTCGCGAAATATGTTTAGCCAGCTGGGATAGCTTACACGCAATCCATTGTGAGATCATTCAGCTTCGCAGGTGGTCGCTCACCTCATACCATCTACGAACTATCATGTAGAGATCTAGTCTCGCTAAGGCTGCTTGCCTACTTCATTCTTCAAGAGTATACTATCCTACGCGGTTGCACTCTGAAGATAGTGCTCATAGTTGTTACGAAACGTTTGGATGGGGAAGGCTTGTCCCAGAAATGGAAGGGATCGATGCGTTGCATGTGATGTCTGCCGTCCACGGGGATTTGTACGAGGTTGGCCTCAGCCTTGCGCGCAGATTTCCCTTGAAATCCCGTTGACCCCGCCCTCTCATAACTCACATTTGCTTCGGTCAGCTACGGATAGACTTATGAGGCGCGACAGTTAAATCAAAATGTCACGCTGGTCAAGAAGGGGTGATCGCGACCAGATAGTCCGAGGCGCTCCTACCCCTGTCCAGAGGAGTTATCAACTTCCAGAAATAGACTGCGGCGACTTCGATTTCCATCCGGTAGGCGACTTCATCACCAGCAAACGAGAAAGCCCGGATCAAAGCCTCAACGACTCCAGGACTCATGCGAACCTTTATGAGGTCAATTTGGGCGATCGAGATAGTAAAGACCGCGATTCCTCGGTCGTCGAGAAAGTCTCTTTACTGTCGCCAACTGACACGTTTTCAACCCGACAAACTCTTTCCTCCTCCATTCCATCCCGGCCAAAATTCGGTGCAAGATCTACCATATCATGGCTGGGTCGTGGTTGGCAAAAATGGGAACGACACTGGCGCAATCGATGGAATGCAGAATTCTGGAGCTGCTTGTTGGCTATCGCTTCACTAATAGCTATGTTTGCAACACTCCGGGACTATGAAGACAGATATCTCCCTCAATGGCCTCTTTCTCTAACTATAAATTCTGTCATTGCTATTTTAGCGCTGTTAATGAAGGCGAGCCTCCTGTTGCCACTTTCTGAAGGTAAGAATACTTAAATGTAATCTAGAAGCTCGCTTATATATCCACAGTTATTGGGCAGTTGAAATGGAATCACTTCCAAGCTCGCTCACGAGAGCTTCACAAGTTGGACGATTTCGATTTGGCAAGTCGTGGTCCATGGGGTTCTTTGCTATTATTATTCAAAACCGACAATGATGCAACCGGTATTGCAAGGGAACCATGGTGGAAGGTTGCGCTCTCCATTTTCAGATGGCGTCTATGGTACGTTCCATCGTGCCTTGACTGAAGGAAATACTAACTAACGCCAGGAATTACCGTCTTTATCTTGCAAAAATAGCGGCATTTTTCACTATTCTTGCGTTCCTGCTCGATCCATTCTCCCAACAAATCGTACGGTATGTCCAGTGCTCGCAGGCAAGGGACGACCTCGAAGCTAGCATATCAAGGACCAATTACTATCATGCTTCGGGACCCCATACCGGCGCCGGCGAAAATGAGCTCGACGGTCCAATGAATGGCGCGCTGAACAGGGCATTGAATGATCCTCCACAGAATATAACATCCCTCGTTTCAGCTCAATGCCTATCTGGAAATTGTACATTTCCAATGTTTCAAACCGTCGGTCTGTGCCACAGACTCGAGGATATATCTGATCAGATAGAGGTCAATCTGGTCCCTAACCCCAACCCCGGGCAAGGTCTATACCCTATCCGTAATGTTACATTACCTACCAACGGTATTTGGGTGGCTAATTACACGGGCTACACTTCAGCACCTGTGTGCCAGACCGGTCCGATCAACATGGCTGGATGGGCCTTCTTTCAATTCGGTCTCTTGATGGATTTTACTAGAAAAGTGGATAATGTGGAGTTAAATATCACTGAAGGGAATGATCCAAACGCCCTCCTGGCCTTCAATATCAGCATGTTTCCATGCCTTCGGACCTACGAGTCGTCAATGAAAGATCTCATATTGGAGGAAAGACTCGTGAGCACTACGCAAATTGGAATAAACTACATTGAAGGAAATGCCGCATACCTTCTAGCAACAAGTCGCACATTGCGCAATGGTCAATGGGTAACTTGTAATTCGAGTCAAATCGCAGGTCCAGGACTATTAGAAGTACCAAGGGCCAACCTTGATGCTGCTCCATCGAGCACATACAACTTTACAGATCCCGTTAAACCGGAGTCTATGTTTCATCCTGAGGAGTGTGTCTGGAAATTTGCGCAAAATTCTGTTTTCGCAATCCAACATGCACTTGAAGATACGGTTGGAAATCTGCAACTGCAATTGCATACCTCATACAATTTTCCTATGGGCTCCACTGCTGCGAAGACCGCATGCAGATTAGGACACGAAAAGAACGCTAAGAGCGTGGACAAATTCATGCAGGATCTTACCGACACTATGACTGCAACAATGAGAAGGCGGGGCGACAAGGGCGCCGCTGAGTACGCAAGGGGTGAGACTGTTGTCCAATCTACATGCATACAGGTCAGATGGGTTTGGTTTAGTTATCCGGTCGTTATGGTTGGGCTTGTAATATTATTCTTTCTTTTCATCGCATTTACGAGCTATAAAGAGGGGGAAACGGTCTGGAAGTCTTCAGTATTAGCCGTCCTCTTCTGCTCCGTAGACGATACCATACGCCATAATTTCCAAGCCGCTCGAGGCAAAGAGGATCTGATTCAGGTTACAAAAGATACTCGTGCGCAACTTGTCTACGATGATCAGGGGAAAGCGACACTCATCCAAAAGAACTCCCCAGGATAGGGCATAATGTCGATCTGGTATCCGTCTGCAGTTTGAAGGATTGTAGTAAAGAGATAAGGCAATAAAGAATTATATAGAATGAAAATTACGACCTGTGAGCAAGCATCCTACATTTCACCAGCTATCGCCGGTAGACATAATCCACACAGTTTAATTGCTCCGATTATCTGTCGTACAATGACTCCTCCACCTCAATCAAGGGCCGTACTCCACCTCTTTCTATTACAGTGTAGGGAGTGAAGAACAGTAGGTTGAAATCTTTTGTGAGTAGTAATAAACCACTGGAACTATATACACGTGGAGTAAGAGAATTCAGGACTCAGCCTTAGTGGCAATAAAAACAACATTGATGTAATTTACAGGAACCAGTCGGAAATCTTGATTTGCTGGGTATAAACTATGTGGTGTAATGTATGTAGTTGTTGGCGTGAGAAATGCGACTAATTATAAGACTAAAGGGGTTTTCTATATTAATCTAAGTAGGACTTTGCGAAGATAATAGCAACCCGCTTTATCTCGCCTTTCTTTACTCAAAGTCGAAGTAAGTCGAGGAAAACACGATATCATGATGCAAGAAACAATATTAGCATCTAAAAGAAACCAGTCTAAGGTTCTATAGTAATTTTGTTTAGACTCAAAGGGACGAATTAAGACTTTGGATTCAGAACCTTAGATCCCTAGCTTTTGATGCTTATGACTGATCTATAGTTAGTATTCCGCGAGATTCTCCGCAAAAGATGGATTGGCGTGATTTTGGGTGCGAGGATATACCGCGATGAAAACAACTTTGTCACGCTGCATTGGACTGATCACGTGCTATCGACTACCGTTTGTTTGTGAATTTGGTTCTAGCAAATTCTTTGAATTAGGGTCTAATTTTATCCTTAGCATGTCTTTCGTGAAGGTAAGGGTGCCTGGATCTGGCCTCCCCTCGCTCCTTCCACATAACCACCAGTACAGCATCTCGCCCGCTCGCGAGCTAAGAAGCCAAAGGTGAAGTATGTTGGGGCTGGAGAGATTAGATTTCGATGTCCGCTCGGCTGGCTTGTTGACGCTGGCTATTGCTTGCGTGTGGTTGGCGAGGAGGGTGGTGGGCAACTGCCGGTGGGGGGAGTTTCACTTGGGTTTGTGGAACGGGACTAGGATGCGAAGTAGTTGGGAAATGGGGTACATACCAGGGCGCTTGGGGTGCTCGTCAGGATTTAAGGAGGTGCCATTAGCTACAAAGTGGTTGATTAAATAAGAGTTATAACCCTCCTTTCTGCTTTGAGGTGGGCCTTATGGATCGGTCTAACGACCTCAGAGCCTTTCAGGTGAAACATTCCGATCCTTGAAAAAGTCGTTGAATCCTTGTCTTTTCTTTGCAATAACAAACCTTCCAACATGTCCTTATCCCATGGCACTTTATACTCCGGTTTCACTTCCTGGCTTTCTACACCCTCCTCGCCATGCCTTAGAATGCTTCCATGGGGATCACTTAGGATACTATTCTCGTCGGAATGTTGCGCATCATTTTTACCGTCATCCTGAATGGAATCCTCATGTAGACATCTTTGAATCACGACAATGTGTACTTGTTGTGACATCAAAACGGTCACGTCATCCATGTTAAGCCGGGATGGAACTTTCACCTCTTCCTCAGCAAGTTTTGTATCTGATGGATGCGTGTCATCTTCGATCAATATGATGTGACCATAATGCTCGTACATGGGGAGTAACGTAGTCGCATCTATTATGACCATAGCAAGCATCGGCTTGCATTCAATTCTCATAGATCCGTGTGTAAGTTCTCCGGAAAGCTTTGTCCCGACGTCAAGATCGATAAGCTTTGTTTCGAGATATCGACTTTCGTGTTGTCCGTGGAATTTGGTTAAATTGCTGATCCATATCATACTATTAGAAGCAGCCCAACTCCAAGTAGGGGCTCTCCACTCTCTAGGCTCCACGGGCGGGTTTTGATTGAGGAATATGCGTTTATACCAACATAGTTCTTCGACTATACGACTTTCCCAAAGCCCAGCAATAAGTTTATCGCTGGTGACTCTACTAACTTGTTTCGCTATTCCGCAAAGTGCTACTAACTTGTCGCTATCCCGGCTGAGAGCGCTTCCAGAGTATTTTACTCGAAACGAGCACCAAGCCCAGTAAAGCCCGTGAGGTAAATCTGGTTCCAATAGAAGTGAGATTTCGCTGCCATCTGAATAGGTCTCGTCCTGATGTTTGAACCTATGAAGGTGCCTCTTCAGCATGGTGGGATCACTAGACCAGTATGGTAATGCTATGTCTGGAACACCATTCGGGTATGTTTCGCATGCTGTGCATTCGTGGCATTCCCAGAAAAGCTGGCTATTACTGAAGTGCATGGTTCGACGAGAAAGCTGCCTCTCTTGGCTAACCCAAGCTCGTGAATTTAGTGGTGCATCTTCGATGCAGAATTCTGCCATATACTCTATGTCGCAGAGATAGGCACCAGCCAGGCGGAATCCTTCATCTTTGTCCCTTAGCCAGGGCGCATTGGAGTCGAAGTTTATGTCTAAAACACGTGGCAATAGCGAGCCTGGATGCCTCGCAAAAAAAAGACCCCCATCACTATCATTCGAAGAAGTGGCTGCAATCGTACAGGCTGCGCGCGCATAGATTTGGTCCATGCGACTAGACTCGAGCGCCCAGTCAGCCTCGCTATCCTGAAGAATACAACTGTAAACGTGAGCTCATATCTTCTACTAAAGAAGTATAATCACTTACAGCGAGTCGATCCACAAATACCGGATACGAAGACAACGAGTCACATGAATAGCGTCTCGAAATGTCTTCGGTAGATCTATTGCATCAATCCCCAACTCCAATTTCCGCTGCGTAATCGAATTCAATGTATATGGCTTCGAAACCCCCCAGCAATGCGAGAGACAGACGTATTCTTGATCGCGAAACATTCTCGCACTGCGGAGTATAATTAGACTACCTTCAGAGCCAACATCGAGGAGCCTCGATGGGTATTGATTCGATTGTGGTGACTCCAGAGCGCTGCATCGCGCATGGCTCGCACAACAGTTGTGATATTGCTGGAGAAGAAAGTGAAGGGCATCGCCAGTATTTGACGACAGAGCGCGGCATATCGAAAGTTCGGTAAAATCTGTCCAAAAATTAATTCATCGTGTATCTCGGAGTCAGTACAACGGACTTGATAGATGCTCAAGAAATAATACAGAACTCCAAGTCTGCTTGTCGCCAAAGTCTGCGAAAAAGATCAGGGTGCGCCCGTCCTTTGAGCAGCAGTAACGTCCAATAAGTTTTTCCCACCGGAATTTATATGGAGACTTCTTTGCCCATGCTAACGTGCAAATTAAGCATGATAGTTGCATGGCCCCGTCAAAAGACTCATGATTAGGGTGGTGCTCGAATTGAATTTCCCATGGGTCTGCCCCATAGTTGAGATCTAATAGATCCCCAACTAGAAGTTTACGGCACGGTCCACAATAATGTTCCTCTGACATATTTTCAGATCGTTCTTAGGGCGTTGTTAGGGTAAGGAGCTGAGAGGAAAAGAATACTGTTGCCTAGCAGGCTATGGGTGACGTCTTCATTCAGCCGTCTAATAATAGCAACGAAAGAGAACGGGCAAGGCTGTATCAGCAATGACAGATCATCGATTTGATTGGATAGTTCTCATAGAAAGTATCGGGCTCCGTGGCGATTGCCCATGAAAACGCACGCGTTCAACACTCAAGGGGAGCTATAGCTTATGAGTGTTTCTAATAGGTCTTAAAACCTTAATTAATCATTTGGGTCAGTTGCGATAGATGGGTATGATGCTGGCGACCTTGTATTGAATGATGTTTGCTTCTGCTCTTACGAGGTCCCCTCGCGAACCAGGCGTGCAAGCGTCCACGAACGCATAATTTTCGCATTTGCACGGTTGAGAGGTTTTTAGTAATTCTCTAACTTAAGTAAGTTTATGAGTGAGTTTGGGGCAAATACCAAGATACATGTACGCGCTCTGGTGCGGCGAATTTCAAGTAAGGTCTATTCCTGGGTCGCGAGACGCACGGTGTACTGAGACGATCTGTGGAGAAAGTACTCTCAAAATCTCCTTCCAAAGATATACGGCACTTTGGTTGATACATAACTATTTCATAGCTAGCCAACTCTATGTTCCCAGCTTTTCTTGAGGTTCAACCTCGTGGTCGTCGTACTATTCGACCGTTTGTCAACGGCTTGAACAGCCACTTCCGTATTCCCCCCTGTTTTATCGTGATATAAAAAAATCATCTAGATTTCGGAGGTATAACATGAAAGTCTGATTATTGAACAATTTTTTCCGAGCTTTGAAGTCTAATTTGACTGTCAGATGATGGATTCCGAACGTTCCGCCATCGGCTGGTTAGACTTTGGGATCCTTTGGCCTTTTAGCAGATCTCTTATCTGCATTAGCGCGCTTCAAGTCTGCTTACATGATAACAGTATTGAATGGTAAGATTCCCTTCAGCCATACAGTCTGTGGCGCATTGTTCTTTTTTTAGAATGACCCGTCACGGTGTCTCTTGGCGCCCTGCCTTACTGTGCCTTGTCTTGCCCTCCGCTCCTGCTCTCTAACACGATCATCGCCAGTGATTCACTGGCAGGCATAGATACAGGAAGGAAACCCTATTCGACAGCATAGGCCAAATCACGATTTTGTTGTTCCTTTACTCGGTAAATAAATACATGTGAGTACGTGTGGCTCTTAACTTTTCGGACATTTAGAGGTAGAATCCTGGACATTTAGGCAGAAGAAAACAGACTCACTCACATTTCTTACTGCTGTATTGTGATCCCTCTGATTCATGAACCCCTCACCTATCACTTCTTCATAAAATCTAAATCCTCTTCTCCGCACGTTTCACAAATCTCTTGCTTGTATTTTGACGATAAGCCGCTAACATGCGCAACACATGTTCAAAAGCCCTAGAACGCTCGAATACCTTCAATGATCCTGTTTGGTCGGCTACTACGTAATAATAATAATGGAAATCTCGGAAGGGTACGGGGAAACGAGCGAAACACTTTGTTCAAGATGCCAACACCTTGATTTGAGGCGCTTTCTTGTTGAGCACGAAGATCCTGGACCTGCTTTGCTCGGAGATTTCCAAGAAATCTCCCAAAGAAAAAATTGCACATTTTGTCAACTCATCATCTGTGCATTGAGCGCCCATTCTAAAGGATATTGGCAGGAGAACATTTATCCGGTTGAGAAGTGTTACCTAGGCAGAGCTCTGGGCAATTCTGGAACTTCCAGGCTTGTAACATGGTTTCATGCCACATCTTCGACTCTTCCTCCGGGCATTTCTGGACACAGCACCACATTTGGAGAGATTCTCTTGCTTGAACAAACAGCCGACCGACGAGAGAGTATACAAGCTGGACTCGCTCGACTTGTTAAGGAATCTCGAACAGACTTTTCATTGATTCGCAAATGGATAGATTCCTGTGAAGGATCTCACGGACCGGGCTGTAGCCTGGAACCATACAAACCCACTTACATCAGGCTGATCGATGTGGAGCGCATGTGTCTTGTGAGTGGCTACCAGAAATACCGCTACTTTGCACTTAGCTATGTCTGGGGAAACAATGTCACGTTTCAAACACTGAAATCTAACCTTTTCGAGTTAGAAGAAGATGGTTCAATCTTGCGCATGAAAAATAAATTTCCACAAGTCATCAACGATGCCATATCTCTTGTCTCTGAGCTTCAAGAGAGATTTCTTTGGGTTGATGCGCTGTGCATTGTGCAAGACGATGTGACAGACAAGCATGCTCAAATCCCTCACATGGATGTCATCTACAGTCAGGCTACAGCAACTATCGTATCCTTATCTGGAAAAGATGCCAGTTCAGGACTTCCCGGTGTAAGAGAAGAATCCCGACGGGTCCGACAGTGCTCAGCCACCATCGGTCGATGGAGACTTTTTGCGAAACTATCAGAACTTTCCATTGCTCTGCAGAAGTCGAAATGGCAAACCCGTGCTTGGACTTTCCAAGAAGGAATATTATCAAGAAGATGTTTATTCTTTTCAGACGACCAAGTCTATTTCCAATGCCAATCAAGCTACTATACGGAAGATTCCCATGGAAATCAGACGAGGCCTCAATGGGGCTCTGGATTCACCAACCCATTCAAACAGAAAGTTGTTAAGGATACAGATTCCTTTTACCAGACATTCAATATCTACAACAATCTAGTGAAAGCTTATTCAAGCAGACAACACACGTACCACTCTGACTCTCTGGATGCGTTCCGAGGGATCTTATCCTCGTTCAACGCCTCATATAGTTGGAATTTCATCAACGCCCTGCCAGAAGATGTCTTCGACCTCGCGTTACTCTGGAGACCGATGTCCACTGCAGATTTACGACCAAGACAGTCATCCCATCACTCCCGGGACGTATCTTGCAGGACATCAACATGGTGCTGGACATCTTGGGTTGGCAATATCTACTGGGATCCTTGGCGCATGGATTCATATGCCGGACAGACAGTATCCTTGCAACCGGCTGTTGAACAGTTTGTCGTCGCAAGTCCTGATGGCTTTCGCACCATTCGCAAGTGGAAAACCGACACCAACAGTGAGGACTTACAGGATATTCTGAACGATGCAAGGAATCTTTTTGCCGAATATAAAATCAGCTGGAACGAGTCTGACGGAGAAATGAAGAGCCCTTGGGATATGGTACTTATCTTCAAGGCATCTGCAACTGACTTTTCAAGACTTTCAATTCAATTTGGCGTCAATCATCATACAACCGGTCAGAAGGTGTCCAGCTGGTTAAAATGGGTCTGTAGGCACAATGCGTGGATATTTGACGGCGACGGTCGACACTGCGGAACTCTTTATGGACTGCGTTCTACTTGGACAAACTTGCACAATCCACGTCTTTGTGAACTTATCCTTCTGTCTAGTTTCAGGCAGAAGGAAGTTAAGCCAGAAGACATTAATGCGCATCGAGGCAGTCTGCCACTTGAGTACCCCTCAAGTGATGACTATTACAGCGAAATATTTGACACATCCCACTACAAATACACGAACTGTTGGGCTCATAACATCATGCTTGTTGAATGGAAGGGAAATCTCGCCATACGAGTGGCTATTGGGCAGATCCATGCTGACGCTTGGGCAGCTCTAGGATGCTCTACTAAAATGATAGCGCTAGTATAAGATTTCATATAGCCACAAATAACGGGTTTCTTATGGAAAAATTATATCCGAATAGAAGCAAATACAATAATTTATCCAATTAATCGACAGTCTCAATGTCTCTGCGCGTCATGGGTATATCTCGCTCGATATCTCTCTACCTGCCTATAGTGATCCTTACATATAGGTGGAGTTTTACGAGATGGTAAAGATGAGTTACGAAGGGTAATTAGAATAGGGTGGCAAGCTGAGGCATGAAGTGTCTCCGCGAACAAATTGACAATCACTGGCCGCAATACTGGGTATTATTCTATTCAGGTATAAGTAATATGTAGAATGTAGGTAAATGAAGAAGATGAAAACTTGTGAACGTCTTTAAGCTTTTCTACTTTTAATAAGCTTGCTCAGAGAATAGAATTCCGTTACACCGGTTATTCCGCTACGAAGGGATGTACGTTACTTGTGATTAGTATGAATTCCGTTGTTTATCGGGGATAGGGTAACTGATGAGATAATTTCAGAAGACTAAAGCGACTTGAAGGTCAGATGATCTGAATTGCTTATTACGACTTCAAGCGTCTGCACAGCCCTAGGCTGACAGCTAACGTGCTTAGCTATATAAATGACATAAGTAATTTACATCGAATATCAATTTTGGGATCAATTTGTTCTAGCCTAACTTGGAAGTTCTTTGATAAAAATAATCGACTAGGGTGACGAGATCGCATGAACATGCGCGGCACTATAGCCATAGGGCTGACATTGATTATTTAGCTATAAAGTAAGTTTTAGAGAATTAGACAGAATAATATAGAAGTAGTCTAGAGGAGTAGAAGCTTTATGGTTGTGGTATATAGAAAGGACGCAGTTGTGCTATGAAAGAGAGCCCCTTACGGCTAAGGCTAAAAAGTGTAGAGAGAATTGTTTTCCTTAGGCTAAATAGGGTGTAGAGCATCTTAAGAAGGTATAAAAATTATTCCGTTATAGCTATAGTAATAGCTAGCTAGCATGAGAGAGAATTCATCGCCTAAAGCTGAAGTACCTATACTTTATCTCGCCACACCGTGCGTCTCTCGACCTAGGGATTTAGGTTACCAACATTTAGTTTTCTTAATGGCAACTCAAGACTAAAGTCATATTCGATTGGCTCTAGCGCTGGCGTTACTGCGACGTCCATCCCAATTCTGCCACCTATTGTCCACTCATCTAGAACTCCCCACCAACTCTAGTCTTTAGTCGTCAATCTTTTGGCTTTATTTAGTGTTCTAGTTGGTTTCTTAAGTTAGATAACTATAAATAGAATTAAGTAGTTGCGTTTATAGACAATAGTTACTTACCTAAACGAATGTATAACTAAGTAATTAACTCTTTAATTGTGATCGATTAATTAATCACTTACTATAGCGTGAACTATACTACTCATTCTAAGCTACTCATTCTAAGACTTTTATTATTCTAGCTACTAATCCTCGAAACTATAAGCTATGACTAATATAAAAAGATTATATTAAGTTAAGACTAAATTACCTGTAACTTGTTCCGTCACGGGAGGATGCACGTTACTACTATTGAAGAGATATTAAGCAAATATGCTATGTTTGAGCGTAAAAAGAAAAAAAAAAGATTTTAACTTCTCTCTAAAATCAGATCAACTACGAAATATCTAGTCTATGTAACCCCCCGATCATTGACTCGATCTGGCTCTCTCGAATCTCGAAACTGAACTGAAGATACCCTTTGCCTGAGGACCATAAGAATGTTAATACTGAAAGTCTATGTAGTTCTCCTTTTCATTAATTGTGCCGAACATCGCTTTCGTAACCCTTGTTGCCTCCTCCTTTACGCGGTCTTGAAGAATGTCATCCTGGATCTCGTAAAAACCCTCCTTGATCCTAACCTCAATCCCGATCTCTTCAAGTGTTGGGATAGCGAGCGCTTCGATGAAGCTAAAATCAATGATATCGAAATCCAAGACGCTACTTAAGGGGGGAATGGGACATCTGAAATTCAGTATCACCTTCAATTTTCTGACTTTGGAGTTGTCTGTTTTGGTTTAGCAAATCGGGTACAGCAATCTATCCAATTCTCCGTACCCATCAGCTTTCCAAATTCGGTCCACTCAGTCTCAAAATTGATCGTCAGATCGCGTCCTTCCCACGGCGAGTAGGGTTTCCACGCCGACGTGCAAAACCTAGCGTTCCGGTCGTTTTCATTAGTCACACCGGATGTTCTATAAACCCAGGAACTGTTTCTATGAAACTGCTCCGTTGCCTCTAGTCGAATCTGCTCTGTCACCATCATTAGTTCAGGTATACGGTCGAACGATTCCTTTGGCCTGGCCGATGAGGGGCATGAATAGAAAAGAAGAAGATCGAAACCTTTCCAGGATATGTTTAGAAACTTGTTGTAGGATAACCAGTACTCGTTGTATATCATGTCTCGCAATTCGCGTGGCAGTGATAGGAAGTTAACAGTAGTGGATTTGCTCTTTTGAGCTAGAGAACTGTCCGATTCTACAACGGAAGGCTCACATGAGCTTTCTGGTGTTTCTTCCTCCACGTGCAATGGCTCCAAGCCAGTAGTGTCGGAGGATACTGCCGAAGACATTTTTCGTACGGGTTGGTTTGGGATGGATATCGCAGATAGAACCGTTATGGAATGATTGTCTCTGTTGAATGACCTATCTCGTGCGAACTCGATAGGTTGTTTGTGATATCACAAAGATAGTACGGTTGTACTAGTAGGAGAACAAGTATCTATGAGGTGGGAAAGCTGAATATATAGTAAGGATACAGGCCTGTGCGTAGGTATCACGTGCGAGCTACGCTATCCGCAGCCCGTGCGTGAATTGCTTTCACTGCCTGTATGGGATTACGTGCTCAGTGCGTACACCATGTACGGACAGTCTCTGTAAATTGTGTGTTGTTATCGAACTAGGTTTAAAGACTGATGATTGAAGGGGAAACATCTTGGAATATGTATAATTATTGCTAACTTGTACATTGTAAAATTGTATAATGTAGTGAGATTGGGTAGCTTTGTCTATATTTCCCAGCATAATGCTCCCAGCATTGTATGATCCCACCCCACTGAAGTTATAGTATTAAAAGCATCAAAGCTCGCCTTTGTGTAACACGGTCATTAGGCTTTGTCAATACCACGTACAATGCCAAAGCATAAGGCAAGTATGTAACTTTTAGTGTGTTGCACTCCAATACATTCAGTTTCACTACTCTCGTTGTGCTGAATAACCTTCGTTTGTTTAGGGGAGATACTCCTATCAAAGCGACTCCCTAGCAGCATCTCAATTTATAAATCAATGGACTACCTTAACATAGCGGCTCCTTTAATCTAGACCTATAAGACCACAGCGACCGATTTGTCCTTCGAGGAAAGAGAAGAGATCTTGATTACTTATGATGACTTGGTCCATTCTCCCCATCCACTTGTCGCTGCTTAATCTAGGTATACCAAGGATCGTATGATTTATTTCATTACTAGCACAAGCGGGAACATAGGATATACTCCCTTCCAGATCTATCAGACTACAAGAGGGAGACGTAAGATGCTTCCTAGGGAGAGGACGCGGCATTTCAGAGAGGCTGATCCAAAATTAGGAGATTAGTAAAGAGCCATTACCCTTTGTACATCCTGCTTAAAACAAGGGATCGTAAATCAACGCGAGGACATCAATCCGATATATACCACACTGGGTGGAATCTATATTGCTCGAGCGCAAAATTGTGCCAGATGCAACGTTAAAAGGGTCAAGAAATCGCACAAGCTGCATACCTCAAGTACTTCGAACCAGCTCTTTATCAAGCTTGGCGATGTGCCCGGGCCGACACGATCCGCTAGGCTGCGCAAACGGAGGCGAGTGACTGAGCATATTCTTTCCCAGATGCATCAGACTACAGCGACAGAAGGCTGGGCCTTTGAGCAAGATGATATCATAGAAGATGTTGGCGAATGAGTCAGGCATGTTCAGCCGTTTATACAAAGGAGCAGACAGTGCACACTGCCCATTAGGTCATCTAAGAGACGGCAATTTGAGAACATGCTCTAGTGAGTCGCCTTGGCTTCGTGTCGAGCTTGAGAAGCTGTAGTTTAACTGAAAAAGACTGTCAAATTAATGTTCCAAGGTTGGATCGATATATCGGATCACGTGATGAGATAAAGGCCTGCGTGGCCGGCATCTATGCTCCTTGACAACTCTTATTGCTATTGGGTGGAGTCGTCCATTGTTTAAAGTCTGCGGACATGTTCAGCACTGTGGCTGGTTATCAGGACTAGGACGGCACACACGGGTAGTTAGATGGGGAGGCCCGAATTTCCGAGGAGAATGCGCACTAGTGAGATTAGTGCGTACCCCACCCACAACCCACTGATCAACTTTCGTACTCAATTTTGACAAGTATATAAGTTGCATTATGGACAGTCATTTCATCAAATCAGTTACAGGCTCAATGGTCTAGTGGTATGATTCCTGCTTTGGGTTTTTCTAGTTTTCCGAATCTAGAACTCAAAATTGCAGGAGGCCCCGCATCTTTTTTTTGCAAATTTTTCTCTCTGTCCGTACGCAGTAGTTTGGTTGATATCAGATATCACATGACTTCTCATGTGACTACGCACGGWGCCGTGTTTCACCATTGATAGTTACCCCTTTCCTCTATAGATAGGATTCGAACAAGCAATYAATCAATTACCTATCGAAAGATACCCCTCGTACGCAAGTACAGTGACTAGTCACAAGCTATCAATCGTACACATGGACGAGAGATAGTCCATTCAACACTCTCCCTCTTTTTTTTTTTTTTAAAAAGGGCACTCTACACTTAATTGTAACTTGACCCACATCGCGAAGCACCAGAAATACAAAGGTAGATATGTGCATCCTGTACTCGATTTTTTTTTTTCGCACTTCTACGCTTGCGCATATTCAAAATACGCATCTAAGGGAAACCTACCCTGGGACATCTTTGCCTCTAAATACGACGAGAGAAGTACTCCACCCATTTAGATAGGGTTCGTTGTATACCCCATTAGGAGCTTTCCTTCCAAAGGTTTCCATCTCAAGCCGTACTGACTTTCTAATTGGGGACTCCTTACTGGTCATAGTCGCCAAGGTGTTGGAATCACGCCGTGGATGTTTCGTGCCATCGAAGCTCTTGTGCTTAAGATAAGCTCTAAGAATGATGTTGAAGCTCCGTTAAGGATAAATCCCAGCCTCCTTAATGCCTGCAAATCTCTCAACGCTCAAGATCCACTATCCATTGAGGAACTGAGCATTGATGCAGCGAACGGTCTGGAATCCTAATTAACCTGACTTTTAAGTCGAGGCCCTTGAAAAGTTTGTATAATAACTGCACAGAAACATCGAGATAGATATCCTTGCTCGTCAGATCGCGTCCTATCTGTTAGGACGATTCTCTCACCCAACTGCTCCTAATCATAACGCGTAAAATCTAGCGGGACCGTCCAACAATGCTTAACATGAAAAGAACATAGAGATATAAATCATTAGAGGCAATTACCCTTCAAGGAGCGACAAAGTTCAAAGTCAGTGACGTTACAATCCTCGTCACCCTTGCAACGGTTACATCTTGTAACTTTCCCCTCAGAAGCAGCACGCCATAATCCTCCTCATCCCTTGTAGCTAAACATCCTTTCCGCCGCGCACAATAATTCTTCCTACTACATCCCTACACCAAGCGCTGGGCTGAACCCTGAGTCCAGTATGAACGGCTGGTCCCTCCACCCCCGATCTAGACCCTCCGTTCCCTCCTCGCTTCCCACTTCCCACTTCCTCCTCCCTTATCCAACCCTCGCCTCTTTCAATCCGAAACCCGCGGCCCCCAAGAACCCGTGTGGCGCGTCCTAGAGGCTAAATACCAGACTCCTAGATTCCAAATCTTTATACACATGGAGGGGTCCCGGGGCACATATAAAGGTATAAGCAAACAATGCCACGTACATATATAACGATATATATCCGCTTCCCTGTCGCGAACCTTCCTTGCATGCTGGTCTGGTCTCGGCAGGACTGGGCATGATAGATAGCATGGGCGGGCCTTCCAGTGCAGGCTTCGTACCTGGGCCCCGGGTTCGGGACTGCTGCAGCAGAAGCCGAATGCGGTCGGTGGATCCTCTTGGCTTGGGTATCTGTTAATATCGGGGAGCTGGTGATTTGAGTATGATGGGATAGGCAATACGCTAGAAGGAGTTGGCGGAATATAGGCGAAACATGATGGGCGCTTAAATGCGTGGCTGGTTGTTTATGAGGCGGGTGAGGTGAGGGGAGACGGAATAGGGGCAGTGAGACATTGAGGGGAAGCGGTGTGGATTGTGGAGTCTGGAAGTGATTGAGATGGAGACTTGTAATGGCTCACTTCAGCTCAATGGAGTTCGGAAAATGCAAGACACGATGTCGGAGATAGTACAGGGCAAAAAAAAGAGAAAAGAAACGACACAAAGCCTTCCACTCCAGGACAATCAAATGCTACCCAATAAACCGTCACCGTACGGGATGTCTCTACTAACAAGCCACAATCCAAGATACCCACGCCCCCAACAATCCTAGACACTTCAACTCACACAAATGCAAGACATCTACCATCTACAACCCGCTCTCCTCTGCCCTCTCCTCACCTCATCTCACTACACCCAAGGGCAAACCTACTCGCCTCACCCCATCTCTTCATACATAAAACAGCCACGTCACACCCCTCCCCCATCGGACTTTTCTGCCACACTTACACATACACGTATACCGCACAAGACGGCACCAAATACGCCACATAACCTGCACAACCCCCCCCCAATATGACTATACACACAACCAACCCATCATAAAAACCAATGCTATAACCACAACCTCCTATGCCCCATTCCATTCCATTCCATGCCATTCCAAGAAAAAACCCAACCATCAGCAACTCACCTCGCGCCTTCCATGCCTTGCTTTACCTTACTTACCATGCCATGCCCATAAAACCCCCCCCAACCGCCTAAAAAGAACGGGACTAGAGGTTCGAAATATCCATCATCTCGGCATAAAGACTAACTAGGTGGACCGGGCCAGGCCAAGCCAAGCCCCCATGCAATGCCGTGATAAATGTCTACGTAAATGTTGGAATGTGGATTCATCTGCCGAGACGTGTTTTGTCGTAAAAGGGAGGGAGGGAGGGGTAAGGAATAGGGGGTGTGTGGAGGTGGAAGAGGGGGGGGGGGAGAGGTGACGGCATGTAGGGTGTGGTGGAATGAATAGTCGTTGTGTTAAGAGGAGGGGATGTATGGATGTATGTGGGGGACACGTGGTAAGGATTGATTGATACTGGTATTGATAGGGAGTTAATTCAGAGGGGTCGGAAAGCTGTGTGGTGTGCATTGATCTCGATTGCTGTGTATGATTCGCGTATTCGTCATTCATCGCGGGATTCGTAGCTGCACTTGCATGGTACGGTGTGTAGCAAATGTACGCACTAAACCTCGATCTAACATTTTTACCCGGAGTGGGATCTGAATTGAGCCCTTTTCATGATGGATCTCTCATACGTACGGAAAAGGAAAGTCTTGCAATTTACCCCGCAATTCCTTGAAAGCCCATGGAGATAGTAAGAATGCTCGATGTGAATCGATGGAAAATTCTAAAGTCTCAAAGAAATATAACAGCCCCAGTGTGTCATCCGACTCATCTTCCCGTGGTAATATCGTACAGTACTCCAAATCCCAATCCCAATCCAAAAAGTCCCTCACACTCTGCGCTAAAAAAGCGAAACGTGAAAAGAAGCAGTAGTAATATAAGAGCGTGCCGGTTGAACGAATCGAAGAGAATAACACCATTACCAGAAAGTCTTTTTCGGGAAAACAAAGCATGAGAACGGACATGATCCACCCATTAAACCTTGCCAATGCAAAGTTCAAACGTGTAACAAAAGTCAAGTAAAATCCGACAGCGCCAATGCTGACATGGCCATTCCCCACAATAAAACACAATCGAAAAGCAAAACAATAAGGCAATTTTCGTCCCGGCGATATGCCAGGCAATTTCTTCAAAAATCCTCCCTGTAAATATATGATCGTCGTACTTGGGCATAGAATATCCATGCTTACGCCTTTGCTGTCTCTGGCTCCGTGGCAATGGCTTGTGATGCCTCGGCGGTCGAATGTGTTGACACACCATTGACCCTGGGCTCCTGTGGTGTCCTCTCTTCAGAATTATCACTCTGATTACTTGGGGTTTGACCCTCGTCATCGGCTTGGTCTTCTGGACGGTCCATATCTACGTCTCCATCATTCGGGCTTTGAGACTCGGTAGCGCGGTCGTCTCCATGCTCACGCTTGATATCGAGTGGTCGGCCATGCTCCACATGATGGCGGTGGTGGTGGTGCTGATTGCGTGGGTGCGCGGTGTGATCGCGATCCTCCTCAAACACTTTTCTTGCGTAATCGTGCTCCTTCGTTGCCTCGTCTACGCCGCCAGGGAACATCTTTCCCATAATAAGGCTATGTTTCTTCTGCACGCTGGTAGTAACATCTTGACCTGGAGATAGGTATTGTGTTGGACTGGGCGTTTCGGCATCGGCATTCGCTGCGTGGACGTTGGTGGAAATGCTTGAAGTGGGAGTGAACCCTCGCTCCGTGCCCTTTTGTTCCTCCTTTCGTGCATGGACCTTGCGCAGGTTGGCGGCGGAGGATTGCGAGCGCATATCGGGTCGGCCATCCTTGCGGATCAGAATCCCATCGGCATTGCGAACGGGCTTGGTCCGAGTCTTCTTTGTATGAGCATATGGATCCGCAGGTAATCCTACGCCGGCAGTGACACCCTGCAAGCCTAAGCTTACGGCGCGTCCACCAGAGCTCGAGGGGCGGGAACCACGTGATGAGCCGCCCCCACCACTCCCACGACGCAGAATGCCGCCTCGCCCTGTGCGCCCTACAGGGTGATAGTAGCCATCTGGGCTCGTTTGGGAGTCTGGCACGCCATGCCAATCCTCCCTCTCCCATTCAGGAGTGCCCATATGCATCTGTGCCGGCATACTCTTCCTCCCACGACCGCCGCGACTACCAGGTCCTCCGCGTCCACGACCCCTGGGGCTTCGGTGCTCGACAATGCGCTGCGACTCGGCCCGCCAGCTGTCATCTGAGGGCCCATCCTGCGTGCTGTAAGGGACAAACGCAGGATGCGAAGCGACGGCCGAATCGGGTAGAGATTCGCGACCTTGAGGTGGGAGTGAATGGGCGTGGGTCTGGATTCTGGCATCAGAGTCGTCCGTGTCCATGTGATCGTACGCGATGTGTTGTTGATGGGGCGTGCCCTGAGAGCTGGCATATGCCACACGAGGTTCAATTGGAGCAAGTTTTGGCCGTTTGGGAGATCCAACTGGCTGCCCGATGGGATCGTGTGGGCCTTCGATGCCATTGGGGTGGGCTCGTTTCGAGCTTGCATTGACCGTAACCCACCCGCTCTGAGTTTGCGTGGCCTCGTGTCTTTGTGAGGCTTCTGGAGTTGGTGCTGTGTGGCTTCCGTGGGAGTGGAAGGATGCTTGTCTATGAGCGGGATGAACAGGGGTATTGATGTGCGGCACAGTCGCTGGAGTAGCGTGGTAGGCTGGAAGAGTATGAGAGGAATGTGCTGAATGGGCCGACGGCTCTCTGGGTGAGGAGAACGGATGAGTTGAGGATTGGGGAGGTACAGATGAAGCGTCTTCGAGACGTTGGATCTTGTTCTTCATGATCTCAATGGTGATCTTGAGGGTGTCGACCTCATTGGCCTTTGCAGAGATGACAGCCACTTGTTGCGCCATCAACTCGAGTGCAGAGTCTTGTGCAGAGGGGGCACCCATTGCAGGGCCAACGGATCGTACGTCTCGTGGGACATCGCGCGTCGCCTGCACCTCACGGGTGAGGGCTTCGAGCAGCTCGCGGATGCCGAGCATCTCGTGCTGGAGTCTGCCGACTGCATCATCAACTCGCCTGATCTCCGAGGTCTGGTGGAGAAGCTGATTCTGGAACTCTCGGCGGAGACTATCCTCCTGTCGCTGGGCAGTCTCTTCGAAGCGGCGCATGTCACGGTTGTGGACCATGAGAGCACCGCTATTCTGCGAGATCTGGGTCTGCAGGCGTTCAATGGCATCGAGAGAGACGTCCTTGGGAGACCTGGGGTAGTAGTGACCATTGGTACGATGCTGCTCCGCAGGGGATTGCGAATGCGAGGGCTGCATGACGGGCGGGAGCTCCCTGTTCCGAGTAGTGATGGATTCCTTAGAGTAAGGGACATCGTGGATAGGCTTCACGACTGGTGAGGGGAGAGGATTGCTGGGAGACTTCTGGGGAAGGGAATGCAGGGACAATGGGGCAGAAGGGGAGCGAATGGACGGTGGGGGAGGCTGTCTATTTGCCTCGACCTGTTGCAAGGGCTGGTGGTGATGGTGGTGATGATCGCTGCTATTACTGTGGTGGTGGTGGTGGTGTTGGTGAGTACTGGCGGCAGCGTGGTTGTGGTTGTGGTGGTGGGTTGGCGGTGGACCCGAGGGTGGGGGTGGTGGTTGCGATGCATGTGACGGGCGCGTGTCGACCTCCATGTCGATTGGACTCTGATCTTGATCTCTCGGGGGTGGTGGGATCGGGTTTAGCTCGTCGAGGTTACCACTACCACTACTCGGACTCGGGCGACTTGGGTGACTCGGGAGTTGAGTGGCGGGAACGGGCGACGGGGGATTGGATTCGTCGACAAGCGGCTCTACGACTGGGGAGTCGGCAGCCTGTGGGCATCGCAACTCGATGCGGGGCAGCTTGAAGAAGTCGCGGCCACTGCAGTGACAAAGGACATGTAGTTAGCACAAGAACAAGTACAAGAACAAGAACGGGAAAACAAGGGAATTAGGGAGCAGGAGCATTAGCAGCGTTAAGTACGTAGGAGCGGATGCTGGCGTTGGCTTGATTATGTCGCCGTCGTGGTGTTAATACCTGGTGCATGCAACCCCCCCGGTCGCGCCAGACGCCACTTGGGACGCGTGCATTGCATCAGATGGGAACGCAGAGGCATTGCCCCAGGGAAGAGCCGAACCAGCAGGAAAAAAAGGTTTGGGCAAATTGCAACCTACTGCAACAGCGCAGCAGCAGAGGGCGGGAAGAGTGAAGGGGGAGGCAATGGCTACTTACAGAAACGCCTGCTTGGACGGTGGTGCATTAACAACGTTGAAGCCGAGCACGTCGTCGCAGCGGATGCACGCCAATGGCTGGATCTGGCTGAGCAAGATATTAGAATCGGAAGAGGGAGAGCAACAACGTCCAAGAACGGATGCGGGAGTCGACGGCGACGATAACGACGAGAGGAAGAGATGAGACGAAAAGGGACTGGGGAGGGGTCGAGCTTGGGACGGCAGTGGAACACAGCCGAAGGAAGGGAAATGGAAGGCAAGGAAAAAAGCAATAGAAGAAGGAAAGAATGGATGAAGAAGGATAAGAAGAATCAAATCAACCCTCGTGGGTCGGCAGCGCAATGCGGTCTGCGGCAATGATGCGGACGGCGGATGCGGATGCAGGAGCAAGAGGCAGAAGCGGACGGGCGGGTTTAATAGATGATAAACGTATAGTGTGGAAATTATTTGCGCTGGCCGATTAGTGCAGAGTGCATTCGCGCTTAAAAGAAAAAAAAATTAAAATACCATGTCCCGATTGATTGGGCCCGGGATAAGCTCATAAATGCTAGGGGATATCGAATGCTCGACTGGGAAAGGGAACTGTGCGACGACACAAAGAAGGCTTCGCGAAGGTGCGAGGGGGGTCCCTGGGTACATTCAGGCTTACCATCCGTCTAAATCGGAGGCCATGGAGGCTGCTTTCTGCCTGCCAAATGCCTTGAGTCTGCAACTGTACGACCCGATCAAAGCTGGGAGATAGTACGTGCCCGTGACCTTGTGCCACGAATTGTAGAAGTCGCCCACCGGTTCTGCGCATCGCCGACACCGTGCAGTCGTTGTGCGAGTCTGCGACTGTTGAGCTTCTTCATCTTCTTCATCTGCTGCTGTCAGTGCCTTTTCCTTTTCCCTTTCCTCTCCCTCTCGCGACATATCGCCATGGTTTTCGTTGTCGTTGTTGGGATGTTCATGTTCCATGCCTGCATCTCGGTGACCTCGTCGTAGTGTTGCTTTTTCTGGTACACTTGGTACTGCTGCTGCTGCTGCTGCTGCTGCTGCTCCGCCCTTCTCTCCATGGGAATCGACCACCACCCTCGAAGACTGCTGCTGGCGCTGGCGCTGCCCTGCCTCTCTCTCTGGTGCTGGCACTGCTGCGGTAGAGGCAGCGTCACTGATACGAGAGCGCCGCCGGGTGCCCGCCATTTCGCCGAGAGGGGGTGGGAAAAAAGGGTTTCGTTGGGTCCGTTTCCTCTACAAGAAACCAACGATTAGACGCCCGAAAAAATAGGTCAGTCAGAACCAAAAAAGGCGGCGGCGCGCCAATCTCTTCAGGGTTGGGTGAGTAGCGTAGGGTAGGCGGGCGATGTAAATAGCAGTCAGAGTCAGATTGAGCCTTGCTTTGCCTTGCCTTGCACTGCACTGCAAGTGAGCGGGGCCGGCTGCAGCGAAAGACTTCTAATAAAACAACAGCAGCAGCAGCGACGCAAGAGGCAGACACACGAACGCGCCGGCCGGTAGCACTGCGGTGGTTTGCTGGAAGCGCTGGTCGCTCGTCTCGCTCGCTGACGAAGGAGCAGGAGTGCGTTGATGATGATGCACAAGAAAAGAACTAGTAATAAGCAGCAGGCATATACTGCCGGATGCGCGCCGTTTCAGCTGTGTAGCGAGTCGGCGACCGCAGAAGGGTGACAAGTGCGAGTTATTGTTGGGGATGATTTGCAAAGAGACCGGGAAGAGCCAGGCAAGATGCAGCCGGGAATAGCGAGGGTTGGGGGGGAAGGGAGAAAGAGAGATTGAATGAGTGAGAGCGAGAGAGAGAATAGAGTGTGTGTGGAGTGGATAGGTAACAAGGGAATGCGACCTGTGTGGATGAGTGAGATTGAGACTCAGGAATTGGCTACTCGCGAGTCGAATCAATCAAACCTAACTCCTAGGTAAGTCAAGGTCGTCGTATTCGTCGTTTCGTGGTGGATTCTGTCCTCGGAAGTGAGAGAAGGCGAATGCGATTGCGACTGTAACGGCAACTGCGACTGCGACTGCGAGTGCGATTGGGACTGGGTGACGGAACAGGTGAAGAAAAAGGGAAAGAGCAAGCAAGAGCGAGTTTGGCTCCCCAGGATCGAATAATTAGCAAAGATATACCATGTTTAGCATACTTCCCGACGTGCCTTTTTACCCCCCAGGGCCTAGTTTCACTACTGGATACATAGATGCATTCTATTACGAAAGCCGCTTTAAGTGTTGTTCGACCACAACCACTCCGAGCCTAGCCTAGTGGGAAACTGCTGCGTTTGGCGCCTGCGTCTCTTGTGGCCACTGGCCTGAGTCTCGTCTCTCGTTCCCTTCCTAGAAGGGCCAAAAGCCAAAATAAAAGCCAGGAGCCAAAAAAGCCAAAACCCCAAATGCCAATCCTCCAATCCACCATGTAATACGCTATGTTATCTACCCGTACCAGTAGTGGCCTATTATGTACTATTACCCTCTGCTGCTCCTCCTTGTCCCCCCCTCTCCCCGCTCTCCTTCGCCCACCGCCGCCAACGCCAGCAGCCGCCGCCGCCGTAAGTACGTACGAAGTACTGCGTAATAGTCTTTTTGCCTCTTTCAAGTGCCGGTCCCTCAGTCGTCGATTGCGAGCTTGGGACTAGGCCGCTATCTGCAAATCTTGCCTTTGCCTGCCTATCATCATGGCCGAAACGGTGGGTGCCGACGCCATTCCACTATCGCTGTGATTACTGCTGTATTTCCTTATTCACCCCCTTGGCCACTCACAGCGCGTCCTGGGCCCCAATATCACCCTGCCTCTGGCCCACTACGCACGATAGCCACCTCTTTTAATAATAATACCGTAACTCGGCGGTCTGCCAACACCTCGTAAAATGCCCTGCGTCTTAGTTGCAGGCGCGTATTGTATCCGGTCAAGACTGTGCAGTTGCGGTCCAGTGCAGTCCAGTCCTCAATTACGAAGTATTTTTGCAAAGGCACAATTGAGCGAAAGGGGACTTCCCTCGCCGCCAACGCCAACACTACCTGCACCACCCGTCGAACCGAGAACGAAGGTTTATCGAGGGCTTGGGCTTGGAGGAGGGGGATGCTCGCCCGGCCCCAGTCGTGGGGATTGGGTACGAGCGTATGTACGAGTCACTCGCCAGAAACAGGAATAAATAGGCCACGGGGGTCCCCGTTTTGGCAGAAATAACAACATGCTCAGGTCAGTAATAGCAACACAGCACCTTATGTATGTACCAGGACCAGACCAGAAAAAGAACAAGTTTTAAAAAAGGAAAAAAAGGAAAAAAAAGGAGGAGTGAATGCAAGCCAGAAGCAACAGCAGACAGACCGCTCACCTGCGACTGCGACTGCGACTGCGACTGCAACACGCCCACCACCACGCCCATAGCAATAATAGGCCCTATCGCAGTTATCGCTCCGTGCACGACGAGCAAATAGGCAGCGCTGTGCGCCAATATTATCGTCATCTATCTTGCTGTGCTTGTGCACGCCCGCCAACCAACCCCCAGTCAGCCCGCCCTATCCATTCCCGATGTGGCGCTTCTGTGATCTGCTCTCTGCCTCCACCCACCCCCCGGGCAGCTCCCAGCAGTTTGAGTTGACTGAGCACACACGCTGCACACACACTGCACATACGCTGCACACACATCCACTCCATCCACTCACACACACGCCAGACCGGCCAGCCCTTGTCCACGTCCAAGTCCACGTCCACGTCCCCATCCACATCCACAATCCACGCACCGGCCCACGCTTCCTCTTGGTCCTTAGCTGCCCACCCCTGGTCCTTAATAGCCCTGCGCTAGATTAATCCGACCACAGACGCAAGGGATTGCCTACATGGTTCTCATTTCGCACGTCAATAATGACAACAGTTTCACAATCTCGCATTGGCGCCCCCCCCCCCCCCATATCGCCCATCGCTGCATTTGTGAACTGGAATTGTGAACGCCGGCTAGGCTTCTGCGGCCTAAATCCACTTTGCCTGCTTTGCTTAATGTACTGGTGCTGCTGCTACGTACCGAGTACACTTACCCATGTGCAGGTGTATCGCTGCTCCCTGAGTGGCTTTCTACCATTGTCCCAAGCTCACGTTTCAATCCCAATTCTGCCTCTCTTGCACAATTCTGCCTGCGAGCACATCGACACATCCGCCGTGCCAGCCCACAAACTCCCGTATAATGCCCATTGCACACCCGCAGCTGGAACCGCCCCTATAATGACACTGACTCTAAAGCACCGTCGTCGCATGGGCCTCGTGCGCCTATATCGACCTTCAATGCCAATCCCCACTTCAGCTTGAAACCCTGTGCAACTCCGCTTCGGGCCACGCCCGTAGTACAAGTGAGACACAAATAATCCTTCTCACTTTACCACGACGAATCCAACTCCGTTCATGGCATCATTGCATGCCGACGAGAGTGCTTCATTCTCGGTATCCGTCCATTTGACGCTCAGCCGATCCCATTCTGTCGTCTTGATTTCGCGCCTGTATTGTGCCTGCATTGCTTGGAGCCGTTGAACCTCCCGAGGATCCCCCGTCCCGCTATACACAATAAACGCAGTACACTGTGGCAAGGACTCAAAGACCTTGACAATGTTGTGAACCGTCCTAGCCACGGCATCTCCGAGTCCCGCCCCACACAACTCCTCCTGTTCATCCTCCTCGGAAATGCCTAGCCTCTTCATCGCATCTTGTCGAAGCTGCTCTAAGCTATCTGACTTCTCAACATCCCACCATTTTCGGGCAATTTCAAGCTCGCGAAAACGTCCCCATGTGAAGTCAACCCATTTCTCCGTCATACCCTCCTTATTCAGAGCGCGCCCATTGACAGCTGCATCGATGCCATCTACAACAGCGCCATCACTTGTGCACTCTACGGTGACTTGGGCGTGAGGGTTCGCCCTAGACGGATCACCCCAGTCAATCACGGCTCCAACCTTAGTGGTTCCCCCGGAATTGGTAGCCCGTCCTAATCTTCTAAATATCGGCTCCCGATTCATTGCGCTTGTTCCCCAAAGCGGTCCACGCTCACATTTGAGCTTGATCAATTCTAGGCAAGCGCGTGCATCTTCAGTGCTATCATGACCGTGGGCTCCCTTCTGGATCTCCTTGTGTAAAAACTTCTGTGCGAGCCATTTAAGACCATTCTTGCGTGGAGGACCAAGAATGTGAGGATAAAGGATGGCGGAATCAACGAGGAATGGGTGTGTAAGCTTCAGCGCTCTCAAGTCGGAATCTAGGGAGTGGCCAAGGAGGATGGTGTGCGGCGTGATAATCTCCAGTAAATCGTTTTGTACATCCGAGAGGCTGCTTGTGACATCTTCGAGCATGGCTTGTGTAATGCCCGAATACCTAGGGAAGTTAGCGAACCCCGTAGCCGCTTTTGTAGGACATACATACTGCGTGAGATAATCTTTGATGCGTACGTCGGGCTTGACCAATTTGTCGTAGACTACATCCCCATTCCAATCGAGTAGACTGACGCGCGAGAGTACAAGAATATCGTCCTCAGACATACACATCTCGCAGTCGACACTTAGTATGTGCCTACCAACTGTCACACTACCTTTCTCCACTTCCTCAGCAGGGACAATTCCGTCCTCAAGCGACGCAACATTGGTGTCAACCCAACCATCCTCCAATGTCTGTCGAGCCGCCCGTCGCTTCTGGGAGGCGACCTCTTTTGCTTCTGGGGTGGTGAACCATGCTGGGTGAACCACGTAGTTGTTCTCTTGCTGCTCAACGTCTGTGGCAAGAAACTTCGTTATAGCTGTGCGTTCGTTTTGCCAGTATTTCGTGTTTGCTGGAACTGGCCCTTTGTGGCTTGAGTTCTTCTTCATGTTCTTCTCCTCTTGAGATTGCGGTATTGGAGAGCTCAACATGGTATAAATTGGCGAATGGACTTTGGTGTATCGTTTGGAATTAGAACCCCCATGGAACTCGCCAATCGCTCTTATTGGCCATATGTGCGGAAATATGTCTGAGAGAGGTACGAGGTTATCGGTCAATCGGTCTGCTTTTAGGGCGATCGGGTAGAAGTCGTCGGGACTGTTATGCGATTCCCTCGATTTACCTTTGTATTTGTTAGTCACACAGCTATCGCTCGAGGAAATCTCGGACAGAAACTCCGAAGGGCAATCACCCGTGAACATGTCAATCTCCAGGCCTGGCACCATAAGTACCACGACTCGGCGGATGGCATTGCGATGCTGTACAGATATCCATTGCGGGGCATTCCCATCTGCGAGCAGATAGAGTACTAAGGATTGCAAATCTGTAATTTTCACATGAGAACGCAACTGCGCATGATTGGAGTACTTGATCATGGGATAACTTTTTCTGGAATCTTTGTTGCCTTCTTTGAGCTTTCGCTTTGAGCGTGGCCGCTCGTCTCCATTGTCTTCATGATCCGGTGTTGAAGTAGCATATTGGTGAAGCTGGGTGAGCGTCGTGGGATTAGTAGCAAGGGTCTGAGGACTCGCGCGCGTCATAGGAAGATGAGACCCAGGAGTAACAGTGTCCAAGATACGATGTTTCTTCTTCTTTGGGGCGCCAACAGTGACCCAGCCCTCATCATCGCTGTGGTCAGTCGCAGAGACCGAAATGCCGGAAGCTACATCTTGATCTCCGGAAATTGGCTTTAGCGCGGCTTCGACGGGAGGATCCCGGTTTGTTTGATCAACAGATCGCTTGCGCTTCGCCATGCTGAGAAGCTACAGTGGCAGCCACTGCGTCGCTGTTGTAAGACGAAACGCGCACCGTGTGGTGTTGTTTTGTTGCTAAGTGGGAGAGCTTGGAGCTCCGAAAGAAATTCAGTGACAGGTGGTACGTGCATTGAGCTAGATAGTCCTTGGCGATAAAGCTTAGCATCCCCCCCCTTGTCAAACCTCAGCCTCATGATGTGTGATCCTGTCTACTTGGAGTCTATTAAATTCCATCTTCCCAAACCTAAAATATTGGAGGTGAATTCGGAGAGGAAGTTTTGTTTCAAAGGGATATATCGTTCAATTGATTCAGGATCTGTCCTGATTAGCGCTGTCCGGGCAATGACCTTCGCGGTAGTTGCGATTACCTTCTCTATATAACGAACTCCAATGGATATTCCATCTTCATCCACGAATTCGTTAGGGTCTCCGAAATCTGCATTCGTATCGTCGAGGCACGTCAGGCAGTTGACTACAACTTTGGTGTACTTATTTCCCATCCGGCTGGGCAATTTCTCCGAGGCTAAGGTGACCAAGAAATCCTTGATCTTTGATGCTTTCTTGATCTGGTTCTCGTCCGCATCTATGTTTGTTTGTAGAATTTTCGATGGCTCAGCGGGTGAAGACACGGAATCGTACTGGACCAATGAATCCCAGATGCCAATCTCTAAGAGGCAAACACCCAAGCTATAGATATCGTGTTGCATCTGATAATCCTCCTCTGGGTTCAGCCCTTGACGGCGTGGATGGCGATATAGGTCCTTTTCCCAATCATCATCACCAAGTCGATGAGTATAACCTATCGCGAGTCGAAACTTTTCAAACCCGACTAAGAAGGACGCAGCTAAACTAGAACCTGGACTTTCAAGGACTAGGATAGTGTCTGGCCGTACGCTTTTGTGGACAAACCCGTACATGTGCACGTAGCTTACTGATTGGGAGATCTGTCGGGCTATTTTGAGGCGATCGCTCAAGGATGTATTTGGATTAGCGGACAACAACACCTGGCGCAGACTCCGAGGATTGCTCAATTCCTGAGGAATAGAAAAAAGAAACTCGAGCGACGTCAACCTTCGAGGATTCGAAGTATTCTCTTCAACGTGCCTAATAACCCCGCGGCATTGTAGAAGGCCGAAAGCTAGAGGATCAGCCGCAGAAAGTTTCCGAGCCAGGTTTCGAACTTCCTCAGTCAGCATCCGGGTGTTGGTGTCCGGTAGGCACGGAACAGTGTCGACAATGAAATATTTGTTGTTTCTTGAGGGTCTCTTTGCTAATTGGGCTGAACAAAACGGAATCCGCGTCCTCGTGGCTTCTTCTAGCCCATCCTTCGGCAAGAAGATCGACGTGTGCTTATGCTGATTAGGCCGCAAAGAGTCTCGTAGATTCCTCGCTGCCTTCATGGGGTCTTCTTTGCTCTCTTTATTTTCCTGAGCCAAAGTACTGTCAATAAGTGGGTTGGCCATTTTCAGGATAAGGAACCACGAGGGATCAAAGAGTCTTTGCCATTTCTCCAACTCTTCTATCGCATCGTCGATGGACTCTTTGATCAAAGAGTATTTCATTCGATTGATATCAGTTCCATCACTCTTCTCGTCTTTCTTCTTCTTCTGGATTCTTTCCATCTGGGATATGGCGGCACTTGTTTTATGATAAAATGCCTCAAGAATCTGGCTTTGTTGATTTTGATGCTCCTCATCAAGAGTGTCCCAAATTTGCTTCAAGAACTTGATTTGATTCTGAGTTTTAGTCCAATTTATCTCAATGATTAGAATTCGTTCCGAGACTTCCGCAGCTGCCCCTTTAAAAGATTTGTAAAGCTCGACAAGTTTCTCGCCATATCTGAGTCCGTTAACAAACTATTGGCAAGAGAGTCTGCTTGCTCCTCACTTGATTGCTAAATCTGCAGTCGCAATGCCAGCTAGTACTAGTTCCACAGGCATGTTTGAAGGTAAATTTGGGACGACTCTGCTTGCACAGAAAGGACGGCGGTTGCCTCAGCTCTGGCGGAGCAAGGAGTAGAAGAGGAAAGACCTGAGCGAGGACGGAGAATGGACGCAGGTATAAGCCACAGCTTACTTGCCGACCTACGACTTATGCGGTTATCACACCCGCTCGTTTGTGAATCAGACACCCGTTGTGAGGCTATGAATGGGGCTCGTCATCCGACTCCCTATTGAATTACGTTACTTTTCGCTTCGCTACTCCGAATTTAGATCTGCTACCGGATAACTCGCCGGATGAACAATTTGGGAAACGCTCCAGGCGAGGTTATTAGACTTTTCACAGCTTCGAACCTAATCGTCAAGATGATCTAAATAAAGTATGGGAAAGGGAAAGGGAAAGTGGCCACGAGAATACGATTCCCACCGTCGAAAGGGGAAGGCGCTTGGACTTCGCCTCAAAGCGCCTCAGTGGGGGCCAGAGCTGAGGGGCATCAGGAGGCATCGCATCTCGACCTGAGACAATTCCCAAACGGCCGCCTCTCACATTGCACTTCACCTGTCGTTATCAATCGTCTAAGGTATAGTTCTATCCATTGAATGAATAGGTTGAATCGACGAAAAGTATGGAGGCTGTACTACCAGACTTAGTCCGAGACTCCAAACTTACTACTGCCATCCGTGGTAACATTACAAGACATGTTTATGAAGGATCAGATCGACGTTCGCGCCAAAGAAAGATTAGACGTGAGCAAGTATGGCAGCAGACAGAGTATCTCGGTAGGGGCACTTTTGGCACTGTGATGAAGGAGAGGCTTGTGGATGGCGAGAGCGAGGTGAAAGAGAGGGCCGTGAAGGTTATCCCGAAGATGATAAAAGGTCGTCCTATCAATTATAGCCGTGAACTTGAGGCTATTGCAAAATTCTCCCATCGAAAGGTAGGTACTCTACATACAATAACGTTCGTAAATGGATACTGAGTATCTTAGTACAATCCCTGCTTCGTGGAATCTTATGGCTGGKACGACGACGACGATTTTGTGTTTCTTGCGATGGAGCTCTTCCCGCATGGGGACCTCCAAGACTACTTAAACAAGGTATCGAAAATGCCGGAAGAAGAGGCTCAGCAGATCTCATTCCAGGTATTAGAAGGGCTCAATTTCATGCACGATAATGGATTCGCCCACCGTGACCTGAAACCATCTGTGAGTATTTGGCCATTACCCTTAGTTGACTATATCTATAATTCTGGCTGTTTTTCAGTAGGCTTATAGTTTGTCAGAACATTTTGATCAGAGATCCGGCACCCCATTGGTGGGTGAAAATCGGGGACTTCGGAATCTCAAAACGAACTCAGGAGGGGACAGGTTTCCAAACGTTCAACGGCACACCTGGTTTTTTGGCTCCAGAATTCATCGTGAAGGCTGGCATAGTACCCGATGCAAAGGGATTTGGGGATAAAAGAGAATACACATTTGCAGTAGACATTTGGGCATTAGGGGAGATCATTCACCGAATTCTTTCAGGCACATCGCCCTTTTTTGAAGACTCTGCCTCCTTCACCAGCTATATCAAAGGCTCAATACCGTTTCCACTAGAAGCTCTTAAAAAGGAGGGCGTGACTAACCAGGGATGTGACCTCGTCATACAGTTGATGAAGTTATTTCCAGAGGAACGAATTACGGCAGCGAAGGCACTGACGCATCAATGGATCGCAAATCAAGGTGAAAGCACGATTAAGGCATCAGATGAGTTTCCTGAGTATGCACACCTAATCTCTGTATAAAGACAACCAACACTAACGCCTGATAGCCTTGCTAGTATAAGTTCGAATTTGCCACCTTCATCGACTTCACGTCGCGAATCTAGAGATTTCGTCACGGAATCTTGGCTTGATACTGCTAAGTGGAGTTCGATAGCTGAGACTAATCGAGATGCAGATATATTGCCCTCGGAAGCTATTCGGTCAGGTGTAACCACAACAGCCCCTTCAAAGCATCAAACGGGTGTGCCTGAACAAAAAATTGAACAAGGGCCCTCAGTCACAAAAGACTCATCGCCACTTAACAGTGGTTCTGGTTTTGAAGAAACTCCTAAAAGCAAGGATCACAACCTGAATGAGAATAAAACCTCTCGTGGGGGGACCTCACGGGCGCCAACATCAGTAGAATACAACCGACAATCAAGCTATAATGCATCATCTCCCCTTGCTCAATCTACACAATCTCCACAAAATGTCCAAGCTGAGTCTTCCATGCGAGAAGCATATAAAGAAGAAACAGATAGTCCACCGACCTTAGCGGGTAGTCAATCGGCAAGGTCTCCTCCACACCTCACAGCTGAACAGCGTAAACGAATAGATCCACTTCCCAGAAGACATGAGGCTTCCGCCCGTTCATTGTTCGACCGACCTTCCATCCTCTCGGCCTCGTCACCAGGGCCAGACCAATTAAGTGGGTCAACATCTGGCTCTCCAGTGCCGCCATCCCGGAACGCTGTGTCTGAAGGATTTCGATCCTCTTGGCGATATACTCCCTCTCCCTTTGCCAAACACGCTGGACCATCAATATTTGATCAGTTACAGAGGTCTCAATCTGTGCCACCTGTAGAGCCAATCGGGAGCTTTCGCCCTTCTCAGTCGTCGAGTGATCTGCCTAAATTTAAGTTTTCCGATTCCTTCATGTCAGCCAATTCTGGAGCAGGACAAACAGCTACGAAGGAGTTTCAATTTCCAAAACATCCAGGACCTTCAATATTTGAAACCCTTGGAAAACCTCAGGCCAGTCCCTCACCACCGATGGAGAAGCCTCGTTCCATGTCCGAGTCACCGTGGAATACACGGCAGATATTAAAACCCCAATCCCCCAGACCATCCAAACCTCGCTCAGCCGGAAGTTCACCTGCATCTTCGCCTTTCGTTCCAACCCCACGATTGAGATCCAAACCAAAGGTTCGGTTACCAAGGCCACCTGAAAAGGATGCGCCTGAGAAAAATAGTAACAACTTGTATGCATAAGGCTATCTATGTTGAGTGTTTTGCACTTGGAATATAAAGAAAGCATATGTTATAAAGCCAAATACTACGCGGCATATCACCTAGCAAAAATGGTGGTTTTCGGCCAAGCGAATTAATGGAACAAACATCACATCAATAGAACGTAGGGTTTCACAAGAAAATCGCCGGGAATCGACACTTGTTCAGTAGGATAAGCAGCATCGGTCGAAAACCCACATAATCTCGCATAGTAAATCTTCTAATTGAAGAAGCGTTTCTATGGGGATGCCAACGCTGCTTACCTGCTGGAATTGTTTTCACCGCGAAGGGGTAGAAAAAGCGGAAACCTAGACTGTCCTAAAATCTACCTTTACCAACGTTCATGGAATTTTCCAATGTATGGCAAACGTTGATCGGATAACGGGCATATGATATTGCAATGTCGTATTGCGAAGCTTATGGGAATTTGCCAACAAACAGTCGATTTAATGACGGCGACATGGGGAGACCCGTAAAGCTATATATTGCAACTATACTCTGCTGAGAAGGATATTGGTATTACAAGTTGTACATATGAAATTTTCTAGGCTACCTTTGTAGTTCATTATCGGAATTGCTATTTCAGCAAGGCGGCGCATTAATAATAAATGTTTGAATATTAGGAAGCCTTTGAAGTAACAGGTACAATGAGTCTCCAACTACGTGAAGGGACACTATAGAATATATAATATAACATATTCGAAGATATCTACCCACCGTAGCGAGTACTTTTATGAAGTATTCTCTATCATGCGCGGCGAATAAAGCCTCCTACTTAGTGATCCAAGGCTAGATTCTACGCAAATAACTTATTCACTTGCTTTATATGGTTTTAATATTGATTCAATAACATGACATATCCTTTGAACTCGTCTAAAACAGCCAAATGGCTAACTATAGAGTGATAGCTGTATTTGGCTAGCCAATCACAGCGGGGATATTTTGCTTACATAACGACCTTGAAGAAAAGCAGATTCGAGGTGCACGAAAAAGCATTATGCAATTTTTCTATTTGGCTGGAATGACGGAGAGCATTGTAACTTGTGAATTGTATGTTGAGTGAGGAGCTAGAGGGGGAGATACATGGTGAATGCCAAGGAATGATGCCTAATCTGGATTAGTCTGATCCTTAACCTCCAAGCTTCATCATCGCGAGTTTGAGCATCACCAGCAACACCCAGCGCCCACATCATGCAATCGCTTCGCAGGACAGCAGTAACAGCTGCCCGGAAAGGCCGAACCACGCTCCCGCGCCAGCCGCGGCGGTATGCTCACGATGAACACGCACATGGCCACGGTCACGAACCCGTGAACGAGTCCTTCGGGGTACGTCAACTCTCCTCTTGCACCAATTGCGGCATCTCCGGCCCTTTCCACTTCTTCGCACTATCACTTTAAAGCCCAGGAAATGATTGCTAATGCCATTGGACGTGCAGAAAGGTTTCTGGTTCACCGCGGCCTGCGCGCCTCTCGGAGGTGTCCTCTACCTCGTCTCCCAGCAAGACCCGGAAGCCCCCTCGTTCGTAACCCGCATCATCCACAAATATACCGAGGCGCAGGAAAGCTATGCCGCGAGGAACGACATCCACGTCAGGATGATTGAACAGGCCGGCTCCGATCGCGTGCTCTTCATGAACACCAAGCCCCAAGAGTTTATCGATGTCAAGTTTCCAGAGTATGTACACCACGTTCCTACCTGCATAATCGCTTGGATGAATGAAGAAGGTGGATTTGTGGAGCATGGGACCAAATGAATCATGATGCATTGCCGATAGAAGACCATACGTCCAGACACGCTAACACGCTGAATCCAGGCTCATCTCATCTGGCTCACCCTTCAACGTCCAAGCCGGACAGACAGTCAATGTAGACAAGCTGATGGCAAAGTACAACAAAGAAGCCTACGAGGAGAACGAGCGCAAACTTGAAGCGCTTCGCAACAACGCCATCAAGGGCGAGCAACCATTTGAACGGTTCCCGAGGAACAGCCAGTAGAATTAGACCGTTTGAAAATGGAAGCGTAGATGTACATAAAACCCCAGGAATGATATCCGATTTCTTTTGTCACAAATCAAAACCTCCAATCAAAACCTCCACCGTGACCGCAGAATGAGCATGATTCGCAAGCATCCAAAGCCTCCACCCACCACCCACAAGTACGGAAATAACACCCCAAACCCCATCCTTAACACCAACCCCAACCCCAACCCCATTGCACCAATTCCATACTCTACCCTACCATACCATCCCAAAAACCAAACGCCGTTCCTGCATGTCCCCCCAAGCCCTCTGATCCAATCACCCAATCAATCTCCCTACCGTCTCCCAACCCCAGTCACCGCCAAAACATCCCTGTCCCCTCCTACAAACCAGCGGGCCCGCATACAAAAGGAGCGGTGTTGCGATCAAAGTAGCGGTCTTTGTCTACATTTCTATACTTTTTCCTTCATGGATGGGTTTGATGTGTTGCAGGGAGGTTTTTTTGTGGAGCGCGGTTTGACGGGGTGTTTGATTGGATGGGTTTTGGTGGGTTTTGGGGGTTTAGCGTTTAGGGGGTGTGGGATGGGGGTTGGTACGTCGCGGTATAGAGTCCTTTTTGGTTTGGTTTTGGAGTCTTGGTTGTATTGAGGGTTTCGCCTGTGTTTTTTTCAGTCTATTTTGTGGGGTTTGGATGGGTGGGGTGATGGCTATGGCGCTTGTTGTTGTGTGTGGTACATGGTCATTTCATTTCACTGCAAACAGGTTTCTTTGGTGTTTAGGACGTCCCAAGGTAAGATTTATTTCTATCAATGTGCGTAATGAGTGATATGAAGCTTCAGGAGATCGTGATAGATTTGAGGTAGAAAGAAAAAGGACAGAGAGGAAAAATTGGGCGGAGGTCAGTGACCTCTACGCCCCTTCATAAACCATGCCATGGTGAAGAAAAGAAAATTCGTTCCAAAGCACTCCCGCTGAACTCAACTCATCGAGCTCGGCGCAGAGTATCTAACCGACTCGGACATGATCATCCGTTCATGTTCATGCCGCCCTGTCCATGACTGACCTTGGCAGAAAGGCCCAGTCTCTCATATTCGTCTTTTCTTTGCTGCTTCTTTACTTCCTTGTCCTTGAGCTTTTCGTATTCTTCTTGAGAGCCGGCGAGGGTGTCGCCTTTGCTGGATGAAGAGATTGAGAGCTTGCGTTTTGCTTTGGAGAGGGCTTGACTTAGGCTCGATTTGCGGCTGTGGGAGGAGCTGTGAAGGTAGAGGTTGTGAGATGGGCTTTGTTTCTGAAAAAGGAGGTGGACGGGGTAGGGGTAATAGTGACGAGAAGTAGGAAGAGAAATGGGTACAGGGGAGATGAAGGAGTGTGGATTACCTTTGCTTTCCCTTCGCGGACGAGTCTTCACTCACGAAAGAGGAGCCTCGGTCCTCTTGGGATTGAGACTGAGACTGAGCAGCCATTTCCTCGACCTTGTATTTTCCAGACATTGGATGGGAGGGGGAGGTGCTATAGGTCATTGGCTGACTGCTCACTGGGTGTCGAGGGGTTGCAACGAACTCTCCTGGCATCCTGACTTCTTCAGTCTGATAATCTGCTCGGAATTGGTGTGTAATGGAGTATAGCAGAGTGAAATTTTGAGCACTCTGAGCCTGAGGCCTGAGGTGTGCGGTCTTTATACTACGGGGTAGATCAAGCACGGGGTCTACGGCCCAGACACGGGATATGCAGGATGTAGAACTGGATCAATCAACGAGATTGATTGGATGGATGTACAGATTGGGATAGTTTCCGAGTGCGGGTGCCACCTTGGATCCCTGGCGGGATATTTGTATCCGTTCCTTGGAATATGGAGCCAGATTGGGTACGTATTTGCTGTCGTCGTCCTATGCAGGATGCTTTGAATTGGGAGAAGATGAAGTAGCTTCTTGGATATAGTTACGTACACCTATGATGTTCAGAAAGGTGTATACGTAGTTGAGTTGCCTGAAAAAAAAGCCTAGCAAATGGATTATACGGTAGTATTCGTAGTGTTCATTGATCTGATCGTCGTTGGATGGTGATGCGGCGACATTGTGCTGTTTTGCAAGCATCTTATATGGCCGCGTAAGATTGTGAGCCTACCACTTTGAGGTTCCTTACAAGGTATAAACCGGGCGATACGATCACCAAACTACCGTTCTACAAGGCTGTGGCCTATGGCTCATACGTGCGTCAAGCCATGGCTGTTTTTAGCCCTGGTCTTAAGGCATCGTCATCGTCAACAATGGAGTGTTGCCTGTTTGGGTTACAGCCAAAATCCTGGACTGTTGATTGACAAAGTATCATCAGAGGTCGGTCAATCAATGAATTAAGATTTGGTCGTTGATCTGCCCAAAGCTTAGTGCGGCTTATATGTCGTCGATTCAAACGCTCTTCAACATTCGTGTACACTGTACACACTCATACATATCTAGATCTGCGCATTAAAAGTGTTAGAAATATTTGTTCAAACAAATTCAGAGGACGATCCGTCGTTATTCGAATGAAACGAGCCCCCACATCTTGAGCAAGCAAAGGTTTGACTCCAACGTTGCTGCAGCCGCACTCAAACTGCTTGGTGCCGAAGGATGGGAATCGTGACGCGGCAAGCATTGCGAACTCGAAGAATGCGAGTAGGCGCACGCGGGAGATTTCTCTTGGCGCGTCGGCTCAATACGCTCCTTCTGGCACAGCCAGTTCGTGATGAAGGAGTCATCAAAATGCTGCCTCAGCCACCTACCATGTTCAATGCAATGAGATGTTCAGAGAATCAGCCAGAGCATTACCTTGTGGACCCAGGGTTTTGGTGAGTCAGATCGTTACGGCCGTGCCACTACAGATTATGCCAAACATCAGCGTTGAAGAGGGGTCAGAAATTATTCTAGATGTTGTCTCAGGACACAAAACTATGATCAGTGTGGCGATGCCCTTCGCCGTTTCTAGGCTATTGGAATTGCTAAGCATTGTATCTAGTGATCTCTTCGTAGATGGTGGTTGCTTATTCCTGCCGCGGCTGATATCGCCCATGATCTAGACAAACAGTTTAATAGCACACCTCAATTGTCAACACAGCCTCACCCACAATATTGCGCGTCGTTTGACTGAGCAAGTTCAGTATGAATCAGCCGAATGGAATTCGTTCACTATGCTTCATTAACCTGGTTGGGCCAAATATCCTATGGCCTAAGAAAACCACGCCTCCCAGATGCTCATAAAGTGCCCGATGCCCGAATGTCTCAATGAACCCCAACGCCGACCCAGATATGGTACAGATCCTTTCTAACCCAAGGAGTAATCATTACGGTCGTGATAGGCTGGCTGGTGTAAGCAAGCTCAGCTCTCGATACTGTCTCTCAACTACTCCTGGCGCTTCTTTTGGGCCATGACCCACTTCATTTTGTCCTGGGTATCCTTCATCGACTCCACAAGCTCCTCTGCCTCCTTTTCCTTTCCTGGGAGAGCCGCACGCATACGCTCTGCCTCCTCGACAAGAGCATCCATCTCCTTCCTGTGCTCCGCCTTGTATCGGCCCATCATGTCTATCATTCTATCCTCTGTACGGAGTGTTCGTGTCATTTCGTGTTGGAGCTGATCGCTGATGATGCCCTGCCGCTTAATCTTATCGGCGTCCTCAAGAGCCTTCTTTCGCATCTTGTTCAATTCTTCATTGACGATCTTAAACTTTTTCTCGTAGCCTTCGGTGATGCGCTTGAAACCGTCTCGTGCAGCGTCGGCGTTGGATTCGGCAAAGTTCTTCAGTTCATATGCTTGTGCAAGCTGTCGCTGGGTTTCAGAACGAGTGTCCCCAAGCATCTTGAGGGCTTCCTCCGCCCGTTGTTCCGCAAGCTTCCTCCTCCTCACCTCCGTCTCCAACGCAGCTTTGAGTTCTTCAATCTTGCGGTCCTTCCGCTCAATAGCCCTAGAGTTTGCATCGACCAGAACTTGTAAATGTTGATGCTCTGCTCGGGAGTCTTCCGCTTTGGTTCGTGCGGCCGACACTCGTTTGGTTTCATCTTCTCGAGCGAGTTTCTCGGCCCGGAGCTCACGGCGAAGGCGTTCGTTTTCAGAGGTGATTTTGTCAATGTACTGGGAGGTCTTGGAATTCTGGGGTGCGGCGTGAGGATTGGAACGGTGCCATGGGGAGGTTGTTGCGTGCGGGTCCGGCGTGACGTTGGTGTCGACAGCCAGCGGGCCGGAGACGTTGCGGGGAGTGGTGTATGCGGGCATTTTGGCTTTGGAAGCAGCGGGAGGGGTCGAGTTCTTTGCGGACCTGGCAGCGTCTTCGTAGCTCCAGGCGGACCCGTTCATGACATCCTCTTGGGTGCCGCGGTGCTTATCGGCTTCGTGGTCGGGTTGGTCTCCGTGGGTGTCAAGGCTTAGCTGGGGGAGTTGGGGGGCTGTGAAAGGTCTGCGGTTAGCATATAGACTATCCGGAGACTGTGTAAAGAGTAAAGAAGACGTTCAAGTAGGGTGCGGAAAGTGCGGTGTAGACGTAAGTTGGTGTTTATGCGCATGCGGATAAAAAGGATCGGCCGGGGTGGGTTTTGTTTTGGATGAACGACGGAGCGCGCCAGGGACGGGACAGGGGAACAAGAGAGTGATAAGTGACGAATGACGAATGACAAGTGACGAATGAGGAGTGACGAATGAGCGAGTATTGAGTATTTTCTTTACCATACTTACCTGATTGGGACTGGCCTGCCCTGTTGCGGCGCTGGAACAACCCAAACGCTCGCTTGAGCAGATCCGGTCTATTGTCTCCCATGAGGATGAAAGATGCCAATGCCGATGGAGTACGATCTGAATTTGTTTGTAAGCTGCTGCTCGTTATGCTGAGGGGCGCAATTGGGAGAAGGATGATTCTGATAACGATACAGAGAGTACCCGGGGTGCTGGAGATGGATGGCTGTATGAACAAGTCAGCGGTAGGTCAGCTACGGGGCGAGGAATTGAAAACAGAATGCAGTGAGAAACGAGGTCCGAGACAAAGCAATCAAACTGCTGCTTTCTGAACTCACCTTCAGGATCCTTCGCCGAGCGTTGGCCTGCGCCGCA
The DNA here is from genome assembly GCA_001007845.1 of Nigrograna mackinnonii. Classification (NCBI taxonomy): domain Eukaryota; kingdom Fungi; phylum Ascomycota; class Dothideomycetes; order Pleosporales; family Nigrogranaceae; genus Nigrograna; species Nigrograna mackinnonii. The sequence goes on from JGVQ01000130.1 coordinate 755,847, forward strand.
AGACAAGTCCAACAAGTGGCTTTGAGCTCAATCGTATTGGGTGTTGGGGTTCGCGATGTACCTGCGGCACGTTAGCCCCGGTCTTCTTGGGGTAGAAGAAAGGAAGAAGAGAAGGAGAAGAGCAGAGGCAGAGGAGATATATATTTGGGTTGGCAGAGAGGTGAGAGAGTGGGCGAATTCTCCCACCCTCTTCACTTTCACCGTCGCTCTCACTCGCATGTCTCGCGTATTTGGCGTCCCATTCTACTTTGGCATCGTGAGTTGGAGTTTTGCCATCTAATAACTCCTCAAGTACCCGGTCACCCAGGACTATCCTATCCGTAGATTATGTTGACTACTTCCTGTACAGAAGAGAGTAGTATTGACCAATCACAGGGTGTATGCCGCTTACTATCCGCTCATTACCCCCAATTTGCGCATGCAAGCAATGATCGCCGGCACAGGACAACCCGGGCAAAGGCGGCGTAGCGTGGGGCTGCAACCATGGCAACTGCTGCGTCGCCCTTGACACGTCGTGAATAAGGTGTCCTAGGTACAAAATCCATAGCATTCATCATCTACTTCACAATTCCTCATGTATTCCCACCATTCTCGCTTCTATAATCTCATCCTAATCGAGGAATCGGCGTATTTCATGACGTGCAGCGAAACGCCCAATAGAGCCTGCTCGTCCTCTTCTGGCCACCAGCGCTACGGACCTGAAACCAACCGATCGGTTTCAGGTATAGATGACATGTTCACCACATCATCTCCTCTTATCTGGGCCGTTCGAAACTCTCCTCATGCACCCTATCCAGAAAGGGGTCAGGAGTGCAGATGTTGATGCCTATTGAATTTCGCATCCGACATTTGAATGCTGTGGTACCAACCTGCAACTACGGACCCGTGGTCTCCGGCGTCTTAAGGTCACCGAAGCAAGCAAGGAGCTATTGTCTCCCGTTCAAGTTTTCGGCACATCATACAAATGACTTCCTTAACCAAAATTGGTGAACCAAAATACGAATAATTTGGAGGCTAAATTTGGTCATAAGAAACATCAAACTACGAGAGAAGTGCGAGCGATGAAACATCCAATCAGACCAAAATCAAACAGAAAAGTCGACTAGAACACGCTACAGCACTTTTCCGCCCTCATGAGAACCGTGGCGACGTCCTTCGCGGTAATGTTGGAGTATGTGCCCGGTGCTTGGCGTGTCGGCAAGATCGCTTCGTCACGCTAAGTCTGAGGCTACTTCCACCTCACTTCCTCCTCTCTCTCGTGGTGGAGAAATCTCGAGACAACATAGTATTGTTTGGACCTCAAATGAGACGATAAATTCCACGATAGGCTAACCAGCATGTTACCAGTTTTCTACCAAAAACAATCATCTTCCTGGCTTGGTATTGATTTCTGGCGACTAGAGTCTACGATTCTACGTTTACGTTCTGTTGTATACGGACTTTGTTTCCGACGATTCGCTATCACCAGAGATCCTCCTCTTCAACAGAATACCCACGCTACGACATCATGATAGCAGAGTCCTACCAAGTCTCAATCTCAAACATAATTCCAAAGACTCGAGCCTGGCTTGCCCTACGATTCGATTGGCCGTCAAAGTACCCTGCGTTGCCGCCTATCTCCCTTTACACTCCAGGTCTTTCGCACTTTCACACACCCCCTTCAGATTAAATTCTTCGTGCAAACCTTAAACTTGGCTCATATTGGTATCTCACAACGTAATCGTCTTGTCAGCATCTCATAGCAGCTTATTTTCACAAGTATATTGGTCACCTCGGTCAAAGGGGAAAACAACACACAACTTTTTATTCTAGGTATTCCAAGGTACATAAACAAAGCGTGCCGAGATCTAAAGACATCTACAGAGCTTCTTAACAAACAATCGGATGGATAGAAAGCATTGCGATCCACCGGATGCCATCCGTCCATGGGTCCCGCGAAAGAAGGGGAGGACCAAATTCGTGGGCGAATTCGGGCCGTGTTGGATATGTTGACTTCTGTTCTACATTAACGAATGACTTGTGATGATACGGGCACTTAATTACCGGCACAACACTCGCTAATTGACTGGAGTTCCACACTGAGGGCAACACTTTCCGGGAATGACCCAAACGGTGTCGCCTTTCTCCAAGCATGCTGGGCAACGGCGACCGGGGACCTAGGCGGGGTAGGTTAGAACGGAGTTTATGTCTAAACGTGCAATAACTTACCGGCATCATAGTGATACCTTCTCCATCATTCATCGATGGGACAGCGATTCTGTCAATTGGGGTCTGATAACACATATCCAAGTTGTGCGGGTAAGGAGTCGAAGGACGTAACAACAAGTGGCTGAGGTCTTAACAGAATTAATGGATGGTCTGATGAAGACTGCAAAAGACGTATTGAGAGATGGTGGATAGGAACGTACTGGCATTGAATCTCTTTATATTCGTCAATGTTCGCTCCCCTCTTAGGACCATTCCGCACCGTTGGGACCTTGCCCATAGACGGCCCGAGTACTACGTCTCGCAACAATACACAAGACCCGACAGAAGCTTCGATATGTCGCTCCACCCTACGGCCTCAAGCGTTGTGTCTCTCTGCTCCTCATCAGCATGGTTTATCAGTGGTCTTACCGACATGCTCAAAGTCGGTCCTTTGTGAGTATAAGCTTTTCGCCATACCCATGTCCTAGCCTCGATAAGACATGGGTCGGCAGTTCTTTTACTGCTGTTATGCCGTAGGAATCCAGTTGAAGGGTGCCTGCATCTCGTTTAGCTCTGAGCCACCGAAACCTGGGATACTAGCTACGCTGTGGCTTCGGCATCGATTACGACGGGGTGATACATCACTAGGCCGATGCGATACTGCAGCACACCAGCAGTGATCAATCGTGATTCGACAGTGGCGCTTAAATGCAGCTAGGAGGAACGGGTTCAACACAGCCTGTGCTCTTGTGTCGCATATCCCATGAATAAGTCTCATGCATGGCTAATGGGTACATCACGATCATCGCTTAGTGTAACTGGTGGTACAATAGCTCACGGAGAGCTGTATCATGCCTTGAGAAAAGTGACAGATCACATTCACTTAGCCCGCTATTGACGCTAAATGCGCCACCCCGGTTTTCTGTACAATCGAACCCACACGAACAACTTTTGGAAGTACCCATACAGACGCATTGAATAAGATGACCAGATCACCTATTCGGAAGTTCTATGCCGAGGCCTCACCGTCCTATTTCTTCCAAGTTCCGTCAATTCTCGAACATGGCCATTTTTGCAATTTATGGTCTGTTCTCCGCGCTCTCTGATTACACTGCATCCAGCTTGCAGCTAGCGTCACAATTAGTCGCCCCAGCTTGTTAGATCTTGGATCCATGAACCTGAACCATGAACCCTGGCCTTTAGTGCCTTGTATCAATCCCGCTTACAATGAAAAGGCAAAGCATCCACGAGTTCATGAGCATTTCCCCAATTCTGAACTTATCTACAATCTTGTGGCTGGGCCGTTTCAACGTCCCATGGAAACAGGCTTACATTGTGTGAACCCTTATACATAGTAGGGCAGCACTTATTGTTGGGCCCCCAAAAGTCGACCCTTGCAGGAGAATGCAAAACGCTAACCACCGCGACCACAAGCCTCGTCAGAACAGTATTAGCGGCCTCCGTCGAAATCAATTGCCCCTACCATGATATCTCTACTCCATGGCATTGCGAGAAACGAGCTCAATTCACGACTCTCCATGAGACTGAGGCGACATGACATGATCCTTGCATGTCAACTCCCTGCTTCGATCCCTACCCTCGCAATAGCATATTGGGCGTCTGCATATTGACATCTCAGGCGGGACGAGCGGAAGGGGATTGAGGTTGACAGCGATGCCACCTATGAAAGACTCGAAGTGTGCCGACGGGGCACTTTAAAGGAACCCTAGCCAATCAACTCCTACTGGTGACTATCGAGCGTGGAGAATAGCGCCGCGGAGGGAGATCCTCTAGGGTCCGCGTATATGTTACAATGAACCGAGGACGCTGGACGTCTAGAATATTTTGGATGATTATGCCTCTACTAATTGGACCAATCTAGTCCTCAGGTTGAAGATTTATTTCCTACCTCTTACTTTCGAAGAGCCCGTGGCCTCTTAATCGTTTGCCCTTCTATCTTCCCTTCTAACTTGACAAACGCATTCAACGCGTCTCCAGCTATGTTGAATGTATTTCACGGCTACCATAGCTCGTTGCATCAGCCAAGGTAGATCTGACCCGAGCCTAAGCGCCATGCTCGACGAGTTCCCCCACTCATCTGTTTCGAAACGGGCCGATAGTCGGTGGTAATAGCAGACTCAGATCCAATATTCGCGCGGCAAGCAATCCGAATGCCGCGTCAAATAAGACTGTAGAAAACAGCCACAACCGGGATCCGCGACAGGTTCGATGCCAAAAACACGAAACGGACACCCCTGCGCCAATTATGAGCACAACTGAGTCGCAGCTGACTTAATTATCAGGATAAATGTTGTGGTAGAAATAACATGAGGCTGATATCCCATTTTTGGCAACCGGTTGACTACTGGGTCATCTGTTTCACTCAAAATCTAAGGCTGGCTCCGGTGCAGACCTCTACCCCAGCTTATAGGTATCTCAACAAGCTCTGGAAACTACTAGCAAGGACAAGTCCAATATGCAAGGGCGCACCCCTGTGAGGTCACGGCGTGAGCAAACCGAGTGGAACATCGCAGGGCTTTACCCATCGGCTACGTTTCGCCTCAGATATCAACGCGATATGTCTCTGGGCTTGAGATTAAACTTTTATAACGTTGGGCAGCGGTCATCCAGCGCTCAAGAGTCTTCGACGTCTGGGCGGCAGCTTGTCTAGCTCAGCAGATGTCCAATCCCGTTCTCCCGAGTCTTATGCCGTCTCAGGATCATCGAGATAATGCCATGATGAACCCACTACCCGAATGCCTATGCGGCGTAGATGTAGCAGTCGTCGTGGGGTGGTCCCATGCATTAAGCACCGATGAAGCGCCATTGTTCACATTGTTTGGTCACAGATAAGAGCGGATAGGGTGTTCTGCACACAGTATCTTACAGCAAAGCTTGACTAGTTTCAGATATCCAACATCACAAGACACTCTCGCTTCCCACTCTGAAATATCACCATTTGGAGAGGATTCACTAGGAATGGCCTCCAGCTGCCATGATTGGGGACGGCCCGGCCCTTGACGATATTGTGATGGACGCGTAGCAGGTGATGGGCGTTACTTCCTTACGCTGGTCCTGCTAATTTGGGGTTGGGAACGTCAAGGAGCCGACTTTCAGGCCCTCTCCAATGCTCCAATGCTACCCTGACCTTGCACACTCATCCATGCACAAGCCGATCAGATCGGGTTCAACGGCCATCCACTTTTTAGACGCGGCATGCGGCGGAACAACATCAGAGCTATGACCGTTGTTCAGGCCGCCACACGATTCCGTGGTACCTAATCCCATTTTGGCAGATGTTGGTACGTACAACGCCATGCAGAGCCCGATTGCCTCACGTATTTACGAGCTTTACACTTTTTGAGAAAGGCTATGCTTTCCTGCACCTCCGCTCTCAAACATCACATACGAATAATGCTGACAAACCGACCAGGTAGTGGACTATTCGACCGGTGCTCAGTCTTCGCATTGTTCGTCACCCTATACACGCGTCACATGGACACGCTCAAGCCCTTCCGCTCGAAACTTTCAGCGCAACGTGCCAAAACCCTGGCTTGGCCCTGCAGTTTTGTATCCCTTACGAGCTTCGACCTTATTCTGCTGTTCCTTTGGTAGGACCGATCACAAACATGCAAGAAAACATGGGTCTGCAAGTTGGTCACACTGTGGAAAGGATATACGCACGTACACACCGTATATGGCTAATCGATGCCTCCCTCCCACGTTGTTGAACGTATTAGATTTCTAACATCGGGTAGGAAAAGACGGATGCTCGTCGTTGGTATGTCCCCACCGTTAATCGTCCGTTCTCCTGTGAGTAGAAGTTGTAAAGCAAAGCTAGGAGATGATATGCCCTCGACCGTTAGGCATCGATCATACGCCGAATTGGTCTCATTCCCAGTGACCACAACCAACTTCAAAACCGTAATTCATTGGTCTAATTTCTAAGAGAGAAGCCTCACTTTTCCTATAGTTATTCCGACCAGGCCGTCTATATCCATCTAGATTCGTAATCTCTTTGCCCTTTTCGTCATAGAATTGCTCGTCGGTTTCACTTGAACTACGAAAGTAGATAAGTTCGGGGTGGCACAGACATGGGGCGACAGGAGCTTAAAGCACCCCGGAGACTGTACTCGGGAGTATGCGATATACCCCACCCATGCATTCACGAGTGGCTGAGGTTTGCTAGCGGCATCGGAGATTTTACAGTCACTTTGTCTCCCTCGCTCCTCTGACCAGGAACCCGGAAACAATCTCCAGCCTAAAATCTGTGTCACTTCGCTTCTGATCATTTTTCTCCGCGGAAACCCTATCCCTACGCAGCTAGTTCGAATTGGGCGCAGTACCTTTGATAACAATTCAGTTTACGTACGGTCTGTACTCGCAAATCGAATGATTCAGACAATCTCCTATCTCCGCTGTCTATCTTGATCTATCATTAATCGATCATGAATCACTTATAACAAAGACCTTGGCTCTGTACCGCCACATGCATTATAGTCACATTTGTGGTTCTGCACTCCACAGTAGTGTTAACACATGACCTGATCATGGCGTGCGCACGTTAAGAGCAAAGTACCATGCCTTGAGAAACACATCACGAAACTTAAATTTGATAACCTGACGCTATTATTCGTCAGAATGTGGTGCTACGCGCGGACGTGAAACCAAAGGATGTTTCATTATGTGATCGGTCGGGATTGTGGGCGCGCAAACTTTGAATTCTAACGGAAGAGAACACATTCACCCGATGGAAAGGCAAAGAAGCTAGGCGTCCCGAGCCATATCGTATTAGTAAAAGAGATGCTTACCGTTCGGGCCGCATTCGGATGTAATGGTTCATTTCCTCGAGTTGTAAGATTACGAGCATTCAAGACGTGCACAACGCCTATCCTAGGCCCTCATTGGCAACGGAAAGGCTCTCCGGTTTGGTCACACTTTGGTTTGCCCATCATTTCCCTGAAAAGCTAAAGATATTCTAGCAATTGCATTACCAAAACTATTACGGCCTGCATGTTTCCTTTAAAGGAAATGTACAACTGAAACACTGCCACCAACCCCATAGGGCCCGACGAGTATCAAACCTTGCATGTGGAATAAGGTATGACACTTGCAACAGCAACACAGCGCACCGCATATAGCCCCAAAGCTGAAAATACCGAAGAAAAATTAAAGGACATTTCCAACCACACATTCATCTGTCCCTGCACTACACAAGACCTATTCATATAGTCTCTTACCGATAGCCATACCAACCAACCCTGAATGTGCAACCAGAAATCGGAGAGCACATCAACACGTCACCACGGACCGGGATGATGCGATTCTTAGGGACCCATAGGCGTTGGATTACTGTGCAGGTCCAGCCTTTAGACCGGGCTGCAAACGTTGTACCCCCCATTGTTCTTTGGTCTATCATCTATGTTCGTAGGTAATTGCATCACATACGAGCTAGGGTACCCTCAACACGGCAATTCTGTACCGCTGCGATGCGGAATGGCCGCAAATTGCCGTATCGTCTTGTCTTGTCTTGCCTTGTGTCCTTTGCGCATTGCAGGGATAAAGTATATACTAAAATGAGTGCTGGACTCACTCACCCAGGACGTATCGAAGGACGTGTGCAATCCGGACACTGGTACGGTATTGGATGCCATCCACCTGAATGAACGCTGGGTAGATGCAAGGGGCTTCACTAACAGTTGGCTCGCTCTTCATCATTAGCAATGGCACCGCACAAAGCGACCTAGAAAACAAGAATAAACTTTTTGTGATCATCCATGCTCTTCCCCATCCTTCTATACACGAGTGAAAAAGACACTATTGCCATTGATGAATCCATCACTCATACCATTCATCCCTCACAGAGTCCCATGAATGCGGGTCTATGTGAACCCCTTCTTACCAGGGCCTACCCTCTTCAATGGCGAACTATGCCGCGTCGGCATTGCAGGCCTCCAACGATCCCAATCCCAGCCCAAAGAATTCGTGTCCCCATCCGCTGGAGCAGGAACCCTAAGCTGGACACCCCGGACTATCCTACCATCTTTTGAAGATTCCGAAAAAGGGAAGTACTAGAAACACAAGGACCAGTGAGTAATCAGCATGGTCTGGTCAATGAAATAGGAAAAGACATTATATGTCCCGGGCACGCGGGACGTGGTGATTGGGCCGTCGAATGGTTGTTCGATCATATGCATACTGCAGTGCTGCCAGCAAAGTAGAAGATATACATATACATCTTTGATAGATATAGTCGTATACCATTCTACATTGTGGCAGCAGTAGCAGGACTGACCGATTTGGCTATGCGGACGAGCAGAACGCCCTTTGTGACGACTCCGTTCGAGTCGTAAAGGTGGAGCATACGAACACCTGTCTGAAGGCGGTCAAGGCGAATGCAGGCCCAAGCTGCTAGATCGTCGGACAGACGCTCGTCATCCATGACTTTGAATCTGTGGTCTAGAGGTTAGCGGTGTTCCCTAGGGAGTGCGGATGTATGTGCATGGATGTAGTGCTGGAGCTTGTAATCCGCACAATGTGCTCCCAGCAGAAATGAGCTGCCCATGGCCCGATTCGGGTGCAAGAGAAGCCACCTGGCGATGGACTTTTCAACATCCCGATCCCAGCACTTCGACCCATGGCATCGGGACAGGGCCTGGGCCCCTCTTAGTCCTGCGACGGGTCGATCCGAAGAACCAAAGTACCGCTTAGTCTCTCTAGAATACACTAGGACGAGATAAACAGCGGCAATATCGGCGATACAGAAGCAAGGAAAATGACAAGTCGTCTTGGGAAGGCGCTGGCGAGCACTTGCAGCGCGCGGCAGAAGCTTTGGCGCTAGGACGAGACGCATGCAGTTGTTGTGTACCCTCTTGTCTGAAATGGTAGATAATGAAGAGGAGAAAGAGTAGGGACGGGAAGTAAGTCATAAAATGGGCTGATAATCTTACCTGACAAAAGTTAATTCTTCCGTAACACCCTTGACATTTTCGAACTTGACGATCTCTCGTCCGAAATCGGGATTGGGAGTTCTATGGGTCTTGGTCTTCTTCTTATACTCCCCGCTCTTGCTCTTACCGCCGCCCGGAATTGGCTCGCCGGCGCGCTCTTCGTGCTTCTCTACATGGAGCTCCACCTTGACATACGGCTTGAAGTCTTTGGGGTCGTCCTCCTCTGGGGGCAGAGGAATGTCTTGGCCGGCGAAGAACTCGATGGTGAGGTCAAGGTTATGATGTGGGACCGCAGTTCTCTGTGTCACCTCTTTGCTTGTGCTACGGTAACCTTCTGGCTTAAGAACCCACCCGTTTGTGCCGGCGAACATGGCTTCATTCTGCATCATGCCTCCATCCCACCGTTGCCAGTTGAGAGCTACTATTTGCACACCTGCTCGCCAGAAAACGGATGGATTGAGGTTAGATGAGTTGAGTCGAAGGCCTTTGGGATATGCACGCATGAAAAAGTTCTTGTTGTGTTTGAACAAAGCGGCGGGCTGGGTCTCGTGCACCTCCATCAGAGACTTCTCAGACAACGAGAACACATGAGTGGGAATATTTGCCTCAGGCTGGTCGAGACTCTTGAAATGATAGGCGCCGGTATAGATGCCTAGTTTGCCTAGCGCCTCAGTTATCTTCGTTTTTGGTGGGGGCGGCCTCTTCTCTGCATCTGGATAGTCCTCAGACGAAGACGTAGACGCGGAGGCAGATGCTGCGCTACTGCTCTTCTTCAACTCCTCGGCAGGTGCTTGTAAAGTGGTTGGTTTGGTGTCGGTATCAGCAGGCCTTGGCGGCACACGCTTGACTTTTACAAGAATCTTCCTCTCGAGTTGTTTGAGGGTAGGGAGAGTGATTTGCCCCGAGGACTGTTTTGGATCAAGAGGAAGATCCACTAGCATGCCTTTCCAGTATTCAGACATCATCTCGACCATGACCTCCTGCTGCTCCGGGCTTGTGTGAACTTCAAGACTGACAATGATCGGTAGAGACCTGGCAAAATCAATATTGATCTTAGCAAGCACGAAGGATAGAAACCTACGACGTCACAAAGGCATAGTCGCGAATAGCTGCGCAGACTGCTCTGAAAGGGGTATCTTTGGTCAAGGTATAGCCTGACACTCTTAGCTTCGACCACGAGAGAACGAGCAGGACCCATACCGTGAAGTACTCTCGGCTCAGCCCGGGAAGAGGAGGTGTTTGATCGCCATGGTTGAATCTTGTCGTCGGCGCCTTGAGCGCCTGACTGAAAATCACTTTTCTCTTCTGGTGGAGGTGAGCCCTTCCTCCCAAAACGTAGCTCCAGCCGTTTACGAAGGCTCAAGTCTGGCTTTTCCTTCTTCTCTTTCTTCACTTTGGGCCCACTCGGCTTTGCAGACTCGTCCTCAGAGCTGGAACTTGACGGTGGTTCCCCATCCCAGACATCAATTTCCACGCAACGGCATCCTCGAAGTAGGACCTATAGATAGTTAGAGGGTGGGCGGCCCTTAAAAGAGAGAAACAAGATCGTCTTTGCCTCCCAAATCAGGGGGTGCTCACATTCTTGTAGGCACCAACGCTCGACTCGCTAGACAATTGGTTGCCTGTCAGATATGTATTGTGGCTTGAAGAGATGAAGTAGTTGGAGATGGGAAATGACTCGTCCACCGGAGCAACAGGTCGCATAACGTTAGCAGTTCCTGACAAGAAGTAATTGGCGAAATGTGAGAAGGAGCCATCCTTGAATAACTCGACGTCCTTCTCTGATGCCTTCTGCTCCTCCGCCAGCCATTTTGCGATACCCTCCTTCGTCCCTAGGTTATACTGCTTATTCACTGTTTCGTACAGGTCTTTGAGGTATTTGGAGACATTCTCGGAAAGGTATTCAACGGTTCTCGCCTTTGTGGTGACTGAAGCGCTTCCTCCACCAGCCTGGAGTTCTGGGTTATCGAGCTTGGGAGCGCCTAGTTTAGGATCTTTGGCTAGGGCAGCGGCAGCTTTTTTCGGCTCGATGGCTGGAGCTGTTGGAGTAGCCATGTCTGGAGGAATTCGGCGGGAGGTTTGGGTCGGCCTGGAGTTGGGGGGAAGTCCGGCGTAGAAATATTGTTTGCTAGGCTCAGCTCTGGGTAGGGCAGGAGCTCAGCAATCGGAACAGCGAGCTATGGCAGGKGGATATGACGAGGTTGCGCACCTGACAGAAGGCGCGCAGGAGATGGGTCAGCTAGCGACTGGGTGTCACGCATACGAGAGCTGGAGCATATGGTAAGAGGAAGAAAAAAGTTTGTAGGCGGTGGGGAGGTGACAGCTGTAAAAGCAAACAGGCCATCAGCGGGCCATGCCGAGCGACGCCCGTTGGAGGGCTGGAGGGCTGGAGGGCTGAGACGCGCCCGCTCATGACGTCCCTTGGCACACGGTATTTCTTGTTTGATCAGCCATTGAGACTGGCTACGCTCCGGGGCCGCGTTGCCGAAATTCACACGTCTTTTGCTTGGCCCTGCAGAGATCGGTCCCTGTATGGGCGTGTGTTATGGTTCCTGGGCAAGGTCGAAGTCTTTGCGGGCCGCTTCACCACCACGGGGCGGCCCCAAGTTTAGCTACAAAAAGTGCAAGCGCAAGGGCAAGCGCAAGGAAAGTCCAACCCCAGCCCTGCCAAGCGTCAACGTCATAAGGGTCCAGCACCCACACCTCCCTGTCTACAGTTAATGGGCTATAGTGACCTTGCCCTAAATGTCTCTATTACAGGCCATCCACCTTATCCCATCCTCCTAGCCCTCACAACCAGCAGCGAATATGGCGCCAAAATCTCGCAAAGAAGCAGAAAGCGAAGTCCGCGCCTGGGGCTTCAACCACATCTTCACCTGGACCGACGGGCCGTAAGCTCGCTCCGCTCTGTAGACCCTTCGTTGCCCGACCTGTACCTGACCTCGCCACAGAAACGCCCACTACCCGCCCCATTCCCACGGCGGTCTTACCACCCACCTTATACTCAATGGAGAGCTGACCATCACCTATCCAAAAGATGCTGAACCAACAAAGGAGACCTTTGGCCCCGGCGCCCGCATAGATGTCGATGCTCGTCGAGTCCACGAGGTTTGGATCGGTGACGAAGGTTGTACCTATGTAATCGGTGAATAGAGCATCTTCCATGATATTATTCATCTACGCCCGTCCATGTGCTAGACGTGAGGGATATGTCGTGCATGCGATGCGTAAAACAAAAGCGCCACTATCTGGCCATCATCAAGACTCCGTATGACACCCAATCTAGAAGGGGAAAAGGCTGGGTCAGATGATGACTACTTGTGCGACCGCTTGATGCTGCAGTGTGGGTGAGAGAATTGTGGTTTTATTCAAATCTTTCTCAAACTGGATACTATCTAGAGTATCTCAATCGGGTATCCCAGAAAAGAGAGACCGTTCATCGGTCCAAGAGCCGCTGATGGCGACGGAAAACACTTTTTATCCACTTCCCATTGTGTCTTGGGGTCAGTTCGTAACCTATCCATTGAACGCCGTCGAAGATTTTTGTTGCGCCTGATGGGGTGCTTCGCCTATCCTTCCATTTCAGCGTCTTCCTCATTCTCCTCTTCACCGTTCTCTTCTTCTTCTTCCTGAGCGTTGCCCCACCACAGCATCGGTCCTAAGCCTGGCTGATTCATGGAGCCCTACAAGTATTAGCGTATCGAAAGGATACCCGGTGTTGATGCAGAACTTACAATTACCCTATAGCAGGTATCTCTAGTATCGATGATTTCACCTTGGTCGTCTCTCATGGTGACTGTGGGCTGCTGGTCAATCCATTCTTCTTGCTCTACACGGAACAGGACAGGTTCTGCCTTATCGAAGAACAACTCTTGACCATCCTCGGTCTTCCATACGAAGACATTCTCTGCGCGGGAGAAATCTGTGTTTGGGAAGAGATTTTCATGTGGAACGAAAATCTCCGAAGTGAAGTCAAGGCTTACTATTCTGAGTCAGTTCTGAAACCCGTGAACACAACAAACGGTGGAGCGCGACTTACGGGTAATTCCATCTTCTGTGGAGTTTTTAATTCTGGCGGATATGATTTCTCCTCGAAATGGTCGGAAGACTGCCATTCGAAACTCGACTGCAACGTATAAGCAAGGGTTTCCTTGGACATGTTCAGGTCCAGAGTCAGATTCACCATTGACATGGACGAGGCCAGTACCGTGACCAATGAGGCCGTCCGACGCCTTTTGAAGATCCCACATGCAGATGCACAAGCCGACATTCTGGATGACCTTGTTTGAATATTTTGCATTGATAGCATCCTTTATGGCTTGTGCACTAGGCTTTTCAAACTCTTGCGGAGTGATCTCAATTAGATCTTCAATTGCCGTCTAATGTTGTTTAGCATAAGACCTCACAAAGCTTTGAGAGTACTTACGAGAATGAACATGATGGGCGGTCGGTGATGGACATGCTCAGTATGCTTGAGAGAAGTAGAGAGTGTGTTGTTTTAGGGGAACGTGTAAAGGTGGTGTTGATGCTTGCGATCGCAAAAGATTATTGGTGCGGCGTTTGGGATGCGCTAAAGAAAAAGCTTATCGATAAGGTGTCAATCCTCGGAACTTTTTTCTGAAGCTCCAACCTCTCCTCTAACATCGCCGACATCAGCGACAAACATCTTATATTTGCGCACTTCCAAGTGCCATAGCCATACGTGCAAATGATGGGTACGATTTCAGGCCCCGACTAGGTTACCTCAAAAATATCAGCGAAAATGGCGTTCAAATTTCCGCCTCCTCCTCCGCCTCCCCCGAAAGCTACCCCCGACAACGCGCAAGAACCGTATGTAAGCCAGAGAGGCAATTTCCAAAATTCAAAAGGTATCCGGGGCAGAGGATGGCAAGGACGGGGGCGTGGTAACAATCGAGGAAGCGCGAGGGGATCTGCTGCACATGGCAACGACCGCAGAGGCGGAACCTCGCAATCCAATTGGAGCTCAAGAGGAGATCATCAGTATGGAGGACGAGGACGAGGGGGGAATATGGCACATACTCAACAGTCGCACCATCAGTCAGGCTACGGCTCGGCGAATACTACACCGAACAGATCAGCAGGAATCGGGCAGTCACCTCCAACTGCGTAAGCCCTCAAGCTGTCAATCTCCCTACTGGTCTTTGCTAAAGTTGAGAACAGGAAACGGAGACGTCTCGACGGACTGCCTAATAGTGACGCCACACAATCATCGTCATCCACCCAAAAGTCTCAAGAGAAAACTAAGCCTCAGCGAGCTAAGGCGGCACCCCCTCCAGTTATCCCTAGTTTTGGGTTCAATCTCCCGGTCGTTACGAAGCCCCCCACTCCTACACCCATAAAGAATGCCAAATCGCATGCACGGAAACCCCACAAAGTGAATCTAGGTCTTACAAATTGTGGTGAGGACGGAGCGGACTCAAGTGACACGAGCCAGGGTGACGATTCTGACGAAGAAGCTGCATATGCGGCAAACACGGGTCTTGATGGGCTGGCTTTCGAACACGAGGGGCAAAGAATATCTCTACAGAGCCCCGCAGAGATCGCCGCGTGGATTAAGGAGAGAAGGAAGCAGTTTCCCACGAAGAAGAGAATAGGCGAGAAAGACAGAGAGTTGGCTCAGAGAAGGGCAGCCGAGTTGGACTTTTTGAAAAAGGTCAAAGGAGGAAGTAGTTCTGCTCCAACAACTATATTGACAGCTGCACGTATAGAGACGAAGTCAGTCGCTGTCAAACGCGATCAAAGTTCAAGGCAACGAGAGAGGCTAGCAGGAAACCCTATCAAGAAAGAGACCGACTCAGAGCATGGGCAAGTACCACCACCGAAGGCGAATAACACAATAGACCTTGGATTGGGCTATGGTACTGGGTCTGAAACTGACGCTAGTTCTGAGCTTTCCGAATCTTCAGTGGTGTCGAGCTCGGAAGAATCAGATTCCGAGTCTGACGACAGCGACTCTCCCCCAGAGGAGCAGTCTACAAAAACCCCACTACCAAATATCGTAGTGCCTCCTCGACCGCCACCAAAAGCTCCAGCAGAAGCTAGAAAGAATAAGGACAAACCGACAGTCTGCGTGTTCTGGGAGAGGGATGGCAAGTGCAAAAATGGACCCCGCTGTCGATTTCCTCATCCACCAAAGGAAGAAAATCGAATCGGATTATTCGAGAGGATGGTGCAACAAGAGAATGAAAAGTCGGATCGACTCGCTCTTGATGCAATCAAATATCTGGGCCGTAATGGCTTCTTAGGTTAAATCTATAGTAGTGAATACGCAGATAGCGTTATGCGTATTGACCCAAATGACACAAAATCTACCAGATCTGAGAACATACCGTTGTGCTTATATGCAACACTAATTCCTACGGGTGGTCGGCGATGAGATGGTATTCATTGAGTGAGGAAAGAGTTGAGATGCTGAAGGGACTATTGCATTTGTTTGTCGCGTGAGGCGGTGAATTGATTACATCTACCTAACGAGTAAATGAAGGTATGAAAGCAGTCTTTTCCTTTACCCTACGATACTGGCAGCATATTTGCTTGTTTTTAGAGTGGTGGGGCATTTGCGCCTAGATTGTCAGAGGCAAAGGTAGTTAATCATGGATGTCCTATGTCATTGTGCAGATTAGTATGTACAAACCAATTTGTAGTTGTCACAAATGTGCAATTATCTTTGTCTCTTTTGTGACAAATTATCAAGAACGCAAGTTTGATATTTGCAAGATGTTTGCCTTGGAGCAAGTCTGTCTCGCTTCCAAGCACGCCGTTGTCTACAAAAGCCTTCCATTTGCATTTTCCGATTTCAATTTTTCATATTCCAGTTTCCATCTCCACCAATCCTGGGACCCTAACCTTACATCAGGCATCGAAACAATGAGTTCCTCTGTGGGTGCATGCACGATTGTCATGGTTCATGACCGCGATTACAAGCTCAAAGAACTACCATTGGCCCAAATCGCGACTGACGCTGATGACTATCTTCGACGGTCTGTCTCTCCGAGACTTTCGATCCAGACAGTGTGTACAGCTTTGAAGAATGGATGCACTGCGTCGACTTTGAAATGGTTTCTTGAACATCATAGAACGTCAGACACTTCATTTGATGATACTATGAGGAAGGAGGCTTATCCAGCCATGTTCTATGCCATCGAGAGAAATTCCACCGAAGCGATTACAGTAATGTTGGAGTATGGAGTCAATCCAGAGGGGTATGAACCATCTTTTCCAATCCCTGCCATTGCGTTTGCTATGATTCATGGTCACCGCCACTGCATCAATACTACCGGGATCGTAAAGCAGCTTCTCGCACACGGCACAAATCCGAACACCGTTCCTCGAGAGATGTGGATTGACTACCTCAAAACACCACACGCGAGGGTCCAGAAGTCGGACTCCGTACTAACTTCATGGTGTCGGAAGAAAGCTCGTGCGGAGCTTGCGCCTGCTCTCCACCTAACCCATCGATATGCGTTGTACCGCGCTAGCAAGCTAGAGGTTCAGAAAGCACGAAATATCCAAATAGCGATTGGCAACAAGATGATTGATCTGCTCAAAATTCCTTACTTCATAATTGGCCAACTACCTCCCGCAAAGCTGGTCATGAGAAGCGTGTACAATCACATTGCCATACTGAAACCCACTCCTTTGGTGATGGCTTTCGTAGGTCCCTCAGGGCATGGCAAGACTGAGATGGCCATGAAATTGGGAGACCTGCTATCGGCGAAGCACATAGTCATTGACTGTGCTAAAGTACGAAATGCAACGGATCTATTTGGATCAACCAATGGATGATACCGTAGCAAGGAGGGATCCCCACTGAACAACTTCATTGCAAATCAAGCTGGAAAGCGTGCAGTTGTCTTCTTGGATGAGTTTGACAAGACTCAGAAAGAGATTCGAGACGCTTTGCTAGTGACTATGGAAAAGGGTAAGCTGTCGAACGAACACTTACGGTTGCGAAGAACCATACAATTCTAACTTATCAAAGGCGTGTACGGAGATCGCCGTTGTAACGAAGAGGTCAACTGTTCTAAGCTCATTTGGATTGTTGCCGCCAATTTCGGTGATGGAATTATCAAGCAATTCTACAATAGAAAAATCAAACCTTTGGATGAGAACAGACGGGAGGATGCCAATTTAACACCGCTACAGAATGAACTGAGAGAAGCATACACCCAGCAATATGGCGTAAGTTGATTTGTCCAAATTGAGTTGACGACAGGGGCTAAGTTTAAAAAGGCACCATTTACGGGAAGAATCCACTCAATCATACCATTCCCCCCCTTTTCTCATGGAGAATCTGCCGTCGTCTTACACAAGTTCATCTTGGATCTGAAAGACAACGTTAAGAGACCCATAGACCTTCGAAGCGATGTCAAACAATTCATTGGCCATCTAGATCTTGAGATCATGGATGATGGAAAACTCTGCGCTGAAACCGCTGTCTTGCATTACAATACTGAGCTCGGTGCTAGAAGCTTGGCGAAACCGGTCGGCGATATTGAGGACAAGCTTGTATACGAGTATACGAACACGAACGAACATGTAACTGAAGAGACAAACTCAAAGCCGTTGCAGAAATACATTGTACAGCTCGTAGAGGAGAACGAGGGGAGGTCGGATATTGCTGTCTTTCGTCGAGGCGACGAGTCCTAAGGAATAGTGACTGAAGGTGCTTCAAAGGTTTAGTCAAAAACAGACTGTAACTCAGTAATGGAAAAGTGAGGTATCTCAAATCGAATGTAGGTGTATTCTGCTTTACTGCTCTGGATATGGGAGATGAATGCTGGGTACGGCGTGGCAGAACTGTCCCGAATCAAGTACCACTTGGAACGTGGACGTAGAAGCGGGATTTAGTATGTGGGTAATTGCACTTCGTGTCCGCGGCCTACTTAGCTAAAGTCATGGACATCTTGCCTTAATCTTTCACTTTTTATATCCTCGCTCCATTCATCAAGACGTGCCAGATTACGTGAATCGGATCTCTCAACCTAGAAATTCAACACACAGAATACTTTTCAGAGGGGCCTGCTTTCAAGGGGGCTTCAGCCTCCATCTTCCACCGTTTGCCTCGCACGGTGCCACTTCCGTTTGTCTTGGCAGTCGTCTGGTGAAGTTCAGGGTCTGCTTAAAGTAAATAAGAACGCGCCTCTTTTTCTTCTACCTCCAACTTCCTCCCTCACCCCCCAACTTCATCTTCTCTCCTCTTCTTCCTTACCAACAACTGCATGCTGTATACGTCCTTCATAATGAAGCTCATAACACTCCTTCCGGCCTTGCTCACCATTCTGGTACCTGTCATTGCTTTGGGCAACGACGGTACCCCAGTCACTCTCACCACTTCAGTCGCCACGGCTTCTTCTGAACCTGTAGAGGGGATCATGGTGCCCCCACCACCGTGTATGCATTGCATGTGGATCACTAGTACCTGCATTCGCGAGTGCGAGAAGCACGACCACGTAGATTGCAAGAAAGACTGTGCTTGGACACCCTGTTCCAACGATCACTGTCTCGCGAACTGCGGCTATAAGAAGCGGTGCAATCAAGCCTACTCTGCGAACTTTGCGAAGCGTTCGGATGCTGCTCCCAACGACGTCTGCGTCAATCTCTACAACGACTTCGCCACCTGCACCAAGCAGTGCCAGACTAAACCATGTCAGACCAAGTGTCTTACGGACATATGTTACGCTCCACCGACTCTCCATGGCCCGTGTGAATGGGAGTTCTGCTGGCGATCCATACCTCCGAATCAAGTGTGCGACGACAAATACAACAACTACACAGCGTGCACCAAAGTTGGTCTGCTTGAATATCAGTGAACCGTTGTGCTAACAGAAACGTAGCAATGCCACGATCCCAAGTGCTCAAAGGACTGCGCGATCACCCTCTGTTCCTATATACCTAACCGTGGAGACGATAAATGTGAATTTGTCCGGGAGACATGTGCGCACGCATTGCAATCGGCCCGTCGGGGGACCAAGGTTCTCGTGTCGGGTGCATCTTCTTCGTCAGACCAGCCTTCTGCCCCAAGCGTGGTCATTCCCCCAGTGGTATCTTCAGTTCCTCACGACTGCCCACACATATGCAGCTGGTGGGGTACATGCCACAAGGTACGCACGAGAGCAACTTGTATTGAGGTTGCCAAATGAACATGAGCACTAACAGCAAGTAGCTTTGTCAAACCAAGGAATGCCACGATGGATGCAACCAATGGTGCCGGTTCTATGATTGCAAGTGCTGTTAAGAGGAAGGTTTCGGGAACAAGGGCTGCTATCTCTTCACGGCATGATAGTAGCCTGGCTTTGATGCGAAGCCTAATGGTCTTATACACGTTTTAATAGGACTTTAGTTACAATTGTCTGGAGATGCTTTTAGAGGGCTTCTTTTAAGACTTCCGCGAGCTTAAAGTTCTAGGGAACAGATATGTGAGGATAGATGAGATTTGCAAAACGAATACAAAACTCGATTATAAGGCGGAAATAACGCGAGTCATGCCAAGTTGAACGTGATGATGTGGCGAGTTGTTGCCTAGGGCTCTGTGATGTGTCTCTGGTGTTTCGTTCCACAAGTCCCACTTATATTTAAGCTTTCACGATTGACCAATCAGAACGGCCGCCCTGAACGCTATAGCACCTCACCCCAAAGGTCTCACCCCAAGACATTTTTCGAGTCTCCATCTTCAACGCGCACACAACGTCGTACTTGAATGTTTCTTTGCCTTTGGGTACTGACTACTAGTAGGTGTGATCCTCAATCGCTCTTGTGAATTTGCTATGCTTCCGGTGCCGCCATAACAGCGCTGACAAATGATATTCCAGGTCGTTAACCTGGCAACACACGCTTTTGCTTCATCCCACCTTTTCCCACGTCCAGGAGGCGTCTCGTCGCCTTGCAAAATATCTTTAACGTCTGGAAAGCCCCACATACTGCTACTGGGAGCTCGAACCTCTTCGAACTCTACTACATACCCGCTGAACTTCCGCCGGAACCTCCCCGCCTGCTCAACAACCTCTACGGAGCCGTTCCCCATCTACTCCTAGATACGAAGCGTCAGTGATTCAAAACAAATAGTGAAGGTGTTGAGAAAGGAAGGGAGCAAGCCTGGCTTGAGCACTGCCTCGGCCAGGCTGGTGAACAACCGGTTCAGGAAAAGGGAACCTACAAAGGCGCACATTTCCTGAAGCGACCACATACTTGTCTAAGGTTTCACTTGCCTGACTCTACAATTTGTAGAGGCAGCATATGTCCCATTCGATTGGCCGACATAGCCGACGTCAGTACCGAATATCGCACCTGGCCGCTACCCTTCTCGTTCTTCCTGGATTGGTACGACCGTTCGAGCGGGGAAGCAACATTCACCACAGTCGCGGGTGGGGTACAACCTCAGCCTTACAAGCCGGGCCGTGCTAACTACCACCGGCTACGTTTACGTTTTGAGATATTGTGGGGATTTGGATTTCGCGTCGTATTGGCCCATCGCGCGCGTCTCGTGTTTGGCTGCCTGAGCAGTGCAACTATATAAACACCGTTGACCCCGCTTCGGACGAACGTCAAAATCAGTCAAGGACCGCTACGCAAAATGGAGGACGAAGCCACGCAACCTGCCACGCAACAGGTCCTAGATCCACGTCGTATTGGACGCAACAACTCTGGACTTGACGATTCGGATGTGGCTGATGTCTTGGCCATCTTGCATCCCGCATCACCTGGAGCGATCAGAATTGTCGAGGATGCTGCGGAGGATCGTCGCGAACATGTTTTGTTTCGAAATCCATATGATTCCTTTGGTGACGATTTTACAGACATAGAGGAGCAAGAGACCATCATTATCGATAGACCTAATGTGAGATCTAGTGCTGTTTCCCGGGCAGGCGCTGACCTTGCTCTTCGAATGTCGTCTCGCCTGAAGAATGACAGCCTTGGATTTGTTTTCGGACGAAACTCCAATAGCTCTGATATAGTCTTTGGATCGGACTCCGGGAAGCGGATCAGCAACCAGCACTTTCGCATTTACCTGAATCACGATGCTATCCTAATGATTGAAGATATGTCGACTAACGGTACCATCGTGGATGACGTGCTGCTCAAGACCCGCGATACACGATTCAACCGAGTACGGATGTTGGGTTCCGGTTCAATCATTTGCATACACAGTACAGCCGATGCAGAGATGATCAAATTTGTCGTCCGAATTCCATCGCGCATTTCCCATATGAGCAAGTTTGAGGAAAATGTGCGAAAGTTCTTGACCCGATGTGCCACTGGTGGAGACAGAGAGCAGCTGAAAGGTGTGTTGGGCGTTCCTTTACTGTAGGGGAACGTGTTTTCGCTAACTATCCAAGTAGCTGTAGAGCGCTTCGGCAAACATCAGTTCAATCGGCCAACGATGAAGTGGGATGGTGGATCTCGTTATAACCGAATTGGTTCGCACACGTATCCACACATCTTATATGTCTGATATACTAACAATTTATAGGTGAATTGGGCAAAGGTGCTTTCGCCACCGTCCATCAACTTGCCACTAAGATGGAAGGAAAGCTCGTAGCTGCAAAGGAGCTCGAAAAGCGACGATTCATGAAGAACGGACAACTCGACAAGAAGATTGACAACGAGATGAGAATTATGCAAGACCTCAGACACCCAAACATCGTTGAGTTCATTGAATATCACGATGTTGGGGATCATCTCTACATCATCATGGAGTTTGTTCGTGAGGGCGACCTGCAAGGCTACTTGAATCAGCACGGAAGCATGAAGGAAGACCAGGCGAAATTGATGGCTCAGCAGATTCTGAGTGCGCTGAGCTATCTCCATCGCATGAAAATCACTCACCGTGATATCAAGCCCGACAATATCCTTATTGCAGATACCAATCCTTTGAAGGTCAAGCTTTCAGACTTTGGGTTGTCCAAGGTTGTGAAACAGGATGAGACCTTTCTTAAAACCTTTTGCGGGACACTACTCTACTGCGCCCCTGAGGTCTTTCCTGATTTCGACGGCGCGGCTACGAAAGGAACCAAACGTCGTCGTGGCTCCAAGCAACAGTTCCATTCGTACAGCTCATCTGTAGATATTTGGTCCTTTGCAGCTGTTCTATGGTATTCGCTCTGTGGCAAACCACCGTTCGAAGGTATTGCAGATGCTACAGGTCGGGCAATGTACAACAACATCATGACGACACACCTGAACCCAGCACCTCTAAGAGCGAAAGGAATCTCAGAGACTTGCATAAGTCTCCTCTGCATGATGCTTCAGACGGATCCTGCTCGTCGACCAACGGATCGCGAATGCTTGAATCACCCATGGCTGCGGGATGGTGTTGCAATTCCTGATGACCCCACCCTGCAGTCTATTGTTGAAGAGGATGAATCCGAGGAAACGGGGGAGCAACTGTCGCAACTAAAACTTGATGGAGAAGTCCCTGAATCAGATGTGGAGCTAGGTCAGGATGTTCTCGAAGACGAAGAGTTCGATTCGCTTGTCAACCACAGACAATCCAAGAAGATCCGGACAGATCCCATGTTTCCCCGCAATCAGTTGCGCGACAACGAAGATGTTTCCAGTGCTGAAGTTTCCTTCCAATCTGGCCATGTGCGGGTTGGTGCAGACGGCGAGGAGAGTTTTCAACTGATGCCATCAACCACTGGCAGACATCGCTTGTTCGGAGAGATAGGGCAGTCGGCACTGCAAAGCTCTGGAATTCTAAGCGCCCACGCAAACGAAGCCTTATCGCATGAAGCACCGAGTAGCGAAGTTCTTGCCGATACTGTTCTCCCAGACAATGTACCACCTACGAATCAAGGAGGTCATCATGGGCAGACTCCGGATCGTCCCCTGCTCGAAGGCACCTTTTCTTCCCCAAGCTTACTCGGGGCCGAGTCTTTAGTGCGTGAGTTAAATATGGCTTCTCCTCAATCACCTGTGTCTGGGGCCCACAGTCCTAACGAGCCAGCAACCCCTAAAACTCCAGAGGTACCGCAGCACAACTCGTTGGAAAACAACAGCCAACATCCCAGTCATTTCAGCGAATCTACACCAAAGGCCAAACCGGCATTCAATCGCCAGATCAGCCTACCTAGAACTGCGTCTTTCTACTATGATCCATTGGACCCTAATACGCACACTCTGGAGTACGCATCAAAAGTGAGTGGCTTCGACTTTGTTGGGGCAGCCGAAGCAGCAAAAGCTGGCGGTACTCAGCTACCTGATACTATCCGGTTCTCCACGGAGAATGGCTCAGTCGAGCAAGAGAGTGGCTCTGCCATTTCGGCAGCCGTCCCCACACTTACACCGGAGCTGGATATCAAGCCTCCACCTCGCCGGCTTGGGAAGCTTATAGCGACACCGGATTCATTTGCGCCAAACCTGACTCTAACGATCGACCAAAGCCGCACTTCATGGGGTAGGCTGCGCGAGAATACGATCATCTACGAGAATGGTACAGATACCCGTATCCCAAAAATAGCTTTTATTATATTTTGGTATTCGTCAGATACCGAGAGCGTTTCTGTCAAAGAACTCTCACAGCAAGGCAAAGACTGGACGAATCTCGACAATCTTCATGTTGGTATCTTCACGTGCGCTACCTCCGGTATTAGCATCAACGGCAAGCATCTTCGGCAGAAAGATGACAAGGGCCGCGCAATGTACGGGCATCTCCACAACGGCGACATTATTCAAGTCTATCACGACGCGAGAGGCACGGAGTGTCTCAAATTCAAATGCGAATTCTATCACGGCTCCGGCAGTAAGCACCGTCAGCCAGGCGAAAGCTTCAGTATTCTACTGGGTAGTAAATTACCGGAATCCTAAAGTACTATTATTAACCAAAGCCTTCATAGAGCCCTCACCACGCAAGGTTGCCGTAAGATCCTATCCCAGGGTTGGGTGAATTTCGATTCGATTTTCTCAATGATTAGCGGGAGTTTGTGGTGTTTTTTCTCACCTAGCAATGTCATTTTCTTTGTTCATAGCATGCAAAGAGCGTCTAAAATTTGAATCGAGGGCAGGGAAAACGGGAATTGGGGAAGAAAGGGATGTGGATAGGCCTGAGACGTTGAGGCCTCGGTCATCGAATGACTACCATCGGATATATCGTTGAGGCTCGGATTATACTTCAATCGAGCCACGGATAGAAGATCGTTGATTTGGAGACAGGAATTGAATCGATAGTAATCTATAGCCACTCCTAGATACACAAGTTCAGTATCAAGCCGAACATGTTCTGAGTCGCGTGTTTCTCTATGGTCCACCTTTACCATGACGCAAATTAAGCGCTAACCGGATATAGCTAGTGTGATATTATAAGCTCCCGGAAGTGACAATCTGTCTCATTGCAAACAGATCTCGCCGCTCCAGCATTGCTTCGCACTCAGCTCATACACCCTCATTTTCTCTCAGAATCCCATTCGTGGCGTAGCCATGAGGAATTTCTGGGCGCTTCCTGCTGTCCTACGCATTGCGCTCGCAAGCCAACATGCATTCAGTGTGTTCGACGACTTGCTTGCATTCCCGCAGGTATGGCTTAACCATCTGATCGCAAAGGCGTTTTGAAATATGCTAACAAGATACACAGTACGAGGTATTGTTCCCGAATGACTTTATAACTGAAAACGATGCGTCCTCCCTTCTCGCCCATTCCTCGTCCCATAGAACCTCCGCGACCCCGGACTCGCAAGAGACGCAAGAGCTCTCGAAACCCAACAAACAATCTCAACCACCAAGCTCGAACGATGTAGAGCTTGAAGAGAAATATGAAGCTGTCGTTCTTGAGGGACGCCGGTATCTTTGTAGCATACCGATAATACCGGAGGAGCCGGCGCAAAACGATACAACATCAGCGGAAGAAGCGAAAGCGGAGGAAGAGAAGGAGCTAATGCGCGCCAACGATCGAGGATGGGAGCTTTTAGAAGGTATGCGAGGAAGCTGTATCTACTACTCTAGTGGATGGTGGAGCTATAGCTTCTGTTACAAGGATTATGTCAAGCAGTTCCATCAGCTGCCGCCGAGTAGAGGAATACCGATCTATCCTCCAGTGGAAGATGCTACAGTCAAAAGTTATATTTTGGGCAGATTTCCGGATCAGGGCAAGAAGAAAGATGGCAAGGAAAAACAAAAGACTTTGGGTAAAGAGGAAGGGAGCAAGGAGCCCGTAGATGATGAGGGGAATGTGCGCGAGAATGAAACCCCCGAAGGCTCCGGCTCGACTTTGGAGCTTGCTAAATTGGAGACGAAAGGATCTTCGAGATATTTGGTACAGAAATTGTCAGGTGGCACCGAGTGCGACCTCACAGGGAAGGAGAGGAAGATTGAAATACAAGTATGTTTCGAACTGTTGGACTTTTCTGACTCGCATCACTGACGGGAATCATCTAGTTTCACTGCAATCCACAAGCCGCAGACAAGATTTCCATGATTAAAGAAACCGCTACATGCTCCTACCTGATGATAATTTACACCCCACGGCTGTGCCACGATGTCGCATTCCTTCCTCCACAGGAAAACCTAGCTCATGCTATTTCCTGCCGTCCCGTCGTTGCCGAGTCCGAAGTTGATGCCTGGACCGTAGCGACGCTGGAAGAGAAAATCAAGGAAACGGAGCGCCTCATTGCTCTTGAGAATGAGAATCCACTGCGCGAGATGCAGGAAGGTGCCGAAGGCTCAACAAGGCGACGGCCCGTGATTGCCGGGATTGAGATAGGCGCGCAAGTGCTTGTCGGATCCGAGGGGAAGGTAATTGAGAAGAGCATCATTGCTGGAGGAGGCAAGGAGGAGTATGTAGGCACAGTGGCAAGCTCTAACGGGCATATGATGACGAGGGAGGAAATGAAAAAGTACGATATCCATGACCCTAAGGATGTGGAGAAGATTAAGAAGAATCTGGAGAAGTTGGCAGGGCGGAATGGGTGGAAGCTGGATCTAGTGGATACGCCGAGGGGACGAGAGTTGAGGCCTATTCTTGAGATTGAAGAAGAGGTTCCAAACGCAAAAGCAGAAAAAGGATCTCATAAGGGAGAAAGGGATAGTGGAAAAGGCAAAGGAAACGATTACGAGCCGGATAATGATGAACAGCAAGAGGGGAGTGAGGAAGTGTACAAGGACGAGCTATGATTAATGGGGTAGCAGTTGAAAGCTACATTCTGATTTCATTATCCAATATATATACCATACCTTTCGAGTCTAGTGCATGCATTCGTCCAGCAATCTCTTGCATTTGCCCTTGCAAGTTTGGTCATGAAATTAGTATGTCGAAGGCACATTGTCAGCTCGAAACCTCCTACACTCCAAAGGGCGCGCTAAAGGGCGGCGATGTCATAGCTGCACGAGTAACCTTCGCTTTGACCGTGTCGCATTCCTAAATAGTTTGATTATGACTGCATGCGGCGCAGTACAGTAATATCTCCACGTGTCTGCCAAAGCACCCAGATTTGTATTCATGGATCAGTTGAGTATATATACGTTGGCTGACCTCATGTCGAGTATGGTGGACCTTTCGAGTTTAACTTACCAGACTCTCGACGAACATAGTATTGCATCACCTACGGATCGAGCTTTCAACACGGCAACCGATTGCCCTGGGTATAGAACCAATTTATCTATCTAGGGCGGTCATCTTGTTATCTTGGTTCCAATTTCAAAGCCGACCGAAGAATACGATTTTATCTTCTGTTGTATGTATATGGGCTTTGTTGCTACCGCGAGAGCTAGCACCATTCGAATCCGCCTTAGCGGTTCCCCATACTGGATCTAAGCCGAGGCTTACCGTGCCGGCGCAAGCGGCATCTCATCCAAGCTCCCCCCCGCTCATAGCGTATAGTTAAGCTGCCCCTCGGTCATACATCGTCCTTCTTCTCTCCCTTCCACAATGACAACATCAACGGTCCAATTCGTCTCTGATGAACCACTGCCGAACTCTGAAGATGGGTTGATCCACGGTCTCACGGAGGTGGAGTTGAAGGCGCTAGGCGAGTCGTGTTTCGAGGCCAAAGCGAGAGCTTATTGTAAGTATTTTCGGTGCTTCGAAGATGCTGGTGGATGCGCATATGCAATCATATACCGTACTTGAAAACCCCAGGAGCTTCCACGATCGCTTATTTGAGCCACGTCGAAAACTAACATTAACTGTCTAAAAAGGCCCATACTCACTCTTCCGCGTCGGCGCATCCCTCCTCCTCCGCACTCCACCAAACACAACCTCCCTAAACATAGTAACCGGTTCCAACATCGAAAACGCCTCCTACCCAGTCGGTATATGCGCAGAACGCACCGCGCTCTCCACAGCCCTACACGCCGACCCTACACTGCATCCAAACCATGCCTCCTCAGCCTCCAGTCCAGCATTCCGCGCTATAGGTGTGGCAACAGATATGCAAGACTTTTGCTCGCCGTGTGGAATGTGTAGGCAATTCATCCGTGAGTTTTGCGGCGAGGAGGTCCCGGTTTTCATGTTTGATAAGGAGGGTAGGTGGAGGATGAGGACTGTGGGGCAGTTGTTGCCCGGTGCTTTTGGACCTGGGAGTTTGCCTAGTAGGGAGAGTTTGAGGGATGTGGATAAGGTTAAGGCTGCGTAGGGAGGGGAATGGGATGGGGTTTGTGGTTTAGAACGTGGAGTAGGGAGTATGGAGTTGTGATGGACTTGAAGGATGGCCGGTGTAGGAGGAGTCGAGTACGGGGATTGCAGTGTGAAGCTATCCAAGTTGAATATGGGGACTAGCATCACCGAGAGCGTAGAGTTAGAATTAGAAATCTAAACAGGCTTCATAGCCAATGAAAGAAACAAACCACCATCCAACCCAACTCGACCCCCAAATCCCATAATTCTATTAACCCCCTCCCCTCCGAAATCCGCCATCCAGCTCAAACCTAAGAGCTCTCACCATCCCCATCCCCATCCCCCGCGGAAGCCCCCGATCACCACCTACCCGCATCCCGCATCCATAGCTCCACGCAAGTCCAGCCCCCAGCCCCAGCCCTGCATGCATGTATAGATAAGCCCTGCCAGCGCCTCCCGATAAGCAAATCCCCCCATCAACCAACAATCACGTCCCAATTACATACCCGTTATTTAATGCAAACCGAGCATCTCCGCGCCCCGTGGATATGTAGAAACGACATGATTTGCTTGTGAAACTATTCCAACGCTGTATTTTGCTATGTAGCGCTATTCATTCATTCAAATCTATCGCAAGAAAGGAAAAAAAAAA